>ML801679.1:50150-64914 GCA_009831015.1 Picea engelmannii
AGACATTAGATTTATAGAGAAATCAATGTCTCTCTTTGGGGGTAGTCCTGGTACTTCCTTCAACACATCTTCAAATTCTTCTAGGACTGCATAATCTTCCAAATTTGGCACCTTATCCTTAGGTGTCTCTTCCATATGAGCTGCAAATATTTGACACCCTTTTTCTATAACATTTCTTCATCTGCAATGCTGAAATTTCTCTGATGGTTACTGCTATGGTAATTCCCTGCAGTTTACTTAGTTTCCCTTCCTCATCCAAGAAAGTAAATTATTTGTTATGACAGTCCAGGAGAGCATGATGTTTTTCCAACCAATACATCCCAATTAGACAGTCATAGGAAACTAAAGGCAAGATGTTCAAATATGCCTTGGTGTTTAGTGCATTCATGTCCATGAGGCATGATTTAACCATCTCATCAACTTTTCTTCTGGATCCTATAGCCAGCTGCACCAACCAAGATTTCCCATGCTTGATTCTTGGCAAATGAAAACTTTTCACCATCTTTGGGTCTATATAACTATGACTAGCACCTGAATCAATTAAAATAGTAATGGTTTGGTTGTAGATCATACCTTCCACTTCAATCATGTGGGACTAATACTCTGATTTCTTATTGTACAGGGCTGCATAGATCCTTGGCACATTTCTACCCATGTCCTCCACTGTTTCATCTTGTTGTACATTGTGAACAACCCTTCCTTTTTCACTTTTGTGAGGACAATCTCTGAACCTATGATCTCCTTTACAACCCCAACATTGAATAGGTGGTTGCCTTGGCCTTTGACTCCCTATGTCAATCATTCTAGGTTCTTTAGGCATTTGTTGTCCATGTGGATTATTTCTGAAGAATGGTGGCTTAGCTCCCTTCTTCCTCTGATCCATATTGAATTTCTTTTTGTCTTCCCAAGCCTTTTGGAAAGCTAGCCTTGCTTTTTGCTGATCATATAGGCATTTATCTCGCCTTATGGTCTCTTCTAATGTCTTGGGTTCATCATACTGTATTTTTTCATAGATGAATGATGACAATCGACTCAAATACCTTTGAATTTTGTCTGTCTCATCCTTGATGAAAGAGACATACTTCAAAATCTCTAGAAACCTTCTCTCATATTTATCTATGGTCATACTTCCAAGCTTGAGTTCAAATAACTCTTTCGTTTTCTTGTCATAGTATCTCTTAGTCAAGTATTTCTTCTCAAAATACTTCTTGAATTCCCTCCAAGTAACACTTTTCTCTTTAATGTGATGCACCTGCACAAGCTGATCCCACCACATGGAGGCATTTCCCTTGAGTTGATAGATAGCAATTCTACCTTCTGCATGAGAAGAATAATTGTGCAATTGAAAATACTTTCTCATGCTCAACAACCATGTTTCTTTATCTTCATCCTTCTTGTGCTCACCATCAAATGTAGGAGGTTTGATTTTGTTCATTTCTCCTCATAGCTCATCCACCCCAGACTTCTTATTCCTTCTGATAAGGGATGGACTTGAGTTGTTGCCTGCTCTCTTATTGGAATGCCTTGGGGAGTGATGGTGGTGTCTGCTAACACTTCTTGCTTTTCTTTTCTCATCTGAAGGCTTATGACTTCCAGATTTTCTTAAGCCACTCTCCTTGTTCAATTTATTTTCTATTATATTCAAGCCCTCCAATAACTCCATGTTGAAGTCATCCTGCTACTCCTTGGCTCTCATAAGCCTTTCATTATCAGCTTTATGGATTTGGACATCCTTCTGCAAATTTTTAATGGTCTCTTCCATAATCATGTTTTCATTCCTTTCTTCTCCATGCCCATTGGAGTTTTTTCCTTCAATGCCCAAATGGACATCCATCCCTTTGCTCTCATCTTGTTGACTGTAATTCCCCTATGCCTCTTCCATTCCTATGGACTTTACACTGATATGATCTGATCTAGTTGTTGTTAATTCTACAAAATGTGTAGCCATCAAAACTTATCAAGCTAACTAATTCAACAATTCATGAAAAATATGAACCATTTTGGTTCAATATATACATCAGAATTATCTCTTTTGATTTCTTGGTGTTATCACCATGAAAATTCTAGATAAGACCCAAGTCTTGAGAACATAGATGCGCGATGCCTTCAAAGATACATCTGGGCGAAAGACAGTTTGTCGAAACCACTATCGCCAAAGTCCCGATGTCACGTGTTTCAATATGTCAAAACCACCATTCATGGATCGGGCGACAGCTAGTCAGATCACCCTGTTTCACTCGTTCGATACTTCATAGCCGTATGAAGTCAAGTGAACGCGGCCATAAAATGAACTCAAAAGCTAATCATTTGAAATGGATTAACCACACATGACAAACCAATGTATTTGTACCTAATTCTGTCTATGATTCACGATTGGGACTCTATAAATACCAATTTTCAAGTATGGAGGCATCATCTTTTCCATAAACGGAGTAATATTCAAATTTACTCGACCTTCTGATCTCTGTAAAAGCATTTCAGTGTCCACAAAATTGAGGTACATGGACAAAGTTATATCCAATGAGACTGGTTCTTTTGGTAACATGGTAGATTTTCCTACGAGTCAGAAGGAAAGGATAATCACACAGATACTAGTGACTAAGTTTCACACAGAACCTGCCACAGACTCGAAATTGGAAGCCGGGCTAAATCCCACTATGAGGGATCTGATCATCAACATACCAACTGTTAAGAAGAAATGAAGGAAGCGACATAAGAAAGAAACCATCGTTGAAATGGCTGAAAGTGTTGGAGAGAATCAACCGGTCTGGTCAGATACTTTAAAGGAGGAGATCGCTAAGTTGAAATGAGTCCTCGAATAAAAGTACATTTCAACAATTTTTGGTCAGATGGTAGCAGAGGTAAGGGGCCCCAGAGATGATAGGCCTATTCTTAAATGGTCCCTTTATAATAAGATAACTATTATCATTCCCTTTTTGTAATTTTGGGATTAATACGATTATATAAATGCAGAAGCGGATTTTGGACTGTTTATTACAATATTTTAACTGGTGGTGTTATGAGTCTTGTTTTCTTTCATAGTATGTTGTTCTTGTAAGCTTATATTTCACTTCTATCTGTCTGGATCAGAGGAATATAAAACCCAGAATTCATCGGCTTAGCAATTTAGACTATATTTATTTCTTCTCAAACCAACTTTGAATTCATTTTAAATAATGCTCTGATGCGGTTGTGTGTTTCTTTTTCCTCTAATACCATGCAAATTTTATATTAAACTTAGACTCATCGCCTTCCAAAGGACTTCGTGCGCACAAAAATTCAACCTGTACACCCATATTTATCGTGCACAACAACACCAAAAGGTAAATCGTGCTTCCGCGCACCTATATCCACTATGAATTTCTTCTCTGTCGCACCAATAACTTGCGCGCACTACTTTTACGTTGTGCGCCAATATCCATTGTGCACAGTTTTGGTATCACGCACTGATATTCCACATGCATTTCTCTCTATGCATTACACCATGCCGAAGTTCGATATGCCCCCACCGCGCACAATAATCTGTGCGCACCATTGAATACACTGTTGCGAGACAACTTATACTGATACTGTGCATGCACCAACCAAACTCCTCTCTGTTTTGCAATGTTGCGCACACCACGTGCACATTACTATGTGTGCACTCACCGCACAATGCTAAATTTAGTGCGCGCATCTGCACAGAATACTCTTCCGCGCGCTGCGACAATTTACCGCGCACACCTACACGCCAACATTTTCTGCGCGGTGCCAAAATTTTCCATGGACGCTCTGTGACTTGAAATTTGGTCACTTCGAAATTAATCTTCTGTGAATGTTTGCTTCAACTGAACCTTTCCAGCCCATCCAGGATCAGTGTTGGAACTAAATCTCTGATACCATATTGTAACGTCCCCGACCACCCATGGCCGGGCCATGCTACACAAGGGAACACTTTCGTTCTCTCACTGCGGAACATACTGTAACATACCCAGTATTCAATTGAGCTATGCCACATAAATTTTCTCTTCAATCTGCATGCAATTATAACATATACATACAACATCTTGTGGAAGCTTTACATATAAACATAAACAAACAATTACATTATGTAAATATATGATTTCATACTGAAATAACAGTAAACACAGACATGCAGCATATACAGGGAAATACCCATAAACATACAAATAGTTATAATCACACATATGATAAACTGTAACATAAGTACGTAAATAACAATGCAACATGTAAATTTATCACATGATTGGTACTTATCTTGGAAATATTGTCACCAACTGCATGCATACTGTCCACAAACCTCCCAGCCTTAGACTACATTGTTCATCACTCTCAACAGTGAGTCACCCCCGAGCTGGGACTAAACTCCACCCAGGTAAAGGGATTCCTAACTAGGCTAATTGCTCATAGACAACAGGAAAGACTTTGTCTCAGGTGCTCACTCAACTAAAATCCTACAACCTCTCATTCCCCACATTCCTGTCCCACCCAAGGAAGTGTGCCCCTTCTCCACTCAACAGTCCTTCGGTTGCCCCACTTCCCTTCTAGGGCTTCAGTAACATGCTGGATAGGAAGTCTCAGAGCACCGTAGCTGCAGTTTATCACCTTCAATAAATCAATTCCCAACAATTCTCTCACTCAGAGAATTGCTCATGGGCCTGACAACCTGCCTCTTCAATTTCCCATGGGCCTGACAACCCACTTCTTCAATCCCGCTACTAAGCTAACCATGTACACCAACAGGAAAAGGTTATGGAAACATGCTCAAATACTGTGAAATGAATGTCTAAAGGATAACTGACTGTGTGAGTGAAAATGCTCATGGAATCATTGACTAGATGACTGAATGATGGAAGGAATCATGGGAGAGATGATCGTAAGAATGATGGTGAAGATGTGAAAATGAGCTAAGTCCCCACGATATGTATGCATGTCCCAAACTTGACACTTGTCATGTTGGAAGATACTTTGGTCCACTTGTCCCCAACTTTAGAACTTAGGATAAAATAATTATCCATACTTTATGTATTAAGAAATACTAATATAATATTCCTTTTTGGCTTAAGCTCTCTAGCTTATCCCTTTCCCTTAAATTTTGGCCCTCCCTTTCCCTAACTAGTGGAGTTCATTCCCCCATATCTTTTATCATGGTCGGTCTATGTGCAACGATGTATTTTATATTAATCATGAGACATATACAAAATAGGCACACTGGCCTTTAACATCTAGGCGCTCTGGCCTAATTCCAAAACATAAGCATCCCAACTTATAATAACTGGCCCACCAACCTATAACACATATCATATACACAAGGCTCACTGACCTCCATACTGCTCACACTTTAGTTACTGCGTGTGGTATCCGAGAATGTGTACACTACATCATTTTACTACGCAGTGTGTGCACACACTATGCCATGAAAGGTGCATTGCAAAATGATGTCAAAACAACTCACCATCTTAAGTACACTTACATTACATTTACAATTGGGTTTGGCCGAGGGATATTACACTGTGAATCCCTCATAGTGGAAGAAGGGAAAAGGCGACCCCAACCTGCAAAACAAAGGGAAGAGCAAGAATGGGAAACCTTAGGACAACCGGTCTAAACCACAAACAAAGAAGGACAATGGGAAGACAAAGAAAGACATCGGGAAGTGGTGTGAGTTCCATAAGAGCCCATGGCATAACATCGTTGAATACCACTCAAATCTATCATTGGTGGTCGAGGTGAAAGCCTCCAAATCAGATGTGGGCTCCAACTCTGAGTCGGAACTAGAATAAGGGTGAAAAAATATTGACACAAAACTCAGTGCCACCGTTGCTACCATCAAGGTTCAACCCAATGAACCTGGTGAACCAGAGGAAGGTGAGTGCCTCTTTCATTCATAGATGTGGGTGAAGGGTACTCTGATGCACTTCATCGTTGATAGTGGTAGCCAGAAGAACCTCGTCTTAGCGGAGGTCATTAAGCAGTTGTCTCTACCGACAACACCACACCCACAGTTGTACACCATTGGATGGCTCCAACAAGGGAGCGATCTATGCGTCAAACAACAATGTCACCTGCCTACGACATCAAGCCCTTCAAATATAAGGTATTGTGTGATGCCGCCCCTCTTGAAGTTTGTGATGTTATTTTGGGCCAACCTTGTTTATGGAAATGTCATGTTGTATATGACTCTCGGCCTCATAATTTTATTATTACTTTGGACAAGAAATTGTATAGGATACCTGAGGTAGTCCCACCTACTGTTATTTCCTTGATCTCTGCCAAGGAATGTAGGAAGGTCATCTCTCAGACCAAGAAGTTTGTCTTCTTCGTGGTTTGTGCTTAAAGTGAGAAAAATGTTGCAACCACATCCATGGCCTCCGCGACAGGTCTCTACACATAGCAAAAGAAAGTGGATAAGGTCGTGGAAGAATATAAAGACATATTCTCCTCACCCACTGGAGTACCTCTACACTGTCAGGTCAAACAATCAATCAATCTGACCCTCGGTGCATCTCTACCCAATGGGCCAATCTATCACTGCTTTCTGTCATAAAATGAGGAAATAAAGCGTCAGATACAAGACTTGATCGAAAAGAGGCAGATTCAACCAAGTTCATCAACTTGTAGAAGCCCAATCGTGCTAGTGCAGAAGAAAGACGTGACTTGGTGACTTTGAATTGATTACTGAGCCCTAAATAAAATCACAGTCATGAACTGGTACCTAATTCCCTAAGTTGACGATCTCCTTGACTAGCTCAAGGGGGATAAATACTTCAGTAATATTGATCTGAATTCAGACTACCACCAGGTCCCAATAGAGCAGACTGATGTATGGAAGACTACCTTCAATTCCAAAGAAGGTCTTTTTGAATGGTTGGTCATGCTCTTTGGCTTGACAAATTCCCCAACAACTTTCATGAGGATGATGGATGATATATTGTGTCCTTTCACCAATTATTTTGTAGTTTTGTATTTGGATGGCATCCTCATCTTCAACAAGAGTTGGGAGAAACACTTGGGACATATTCAACACGTTCTGCACACTCTTCGACAACACAAGCTATATGAAAATTTGGAAAAATGTTCCTTCGACATGAACAAGGTTCAGTACCTAGGCTACATTGTTGATGAGCACGGGGTGCATGTTGTTCCAACCAAGATCCATGTCATCCGTGACTAGCCAACCTCGACCACACTCATTGAGCTTTGGAGTTTCTTAAGCCTTGACAATTTCTATCACAGGTTCGTGTTGGGATTCTCCCACATTGCATGGGCCCTTAACCAAGTGACTAGGGGTGGTAGCAAGGAAAAATTCATGTGGGTTCAATCGAAACAAAAAGAATTCAATGATTTGAAGTAACGCTTGTGCTCATCCTTGGTGCTCTCATTACCCGACCTGCAAAATCCTTTTGATATTGAGACAGATGCTTCAGACTATGTTGTGGGCGCAGTTCTCATTCAACATGGACATCCTATGGCCTATTATAGTGAGACCATCTGTAAGTACCACACTTACAACAAAGAAATGTACTCCATTGTACAAGCCTATCACCAGTGGAGGAATTACATTCTTGGGAAGGAGACAATCATCCACACTAATCATAAGCCTCTACAGTTCATTTAGACACAAGGCAAATTGCAGAATGACCACCATCATAAGTGATCCACATACTTGCAACAGTTCCATCTCAACATCAAGTATAAGACAAGGAGCACCAACTATGTTGTTGACTACCTCAGTCGACCTCTAGTTGCAACACTAACCACAATGCTACACTCTTGCAAACATGAGACCTCCAGATGGCCTCAACTCTACGAGAAAGATCATGACTTCACCACTACCTACCATATGTTGGGCAAAAACACAACTTTTGTTGATTTCCATCTTAAGGAGGGGTTGTTGTGCCATCTAGGCCATATCTGTGTCCTATCAAGTGAGTGAGCGAAGATGATTTGGGAATATCACTACAATTGGGTGGCAGGACACTTCGACGTATAAAATACAATGGTAGTGTTGCAACAACATTTCTATTGGTCGAAACTTTGACAGGATGTCAACAAGTATATCAGTTCTTGCACGACCTATGCCATTTCCAACTCGACCATTAAGAAACAAGGCGTGTATACCCTTATGCCTACTCCTGACAGGCCCTGGGAATCCATCTCGACGGACTACATCTTGAACCTTCCTTCAACCAAGCAGAGAAATGACTGTGTTTTCGTGGTTGTTGATCAATTTTCCAAGATGGTGATTATGACCGTGTTGAGGGGTCTTGAATCCCTATAACTCAACAACATGAACCAAACCCGCCACTGAGACTCAATTAGACTCTGCAACTTTTAATGGTGGAATGGTTCTCTAGATCTTGCTATCCGACCAATTAATCGATGGGCTTTACATTTTCTTGTGAAGGTCTCTCCTTCAATTTAGACGTTCTCTTTTGTATTTTCTCTTAGGTGGGGCCGATATAAGATGAAATCCGATATAAACCAACTAGGTAACAAAGTGGGAACAAGTGTAACTACTGGAGAAGAGTTTGAGCTTGGGATAACCCTTTCACTCGAGCATGTAGACAGTGATCGTCTACCACATGCCTAGTAATAATATGTTAACCGTACGCGTATTCCAATTACTGATTGAGATACAAATTATCATAATAAAGCATGCGTGTGATAAACGATGGAAAGTAAATTAATTCACTCAACTCTAATCATCAATCACATAATAACACAACGATTTATTTTCATCATTAAAGAAAGAACTGTAAAACATTGCATCAGATAACTTATCAATAGATTTAGTAGCTCTTACTCGTTACAACATCCGTTCATGAGACAAAATAAGAAATAATTCTTCTCCACATCCAATCATACACGCATTTGATGAAAACACAAACTTGTCTATGGTCCAAAAAGGACTTCTCTATTAAAGGCAGCTCCAAAATAGTTCTTGATAAAAAAAAATGAGAGTTTCTTGCAAAAACCATCGACCCTTAACTAATCGGTCGATGCTCTTATTTATAACATAAAATTAACTAAAAATAACTACTAAAGTGCAACTAGGTAAAACAAAACTCACCACATGGTGCTCTTTTCTATCAGTTTTTCTAAGAGTCATCTCAACATATCACTTAAGAGGGTGACTCTTCTCGTACTCTGACCACTTGATGAACAGATCCTTGCAGGTGTTGGCATGTGGGGATCTATGAAGTTCCATCGCAGCTGAGTGAATCTCTCTTGTCTCTACTGCATGTGCGCGATACTTGATTATATTGGAACTTAACTATTGCGGCATAGCTCGAGCTTTGATCGGGTGCTCCATAAACTGTCGCACCTAACCTGGCGCCGTGTCCGTCACCTTTGCTATTTCTTAGGCCCATGACGAGTCTTTCTCGGTGTGTGACTTGATTATGTCCTGCAAGTCGACAAAGTCATTGGGTGTATCGAACTTGGGGAGTCCGATGTCTTTCATCACCCGATTGATATTGATCTAGCTTTTCTAGCACTTGGCCTATTTTTCTTGGATTTCTCAATGAGGTTCATTGAACATCTTAACCCAATACTCGTCTGATTTCCTTATGCGGTCGATGCTTCTTTCGATTAGCACCTAGATGTCGTGTTCTTTGGCATATTGACCCTTTTTCACCTCGTTGATATGTTCGATTCTTTCCATGGCTTATTGTGCTTTCTCGTACCACCTCTCCATATATTTGCACGTCGCAAGTGCCATGAGGGTGTATTTCTGAAGCTCGACTATCCTTGCAGTGAATAGGTTTCATTCATCTGTAAACTTGTTGTAGGCCTCCTTGAATTCATTCCTTAGGTACACTGTGACATGTGTGGTGTCTTGGTAATACTTTGCCAAGTGGCACAAATGTTCCAATTCCTTTAAAGCAACAACCAAATCCTCTTCTTGGTGGTTCTCTGGATGATAGCCTTCCTTTTTCGATCATAAGCTATGGCATGCATGTCGGCTACTTCGTCCACAGGTTCATGGATTTGCTGATATCCCCAAGTGAGTGTATTCCCTAGACTCCCAATGGTATATACGTGTTCAAGACTGGGTTCTTGAACTTCATCCCTGTGTTTTGAAGGCTCAACTTCTGTCTGTCGCTCATCAGGGGTTTGAGTACCGATTGAAATTGAAGCATCGGGGGTATGCTTGGTACTTACTTGATCATCAATCATTGAGATGTCGATTTCCTGCCGTGGAGCTCCTTCTTTTGGTTCATCCGACCCTAGCTCATCCTTCAGACTGTCCACTTGGGTTTCCAGTGAATTGGGCAACTCAGTGTCTAGGCCACTCTCGACTTCTTGCTCGTTTTGTGGAAGCCCCTGAATTTGAGCATCGGGAAAATGGGAAGATGTCTTCTCTGGTTCCTTTTCCTCTTCGATATTCACAAGGGTCACAAGGGATACTTCTGTTCTCTCATCATCATCATATATCTTTATTAGTTTGCTTGGGGGTTTGGCGCACTTGTTATCCATGATGTTCTAACTGTCTTTGGCTGAGTCGAAACACCTGTTGGTGATCCAACTAGTGGCGTTGTGAATTCAAGGTCATCTAACCCGACATTTCATCGACGTCTATCATTTCAGGATTGCTAGGGCCTATCTGGATTTCATTTGGATTGTCGTCAGGGAGCCTTGTCATATTTATGAGGTCTAGGTCATCTTGCAGCCGATCAATTATCCACTGCGCCTATTCTATCATGAGTAACCTCTTCTCTCGCGTGTCCTGAGCCATTGGGGTATATCCACCTTGCACCGGGGCTACTAGGGGGGACTTCTGCTGCTATCATTTCTTTTCTGGCCCTAAGGAAACCTTGAGCTGATTGTTCTAGGATCATTGCTTGTTGATCCAGGCTCATGGATTTGTACCTGGTCATCTTAGGGTCGGCCATCCTTGCCACCACTTCTCCCCAGTCTTGGGAATTTTTAGTAAAGACCTGATTTTCAAATTTGTCATGGGTGTATGGGCAACAAGACGACACTTGTGAGGTGTGCTTCAAGACTAGACCCTTTGGGTCATGTTTGTGAAAGTGGTCGGTCTGGAATCAGAACTCCAATTGGATCAGTCCTTCTTGCTTGGCCTCAACAACTTCCTTCACCATGTAGAAGCATACATGTAAACCATAAGGTATGAACGCCCTTTTCTTATCCTTGACCAGGGTGGGGTTGTAACTTTGTAGGATGGTCTAGTAGCATATCTCTCCCACTACAAGCCGGTCAGGGACATGCGCTGGTAGGAGGTGAGGTGCTCCGATGGCCTCGAATAACCTAATGTAGGTATCGCGTTCATCTAGATACCAATGATCGACCTTTGATATCACCTTTTTGGCTGCAGCCAATAGTCTCAGACACTCTTTCTTGAAAAGAATAAAATGAATGTGCGTGATGAATTCATCACAGATGAGGGAGTAGGATTTTTTGTACCTGTTATCCCATAATACGTTGAAATATACATGGATCAAGAGCTCTGTAACATGCCAACTTAGGTTCATGTCGACGAAGACGTTTCTGGAACACATGACATCCAACAAGTATGATGCCATATAGAAGGTTGGAGTCTCCCCTTCTTTCGGCGTTTGATCCTGTTGTATGCAGATGCTCAGCTGTTTGGAAATGATGGCTCCCCAATTGAAGCTACTCTTGGAAATAGATATTGTGTATGCTAGAGACATCCATGCCTTTGAAAATTAGGAGCAGTCTTTCTCCCCATACAATTGACAGATGAGAGCCATTAGGAAGATGTATGGTTCTCTTAGGTTGGTCGTTTGGTACCAGCCGGAAGTTCGGTTGGTGTATTTCTTATCTTCTCACCACCATGAGGCCATTACCTGGCCGGTGTCACGACGCTCGTAGAATTTCACGACAAAATCAGTGTTCAGTCGCTCCTCCGGGTCTCTAAGCTTGTAATATTTTTGGACCTCCACCGAAAGGAACACTCCGACACACTCACCATTGTTGTCATTAATCAAACATTTGTGTGTGTCTGTGTGGTCAATAATCCACTTTAGGAGTTCTATGCAGGGGAACATTGGAGTTCTTCTTGCTACCATGTGTAGGTATGATTTTTGGATATTCAGGAAAACTTCATCGTCCAACTTTCTCATATCGGGGTCATTGTGCGGGATATATTCCATGAATTCTTCCCCGCTGATCTTCTTGAAGAGTTCTCCCCAGTGTGGGAGTACCGCCTTGGTCCCTGTGCTTGCCTCCGTGTCTCCAAAGGCCATAGGTTGAGTGAAAACTTTCTTGGTATATGTCCTAATGACTAGTTCCGGCCTTGGAGCAAATTCCAATTGTTTTGCGGCCACTGGGGAAGAGCCTTCTCCTACCTCTGGTTCCTTTAGCTTCAACGATCGCCTAGTGTTTGGATTTCTTGGAGGCATTGTTCCTGCAATCGAAATAAAATATTTTAGAGACCACGTACAAAGAAACACTAGATAAAATATATATATGAGGTGTAAGCATAAAAAAATTCCAGACTAGTAAATACCTATAAATCTTGCTAAAACTGGTTATTTGATACTCACGGGATATCGACTGCTTTGAATTGCTCGTTTCGCTTCTCTGGATGCTTTGAAACTCCTTTGCGTGAAAAATGGTTTTGTTTACAATGGCTCAAGAGAATTTAAAAGGGGAAGAACTTATCGTGTCGTATCAACCAATTAATTCGGTTGATGAGTGAAATTCAAACAAATCTGCCGCCAAATCTCTGCAAATTTAATTCATCGTGGGTTGACGACAGAGGCGCGGAGGGTGATGTGTTCTATTGGTAATTTCAAACATTTGTTTTGATTTGCACACGAAGTAGCAACTAATGCGAGATTTAGAATTAATTAGTCCCTTAAATGCTCCAAATCTACATGTATCTGGCGCTAAAACGTCCCATTGTGTTTCTTTCTAAGTGGGCGGATTGGGGATCAACAATGTGTTACAGACGTTTTTGTTGATATCTTGCTGTGAAAAACCTCCGACGCCGATCGATTTCATCGTACGGTACTGACATGGAAAAACTGGTTTGGAGGTGTGACTTGGAGTTAGGGGACCAAGAATGATTCGGGGTAAGGCTGGGTCATACATTTCTCCAATATGGAAAATATACATGGCGTTGAAGATCGGTGACTTAACTCATGAGTATTAGTTGGAGTCGGGACTTTCTTCAAGCTGTGCATTCTATACTAAACCTAGGATCGTCGATGTTGAAAAGATATCGGGGTCGACAATCGGGGATAACCTTATCGCGTGTTTTTCTTTAGATTAGCTTCTTCAAAAACTCTCGATGCCGAAATTCTTCAGGAATCAGTGATCGGAGAAAAAATTTAGTGCAGTCAGAATATTCATCGCGATTCGGTTTTCTCCGATTCCGACAAGCGTGTTGGGTATCAACAATCTCGTTTCTTTCTTTTTAAAAAATTACTCCCTTCGCCTTTTACCAATGCTAAAGGGGATCGGCTATCGACGATGTCCATATGTGATACTTGTAGCGAAACAAAACTTCCTTTCGTTGATACTGGTGAAGATCGGCGCTCGACAATTGAGGTTTTCCAAGTGATTATTTTTCACCTCTTAATTCCTTCCTATGTTGAATCTTAAGCGCGTTGGGTGAAGTGATTTAGCTGTTGATTCCTTATTTAAGTGTTAAGACTTTAAATTCATGGGGTTTCATAGAGTTAAATAAAACTAAAAAGCTAATGAGATTCAAGAGAACAAGCAAAGACAAAACATTTCTCAAAAGGAAATCGAATTCAGACAGTGCAAAGACCAAGTGGTACCCAAAAAGTGAAAAATTGACATAGGATTTTTAGGGTGTGTTGAGTGCTCAACAAATGGCGACTTACTGGGTGAAAGCAAAAACTCTATTCCTTCCTCAGACTCAGCTAATGCAAAATCTAATTAGGAACTTAACTGGTTTTCATTAGAGCTTCTTTTACTCTTGCATTTGGAGTTTCCCCGGTTGATGCATCTGGGCCTGCCGATGGGGTTTTTTAACCTTTATTCCACCTCCTTTTCCTATAAAATCGATTCACGCCCTCTTTTGGCAAGAGTCTAGTAAACCATTCACTAGCACTAGGCCTTTTAGTTATCCTTATTTATTTGCTACGATGTTGCTCCGCTGCTAGCGAGCGTCCATAGCCCTGGTGGAGTCACCCCGATGTCACAGACCTTGCTCCATTGCCAACAAGCATCCATAGCCCCAGTGAATATAGCTACACACCCTCTCCTACTGTGTGCTCATTTGATATAGTTGACTTTTATTTCGGCAGAATGCCCTGAGTGAGTAGGAGAGGAGGACATCTGTTATTTGCACGATGAGATTTTTAAAGTGAAACTCACTAACACTGTCTATGAGGTGCATGTACTCCTTTCCAACTTACCACCCTTCCCTTAAGGTCTTACCAGACCACCAAGCGGACACTTCTGAATTTCCCCAAACTTGTTCATTTGCGTAGGTTAGATAGAGAACCCCTTGAAACAACCACGGGTTCCTCAACGTTTCTTATGTTTGTATGTGAGCGTCGATTTAGGAAGAGAGTTCGCTATGCCGCATGATTTGAGGTCAACCATTGTCTTGCTAAACACAATATTTCAAAGCTCAGAAGCATGATCGCAAAAACAAAAAAGTATACATGCAAAAAGATAAATCGACGTATAATAAACACAAATATATATATATATATATATATATATATATATATATATATATATATATATATATATATATATATATATATATATATATATATATATATATATATATATA
>ML801679.1:64920-78974 GCA_009831015.1 Picea engelmannii
GAGCCGTAGATTTTGAAACTTAGAATGTTTTCCTTTAGGCTCATTTGCTCTATCCCATTTTAGGACTAAGTCTCCTACCTCAAAATTCTTCTCTTTAGCCTTATGCTTATCAAACCACCTTTTAACTATCTGTTGGTGAGCTATGAACTTTGATTTAACTTTCTCCCTCTCTTCTTTTGGCATGAGTAGGGTGTCAATTCTTTGTTGTATGACTGATGAAGGCTATCCTCTGGACTCCTAAGCAAGTTGAAGAGATGAAGGATACAGTCTGTTCGGGAGAATGGCTTCCTTTCCGTATACTAGAAAGTATGGGGAATTCCCTATAGCTTCCTTGGGTGTAACTCTATCTTCCCATAAGGAATTATGGAGTAGGTTATGCCAATTTCTTTGGTTGTCTACAACTGTTTTCTTTAATATTCTTACCATGTTCTTATTAGTTGATTATGCCACTCTGTTTCCCTGTGGATAATATTTTGAGGAGTATCTAATTATGATTCCTTTTTCTAGAGAAAACTCCATTAATAAGGTGGAAGAAAAGTAAGCTGAATTATAAAAAAAAAAGGACAGAAGGGACACCGAACCGTGTGATTAGTTGTTGTTCTATGAATTGGATTACCACCTTCTCATTCACATGAGTCAGTGGGATGGCCTCTGCCCATTTCGTGAAATAATATTTGGCAGTAAGTATGTACTTATGTTGTTTTTAAGAACTCGGTGTAATTTATCCTATGATATCTAACCCCCATTGCTCAAAAGGCCTAGAAACTGTCACTGGTTGGAGTGGTACAACTGCTCTCTTCTCCCTCTCTGCGCTTATTTGACAAGTTTTATATTTTCTAGCATATGTGTGAGCGTCTTTGAACAAAGTGGGCCAATAATAGCAAGCTCTTAGTATCTTATGAGCGGTGGTGCTTCCTGGAAAATGTCCATAGGCAGGGCCATCATGGAGCTCCTTCATAACTTTGTCTGCATCTTCACGTTTGAGTCATCTTAAAAGTACCCCATCGTAATTAAACCAGAAGAGTATCGAATTTATGAGGCGATATTGTGTGAATTTTAACCTGAGAGATTTCCTTTCCCTAGGGTTTAGATTTTATGGGAAAGTACCATGGTGTAGGAGGTAATTCAATTTCTCATACCAAGACTCTTGTCCTGGGAAAATGTATGAGGCTTCACCACACCATAATGGCATTTCATTCTCCCATCCGGGGTCCTCATTTACTTGGTCTTGAGCTTCGACTACCAATTTACATAACCGTTGCCCTTTAACCGATTTAGCAGGTTTAATATCTAGATCGAAATCATGGACTACTGCCATCTAGTGCCCTATTTTTTTCCCCATTTCTTGTTGAGTAAATAGGGACCAGACTACAGGGTGAGGCACAATTACTTTGGTGTGATTCTTGAGTATGTAAGATATGAAATGTTTTACTGCCTTGTAAACCGCATAAGTCTTCTTGTCTATAGTAGGATAATTCAGTTCGACACCTTGGAGATTAGTGCTCATGAAGAATATCGGGGCTTCGTTTTTGTCATCATCCATCTCAGTTAATATCGCGACTAATGATTGGTCTGAGGCGAAAGTATAAAGGAAAAAATATTTGTTGAAATCGAGACTTCGCAGCACTGGGGCTTGAGAGATTGCAGTTTTAATATTTCTAAAAGCCTTCTTTTGTTCATCATCCCACTTAAACTCAACATCCTTACGAATCATTTTTTGTAGGGGTTTGATAGTTTCCACAGAATCAGGGGTGAATTTCCTCACAAAATTGATTTTCACGAAGAATGATTGCATAGCCTTTTTGTTGTGAGGTAATGGAAACTGAGCTATAACCCTAATTCTTTCTGGGTCTATGCAGATGCCTACTTGAGATATAATGTGGCCTAATGACTTACCTTCCTTAACACCTAAAATATTTTTCTTAGGGTTTAAGAATATGTCATATTTCCTACATCTTTTGAAAATCTAGGTTAAATGTTGGATGTGATCTTCCCTATTTTTTGAATACATAGTTACATAGTCCAAATAGACTACTACACACTTGTTGATTAGTCCCCAAAATTCTACATCCATAGCCCTTTGGAAGGTCGCTCCTCCATTGATTAACCCAAAATGAATGTGTTTGTAAGTGAAGGTTCCCCACTTGGTTCGTAAGGTAGTTTTCAAGCAGTCTTCTTCTGAAACTAGAACCTGGTTGTACCCTGAGAAACCGTCTAGTAAGGAGAAAATTTCAGAGACAGACATGGTCTACAAGAGTTTCTCCATTGGTGGGACCGGGTAGTTGTCTTTTTCTGAAGCTCTGCTGAGATTTCTGAAATCTACGCATACACGAATCTCCCCAGACTTTTTCCTTACAAGAACCAAATTTGTACCCATGCAGAGTGTTCAACCTGGAAGATAATTTTGGCATCTAATAGTTTCTTTAACTCCTGACACATGAGAGGCTCCAGGGATGGGTGATACTTCCAGAGCTTCTATTGGAAGGGTTTTACTTCAGGTTTTAAAGGGATAATGTGTTGAATGATACAGGTATCATACGTTTTCAGATCTCGGTAAGACAACACAAATACATCTTGATACTGTCTGAAAAGTTTGAGGTAGGCCTTCCTTTCTTCTTTAGATATTGTCTTGCTGAGGTTTACGTTTTTAGGGTTTTCCAGGGTTCCAAGATTTATAGTTTCATGCATGGGACAAGAACTACCAGTTTTTGCGTTCTTTGACCCCTTGAACCTTTCCTTTAGGTCAAAAAGGTTTTCAAAGTTGGTTATCCCCTTCGGTATCGTGTGCGACTTCGATTTTTCATTTGGTTGATTTGCATGAGGGTGAGTTTCCATTGATTGTTTCTGAAATACTTCATCGTCAATAGCTAAGTCCTTAAAATTATCCCGATTGGTCAGAAATTTTATAATCTGTCTGTCTCCTTCAAAAACCTTCCAATTAGAAATATTGTTGGGCACCGATGTTTTGTGGAGAAATTCTATAGTAAACCGGGAGGCTTCATAATCCTCTAGAGGTGATAGCCTTGAAGCAATGGTGGCCAAGGAATCAACAAGAATATTCTTTGCTCTAGGAATCGTTGTAATGTTGAAAGATTCAAAATGTTCTATTAGCCTGTGTACTTCCTGTTAGTAGTTCTTTAGGTGCAGAGAATTGCAATGTATATTATTCCTTACTTGTCTAACAATGATTTCAGAGTCTCCGAAAACCTTTAATTCTTGGACGTTTAGGTCTATGGATTTCTTTAACCCTTGTACCAGAGCTTCATACTTGGTAGTGTTTTTTGTGCATTCGAATTCTAGTCTATAGGACAGGAAATGTAGTTTACCCTTCGAATTAATGAGGATACACCCTGCTCCTGACCCTTCTTTTGATTTAGATCCATCAAAATATAGGGTCCAAATTTGTGGGTAAAATGTAACAACTTCCTCTTTCCTGTTACTTTCCTCTTTTCCTTTTGTTAGTTATGTGATTTCTAATGCAGGTTCCTGGAAGAAGAGGGTTTCCTTTGCCGCCATCGACAATTCTTCTCGAAAAATCATCTTGAAATTTTGAGTAAGAGGGAAATCAGATGAGAGAGGGGAGAAGTTCATGAAGTAGGAATCACAGGAATAATTTCCTAGCACAGGGACATCTGTCAATGAGGGTTCGTTAAGGTTTTCCTGGCCAGTAACAGTATGTTTCATATATCTTTCCCTATCAATTCTGATCATATTTTTGTGTCCCTTTAATGGTAGCCAAAGATGTGCCCAGTCTGTACTAAAGTATCTGTTTAACTTCTCAGACCAATCTCGGCTTAATAATAACCCATAATCTTATGGGATATCTACTACAATGATGTCAACCACTTGCACAAACTTAGGATGTGTCGCTATTCTGATCATTACATCTTTGAGTTCTCCCATGACCTTCACCCAAGTTCTGTCTAGTTGTATTACATGTTTGTCACTTTTGAGAGGGATTGTGTTTATTTTTTTACAAATAGACAGTGGCATAACATTAGAGGATGCTCATGAATCGACCAAACAATTATGGAGGTTTCTATTGAAGACTTCGAATGTCAAAAGGAACGGTGGGACAAAAGGTTTTCCCTTCTTATCTTCAGAGTAGGCGTTCACAGTTGGTTTATTTCCTAGATCTGTGGGAGTTGGATTTATTCCCTGATCAGTGCTTGTCGTAGATTTTTCTACTGATTTCAAAGCTTGTAAAAGGAAGTCATTTTGCTGAGGGATTCTACATATGTCCATAACTGATATATTAGCCTTCAACTTCTTCAAATCTTCAACTATATTGTAATCCATCTTGGGTGATTCTCATGTATGGATGTTTATAGGGTTTCTTTAGGGAGAAAAAGGTGTTTTCGAGTGATCGGGGGATGGTATTCCTCTCGAAGTTTGTGTAGTATCAAGGTTGTCTAAGACTGTTTGACCCCTACTTCGTGTTTGCACAACCAATACTTCTGTGGGTAGTTCCTGGACTTCACATAGGTCATCATAAGGCATAGGTAAATCATGATCCCATATCAACATGGTTGTTTCTTCTGGTGGATCAACCTCTTCCTGATCGACGATATTTATAGTTGATCCACTTGGTTGTTTGGTTATGGAGACCTTGTCTAGAAACCGGTTGGCCATCAAATTCATGGGATGTACCCACTGAGGGTAGTCTCTTTCAGAGTGGTTCTCTTGGTGATAAGTACATAAAGATTCAGATGCTACATTTCCCAAATTGATGCTTAAGTTGGCTGGGGGAGGTTCAATTGCTTTGAACGGTGGATTTCTTTAGAAAAAAGGTTTATAGGGCCTTTGGCCTTGATTTACCTCCCCTGCATTTCTCTTCATATTTATGATTTTTTTTGAAAACTTCTTGACCATGCGTTGTAGGTCCTCTATGTCCCCACTTCCCTTTTCAGAAGTGTGTTCTGCTTGTTTCCCTGGGGGTCTAGTCAATAGGATTCCTCTCCTGGGAGGGGGTTGGACTTCTTTCTTAACTAATGAGACTTGACCTTCTTTGCATCCCTTCATTTGGAATTATATCGTCTTGGCTTCCTCAAAATTCTCAGCTAAGGTTGGTTTGGCAACCCGTTTCACAAACATGGAGATAGAAGCTGACAGAGCATTAGTGTATACTTCGATTTGCAACTCCTCAATAGGTTTAGCTTTGGGTTGGAATTTATTTAAGATAGTGGTGAATATTTGATTAAAGTCTTTGACCCTTTCCTTCGAACTCGTGGAGGCAGATAACAACTCGTCCTTCAAAGCTCTTGTAGTAGTTTTTTCTGCAAATTTATCTAGAAAGTCTTTTTGAAACTTCGTCCAACTGGTTATGGATCCTATAGGTAAGTTAAAATACCACGTGGAAGCCAAATTATCGAAACTGTAGGGGAATAGTCTGAAAACTACATCTTCATGTTTGACATTCATAAGTCTGATAGCTAGTATGAATTTATTGATATGGTCTTCAGGGAATCCTGAAGTTTCCGGGTCAAATTTAGGAAGTAACTTCTCTGGATGTCGGGGGAGGTTATGTACTCATCCAGGGATGGCCAAAGCATCTCTGGCCAACCAAGGTTGATTATTCTGAGGTGGGTTTCCCCTTTCTTCATCATGATCGTTGTTATCTTCCATATCTTCAGATCCTGAGTTAAACCCTTCTTCTTCTGAAAACTCATCGGGCTCGGAGAAGTTATCGATTGATATTTTGGGGATTAGATTGAGAGGATGTTCGATTTCGGTGAGGAAAAAATATATTAGGTCTTCTACTGTGTGCACAAAAACCTGGTCAGGGGATTCGACCATTGGTCTCCTTACCTATTTTCTTCGAGGAAGTGACAGAGCTGAGAGCAGCGCACTGATCTGTCGGGCATATGCTCTTGTGATTCTTCTGAATTGATTTAATTGAGGAAGAATGTAAGGTATATCAGGGAACAAGCGTTCTTCCTCATGCTGGGGTGAGTTACTCTTTTCAAGAGTACTCAGTGTGTGTGGGTTGTCCTAGGAATGACTAACCATGCAAGTGGGTTGTTTTGAATCTACAGTTTGTTTGAAATATTATGTGAAATATGTATTCAACCATTCATTCTCCAGGCCCTTCTTCTAGCGCCAATTCTGCTGATGGGGTCTTGAATCCCTATAACTGAACAGTAGGAACTGAACCCACCACCGAGGCCCAATTAGACTCTACAATGTTTAATGGTGGAATGGTTCTCCAGATCTTGCGATCCCGCCAATTAATCGATGGGATTTACGTTTTCTTGTGAAGGTATCTCCTTCAGTTCAGACGTTCTCTTTTGTATTTTCTCTTAGGTGGGACCAATATAAGATGAAAGTCGGTATAAATCAACTAGGTAACAAAGTGGGAACAAGTGTAACTGTTGGATAAGAGGCCCAACTTGGGATAACCCTTTCACTCGAGCATACAAACAATGATCGTCTACCACATGCCTGGTAATAATACGTTAACCGTGTGGGTATTCCAATTACTGACTGAGATACAAATTATTAGAAGAAAATATGTGTGTGATAAACGATGGAAAGTAAAATAATTCACTCAACTCTAATCATCAATCACATACTAACACAATGATTTATTTTCATCATTAAAGAAAGAACTGTAAAACATTGCATCAGATAACTTATCAATAGATTCAGTATCTCTTACTCGTTACAACATCCATTCATGAGACAAAATAAGAAATAATTCTTCTCCACATCCAATCATACATGCGTTTGATGAAAACAAAAACTTTTCTCTGGTCCAAAAAGGAATTCTCTATTAAAGGCAACTCCGAAATAGTTCTTAACAAAACAAAAAATGAGATTTTCTTGCAACAACCATTGACCCTTAACTATCCAGCCAGTGCTCTAAAATTAACTAAAATTAACTACTAAAGTGCAACTAGGTAAAAAAAAACTTTCCACATGGCACTCTTTTCTGTCAGTTTTTCTAAGATTCATCTCAAGATATCACTTAAGAGGGTGAATATTCTCATACTCCTACCACTTAATGAACAGATCCTCGTAGGTGTTGGCGTATGGGAATCTATGTTGTTCCATTGGGGCCAAGTGAATCTCTCTTATCTCTACCGCATGTGCCTGATACTTGACTATACCAGCACTTAATTGTTGTAGCATAGCTCGAGCTTTGATTGGGTGCTCCATAAACTGTCGCACCTGACCTAGTGTCGTGTCCATCACCTTTGATATTTCTTCATCCCATGACGAGTCTTGCTTAGTGTGTGACTTGATTATGTTGTGCAAGTCGACAAAGTCATCGGGTGTACCAAACTCGGGGATTCTAATGTCTTTCATCACCCGATTGATATTGATCCAATTTTTCTCTCACTTGGCCCATTTTCCTTGGATTTATCGATGAGGTTCTCAGAACATCTTAACCCAATACTCGACTGATTTCCTTATGCGGTCGATGCTGCTTTCCATTAGCACCCAGATGTTGTGTTCTTCGGCAACAACCAACTCCTCTTCTTGGTGGTTCTCTGGATGATAGCCTTCCTTTTCCGGTCATAATCTATGGCATGTATGTCAGCTACTTCATCCACAGGTTCGGGGATTTTCTGATCTCCCCAGGTGAGTGTATTCCCCAGGCTCCCGATGGTATATACTTGTCCAAGACTGGGTTATTGAACTTCCTCCCTGTGTTTTGAAGGCCCGACTTCTGTCTATCGCTCATTGGGGGTTTGAGTACCGATTGAAATTGAGGCATCAGGGGTATGCTCGGTACTTACTTGATCATCGGTCGTTGAGATGTCAATTTCCTGCTATGGAGCTCCTTCTTTTGGTTGGTCTGACCCTAGCGCATCATTCAGATTGTCTGCTTGGGTTTTCGATGCATTGGGAAACTTAGTGTGTAGGCCACTCTCGGCTTCTTGCTTGTTCTGTGGAAGCCCCTGAATTTGAGCATTGAGAATAGGTGAATATATCTTCTCTGGTTCCTTTTCCTCTTCGATATGCACAGGGGTCACAAAGGATACGCCTGGGTTGTCATCATCATCATAGATATTTATCAGTTCGCTTAGGGGGTTTGGTGCACTTGTTATCCCTAATGTTCTGACTATCTCTGGTTGAGTTGTAACACCTGTCAGCAATCCGACCGGTGGCATTGTGAATTCAAGGTCATCTAACATGACGATTTCATCGACGTTTATCGGTTTAGGGCCACTTGGGCCTATCTGGCTTTCATATGGATTGTCGCCAGGGAGCCTTGTCATATTTATGAGGTTTGGGTCATATTATAGCCGATCAATTATCCATTGCACCTGTTCTATCATGAGTAACCCACTCTCTCGCGTGTCCTGAGCCATGGGGGTACTTCCACCTTGCGTCGGGGCTACTAGGGGGGCTTCTACTGCTATCATTTCTTCTTTGGCCCTGAGGGCCCCTTGAGCCAAATGTTCTAGGATCGCTGCATGTTCATCTAGGCTCGTGGCTTTGAACCTAGTCATCTTAGGGTCGAACATCCTTTCCACCACTTCGTCCTAGTATTGGGCATTTTTAGTGAATACCTCATCTTCGAATTTGTAATGGGTGTATGGCCAGCAGAATGACACTTGTGAGGCATGCTTCAAGACTAGACCCTTTGGGTCATGTTTGCAAAATTGATCATTCTGGAATCATAACTCTAATTGGCTCAATCCTTCTTGCTTGGCCTGAGCGGTGTCATTCACCATGTAGAAGCGTACATGGAAACCATAAGGTATGAACACCCTTTTCTTATCCTTGACCAGGGTGGCGTTGTAACCTTGCAGGATGGTATGGTAGCATATCTCTCCCACTACAAGATGATCAGGAACATGTGTTAGTAGGAGGTGAGGTGCTCCGGTGGTCCTGAATACCCTAATGTAGGTATCACATTCATCCAAATAACAATGTCCGACCTTTGATATCACCTTTTTGGCCGCAACCGATAGTCTCAGACACTCTTTCTTGAAAAGAATAAAATGAATGTGCGCGATGAATTCATTATAGATGAGGGAGTAGGATTTTTTGTACCTGTTCTCCCATAAGACACTGAAATATACATGGACTGGGGGCTCTGTGACATGCCATCTTAGGTTCATGACGATGAATACGTTTCTGGCACACATGACATCCAAAAAGTATGATTCCATGTAGAAGGCTAGAGTCTCCCCTTCTTTTGGCATCTGAGCCTGTTGTATGCAAATGCTTAGTTGTTTGGAAATGATGGGTCCCCAATTGAAGCCACCCCTGAAAATAAATACTCTGTATGCTAGAGGCATCCACGCCTTCGAAAATCTAGAGTAGTCTTTCTCCCCATACAACCGACATATGAGAGCCATTAGGAAGATGTATGGTTCTCTTAGGTTGGTCATTTGGTACCAGCCGGAAGTTTGGTTGGTGTATTTCTTATCTTATCACCACCATGAGTCCATTACCCAGCCGATGTCGTGCTCATAGAATTTCACGAAGAAATCAATGTTTAGTCGCTCCTCTGGGTCTTTAAGCTTGTAATATTTTTTGGACCTCCACCGGAAGGAACACTCTGACACACTCGCCATTGTCATCATTAATCAAAAAATTTTGTGTGTCCATGTGGTCAATGAGCCACTTCAGAAGTTTTGTGCAGGGGAACACTGAAGTTCTTCTTTCTACCATGTGTAGGTACGATTTTCAAATATTCAAAAAAACTTCATCGTCGAGCTTTCTCATATCGGGGTCGCTGTTCGGGATATATTCCGGAAATTCTTCCTGATTGATGTTCTTGAAGAGTTCTCCCCAGTGTGGGATTACCGCCTTGGTCCCTGTGCTTGCCTCTGTGTCTCCAAAGGTCAAAGGTTGAGTGAAAACCTTCTGGGTAGATGTCCTGATGATTGGTTCCGGCCTTGGAGCAAATTCTAATTGTTTTGTGGCTATTGGGGAAGAGATTTATCCTACCTCTGGTTCCTTTAGCTTCGATGCTCTCGACGATCGCCTAGTGTTTGGATTTCTTGGAGGCATTGTTCTTGCAATCGAAATAAAATATATATTTGAGGTGTAAGCATAAAAAAAATCCAGACTGGTACATACCTGTAAATCTTGCTAAAATTGGTTATTTGATACTCATAGGATCTCGACTGATTTGAATTGCTCGTTTGGCTTCTCTGGATGCTCTGAAACTCCTTTGCATGTAGAATGGTTTCGTTTACAATGGCTCAAGAGAATTTAAAAGGGGAAGAACTTACTGTGTCGTATTAACTAATTAACTTGGGTGATGAGTGAAATTCAAACAAATCTTCTGCCGAATCTCTGCAAATTTAATTCATCGTGGGTTGACAACGGAGGCGCGGAGGGTGATGTGTTCTATCGGTAATTTCAAATGGTTGTTTTGATTCGCACACGAAGTAGAAACTAATGTGATATTTAGAATTAATTAGTACGTAAAATGATCTAAATCTAAATGTATCTGGCGCTAAAACATCCCATCGTGTCACTTTCTAAGTGGGCGGATCGGGGATCGATAATGTGTTACATACATTTTCTTTGATATCCTTCTGTGAAAAAACTCCGACGTTGATCGATTTCATCATATGGTGCTGACGTGGAAAAAATGGATTGGAGGTGTGACTTGGATTTATGGGACCAAGAATGACTCGGGGTAAGGCTGAGTCACACGTTTCTCCAATCTGGCAAAGACACGTGGCGTTGAAGATCGACAACTTAACTCGCGAGTATTAGTCGGAGTCGGGACTTTCTTCAAGTTCTGCGCTCTAAACTAAACATGGGATCACTGATGCTGAAAAGATATCGAGGGTCCACAATCGGGGATAACCCTATCGCGTGTTTTTCATTAGATTAGCTTCTTCGAAAACTTACGATTCCGAAATGCTTTGGGAATCGGTGATCGGAGAAAAACTTTAGTGCAGTGAAAATATTCATCACGATTCAGTTTTCTTCGATTCCGACAAGCACGTCGGGTATCGACTATTGGTGATCTCATTTATTTCTTTTTAAACATTTACTCCCTTCACCTTTTACTGTTTCCAAAGGGGATCGACTATCGACGATGTCCGTATGAGATACTTGTCGCGAAACAAAACTTCCTTTCGCCGATACCGGTGAAGATCGATGCTCGACGATTGAGTTTTTCTGAGTAATTCGTTTTCACCTCTTAATTCCTTCCAATGTCGAATCTGGAGTGCGTTGGGTGAAGTGCTTTAGCTGTTGATTCCTTATTTAAGTGTTAAGATTTTTAAATTCATGGGATTTCATAGAGTTAAATAAAACTGAAAAGATAATGAGAGTCAAGAGAAAAAGCAAAGACAAAACATTTCTCAGAAGTAAATCGAATTCAGACAGTGCAAAGTTCAAGTGGTACCCAAAAAATGAAAAATTGACATAGGATTTTTAGGGTGTGTTGAGTGCTCAACAGACTGCCTGTAAAAAGAGCATCACAGAGGAGGCCACTGCCAAGCTCTTCTTCGAATGAGTGTGGGTACATTTTGGGATACCATAAACAATCATCTTAGATTGGGACAGTCATTTCCTCAACACATTTTGGTTGAGCCTCTAGTCAGGGCTAGACACCAATCTCACCAAATCCACAACCTTCCACCCTCAAACGGATGGCCAAAATGAGGTCATCAACATGATTATCGTGCATATCTTGCGCATGTACAATTCCAAGCATCCATGCACATTCGATGAGTGTCTTCCCTATGTTTAGCATAGTTACAACAGATCCATACATAGATCAACCGACCACAACCCCTTTCAGGTGGGGTTGGGATTTCAACCATCGGGTCCCATGGATGTTGCATTTCCCCTTGCGTCCACACACGCATAATCATCCCATGATCAAATCGAAGACAAAAAATCCACCTGATTCATTGACCGAATCCATCACACTCGCCAACAAGTTCAAAATATTGTTCAAAAGTCCAATGCCAAGTACAAGCAGTGCCATGATCAATATCGAGTGCCACACAAGTTTCAGGTGGGAGATAAAGTTTGGTTTTAATTGCAGAAAGAACGCCTTATAGGACCCCATCGAAATCTTTGACCGCTTCACTATGGACCTTACACCATCACCAAGGTTGTGGGTGACAATGCGTTTGAGATCAACGTTCCCCCCTTCCTTGGCATGCACCCAATGTTTAATGTGGACCTCCTTTAGCCATACTTTCCACCATTATTGGACACCTCAGAGATAGAAGAACAATTGACACCGACATCTCTCAACCATGACTACATGGAATAGGAATCCATTGATCATATTGTGGACACAGAGGTCAAGGGAACTCGCCAACAAAATCTTCAGCTTTATCGTATTGTCAAAACGAGGTAGCTCTTGCACCAAGGAAAGTGGCTCACCAGAGGCCAAATTCAACAAAAATTTCCTCATATAATGGGGGAACTCAACACAATGGATACCATTTCTTCCTAAGGAGAGAGGATTGATCTAGGTGGATATCGGTGGCCACCCACCTCTTCCAACTAGCTCACATTCAATTTTCATCTTGGTAGTTTTTTTTGAGATTTTCGGTCCTAAAATTTTGGGTCGTTTTGAGGCCCTAAAAAGTTTTTTTTGGGCTTCCCATAGACACACTATAGACAAAGACATAGTGTGATGACATAATGTGTATTCCTTGAATAGAGATTTCCAACGGGTATCGTGCACCTAAAATGAAGATCGTATGCAAAAGTTACGACCCCAGGAAGTTGATGTACCAACTTACCCCATCGGGGCCCACATGACTTTTGGTGATTCATCTCCTAGGGTTTAGGTTTTCAGATGTATAGGTTTTTATGATTACTTCTGGATGCTAAAAAGGCCCGGAGGCCTTATTTTAATATGCTCAGACGAATGCACGTAGTCGCCACATCTCTTCTCAGATATTAGCTACCACTATTCAAGCAAGATTGTTTCATTTTGTATTTTACAATTTAAGCAGATTTCTTTATTGAATAGAAGTTAAGTTTTACTGTATCTATGCTATTTTTATTTGTATATATGTGTTAATGTTATATATCTGTGTTTCATTTCGGTCCTATCATAAATCCAGATCAATTTGATCCCCCCATTTGTCATCTGCAATGTTAAGGGTTAATAACTCACTTGATAAAATAATGGGTTGGTCCCTTACCAAAGAATTCCTCCAAATATGTAGAAATGCCTTGTGTAATGGGAGATGACCCCAAGTGGTGAGAAATGCCTCCAAATATGTAAATTTACCTTAGGAAGCGTGAAATACCTCAAAAACTATTCCTCAATGGAAGAACATGCATCAAACATGTAGAAATAACTTCTAAAGAAACATCCATCACCAACTGCATGAAATCATGGTCTTTTATCCTCTTCAAAGGGTAACAATTGACTTCATATGGGGACTACATACTCCTATAGGGTGCAATAGAACTCCAAATTCTTTGTTGGTTGTTGATATGAATGATTCAATGTTATTAGAACCTGACCGGTTCCGCCAAAATCAATTGATTTGACTGGTTTAGGCTCATACCTGTCCAACTGAAGGTTCTAAACCATAAAAGGTTGGTTATGTATTGGACCGGCCAGTTTTGTACCAAAACTAGCCGATCCTATCCATCACCAACTGCATGAAATCATGGTCGTGTATCCTCTTCAGAGGGTAACAATTGACTCCATATGGGGACTACACACTCCTATAGGTTGCAAGAGAACTCCAAATTCTTTGTTGGTTGTTGATATGAATGATTCAATGTTATTAGAACCAGACTGGTTCTACCAAAATCAGTTGATTTGACTGGTTTAGGATTATACATGTCCAGTTGAAGGTTCTAAACCATAAAAGGTTGGTTATGTATTAAACCGACCAGTTTTGTACCAAAACTAGTCGATCCTATATTTAACCATACAACCGACGATGGGGATCACTTAAACATTTTTTTAAATCAATAAATTGAAAATAAAAATAAAACATTAGACCTAACCCACTTCCATAGCTAGAGGATCTGAACATTGTTGTTGGACAAGTACTTTCAGGGCAAGGGGAATCAAGCAAGAATCCCATTTTTGAGTCTAGACATGTTGAGGATGTAGATGATAAGAATTTAGATGATTTTCA
>ML801679.1:110536-133825 GCA_009831015.1 Picea engelmannii
GGGTTAGGGGAGAAAGAGGGGGAAGAAGGAATAATTCCTTAGTGTGAGAGGGAGACTGGTCGCACTGGAAAGTTTAAGGTAGCCAATCATAAGAGAGGATTTGGTTACTGACGAGGTGGCTCTATTCTAAGAATTTTGCAGCTTTATCTAGGCGATCTGCTTCAGTGTTTTGAGATCAGAGAATATGAAAAAAACGTTATTTGATGAAGAGATGTTTCAAGGTGTTTATTCGCGAGAAGAGGCCACTGGTAGATTGAGTTGTAGAGGTTGAGAGACCCAGAAGATCCTTTATGACTATTTCAGAGTCCCCTTGAACCACGAGAGATCGGATGCTTCGTGCATGAGCTATTTTTAAACCCATGTAAACTGCTAGAGTTTTTTCTCTGTTGTTGGTATTTTTCCCCAAACCCCAAGAAAATTCAACTACCTTTTGTCTGTAGGAATCATAGATAACTCCCCCCGCACCTGCCACCCCTGGGTTACCTATTGTAGCTCCATCGAAGAAAATAAGGAAAGTGTGTTGTTGACTTTTCCATTGAGAAAAATCATTGTTGCTAAGATGAAGCTGCCATTATTGCCTTTTGGTTTTTTTCTTGGGAGGAGTGAAGGATGTGGTTGGGGATCCCCGAATGTAATAAACCCAATATTCTTCACTCTGTTCCAAAGTGCCTGGTAGATCATATCCAATTTATTTGAACTTGAAAAATTATGCAACTAGTCCACAGATTTTAGCGAAGATGTTATGCACTGGGGGAAGCTTCTCACGGAAAATGGCTTGATTGCGAGCTAGCTAGAGTTCCCAGCAGACGAATTTGGGGATTTGCCTCTAGAGAAGAGTAAATTGTTTCTTATTTTTGAAGTTGCCAACATATATTTGTTTCCAAGAAATGAAAATATCATTCTAGTTCTCGGGGAGAGGGGGGGATGAGAGAGAGGGAGGTAGATGAGGTTCCAGATTTGGGAGGAGAAATGACATTCGAGAAAGAGATGGGGGATGGATTCGAACATTGAGAGGCAAAAGGGGCAATGAGAGGAGCCTTGTATTCCACGTTTTAGGAGGTTTTTTGCTGCTATAATTTTACCATGGACCAAAATCCAACAAAAGGTGTTTACTTTGGACAACAAGGGGCTAGACCAGAGTTATTTCTAGATCTTGGAAAGAGGGGGACCTTGTGTTTCAGAAAGAAAGAGAGTGTAACCATATTTGACAGAAAAGGTTTTTCCACCCCAATCATGGGAATTGGATGAGGTCTGGCTAGAGGGAGCGCATCGAGCAAGGTTATTGAAGAGGGTGGGGAGAAGAGAACTGATATGGCCAAGGGCATTGGGCGTCTTCCAATTGATCCATTCCCCATATGAATTCCACTGGAAGAAATCTTTAAGGAGGGAGAGACCATTTGAGGAGCACCAGCCTTTGAGAGGCCGAAGAGTCGCTAGGTTGTTCAGGGGTTCACGGTCTAGGATACGATCAGTACAAATGTTAATTTGTGCTCCATTCCTTGGGTCCCATGAGAGTTTGGTTTTGATTAGAGGGGAGGAATTTCTTAGGAGGCGCTAGATAAGAGAACCGGGGAGGGAGGAGATGGGACCATCGAAACAGTGCGTCCTGGAGGTATTAAAATAGTTGGCTAGAAGTGTTTCTTTCCACCAATCTATATTACTTGTGATTAAATGCCAAACAAGTTTTTCTCCCAGAGAGGTATTCATTAGTGTTGGGTCCCTAATGTCGACCCCTCCTTTATTAAGGGATTAGCAGACTTGTTTCCAGTTCAGAAGATAGAACTTTTTAGTGTTCGTTTTCCCGCCAACCCAAAGGAAACTTCAGAGCACTCTAGAGATTTTATCCAAAATACCTTTGGGGGCTAACAAACTTGAACATTGGAAAATGGAAAGGGAAGAGAGGACCGATTTGATAAGAACTGATTTCCCTGCAAGGATAAGCCAGTGACCTCCCCAGTTTTGAATTCTTTCTAAAAATTTCCCAATGACTTCTTGTCAAGCTGAAGAACCATAAGTGCTAAGGAAGATCGACATTCCTAAATATTTAAAGTAGTTCCAGGTTGTGATAATGGGGAAGCCGAAAATTCTGGCAACTTTCTCTTTTAAGTGCCATGGAACATGCCACCCATATATCCTACATTTAGAAATATTAAGTTTATTGCCTGAGGCCGCTGGGAAGGAATTGAGAATTTTTTGAAATCGAATGGCGATAAGGATAGATGTTGATACCAAGAGGAGAGTGTTGTCTATAAATTGGGAGTGATTTATTTCCTTGACCCCTCTCACTATAAGTAATCTAGGGAGTTTGCCCTCTCTTTGTTCTTATTCTAGTTTACGACTGAGAGAGTCTTCTAGGAGGATGTAGATAAAAGGGGAAAGGGGACATCCTTGACGGAGGCCTCTACTGGCCTTGAAGAATTGCGAAGGTCGCCCGCTGAGGAGAGGGGAGATCTAGGGTGCATTGATGCAGGATCTAATCCAATTAATGACTCGATCAAAAGAATTTTCCATGTAGAGTTTAACAACCATTCCTAAGGATTTATATTTCTTGCTAGAATGAATGGCTTCCTGAACTAGCACAATATTGTATGTTATATGCTTATCCTTTAAAAACCCACCCTGATTTTCTGCAATTAACTTTGATAGCAAGGGATTGAGCCGAGTTGCGATGATCTTGGTAAGGATTTTCTAAGAGGAGTTACAAAGGGAAATGGGATGGAAGTGAGATAAATTGGAGGGGTTGGACTCTTTGGGGATTAGAGCTAGAAAGGTGGAATTTGTTGCTCCTCCAATTTTCTGTTTGTGAAGGGTATAGTCTAGCATTTTCTTCAGATCCCGCTTGATAATGTCCCAGAAGGATCGGTAAAATCTGATTGAAAATCCATCAGGTCCAGGGGCCTTGTGAAGATCCAAGCTCCAAACTGCTTTGGCTATTTCTTCTTATGTTATATCCTTGACTAATTGATTGTTTTCATGCTCTGAGACTACACTTGGGATATTGGCAAGCATGTCAAGAACATCTGCATTTGTTTCTTCATTGCTTGGTTGCTGCTATAAATTGTTGAAGTAATGAAAGGCCTCCTCTTTGACTTGATCAAAGGTGTCGAGTTGCTACTCTGTATTTGAGGTAATGGAGGTGATTGTGTTTTTTTTCCTTCGTGATTGAGCTTGCTTATGGAAGAATGAAGTATTTGAATTGCTCACTTTTATCCAGAGGCTTCTGGATTTCAACCACCAATGTTCTTCTTCTTTGTGCAAGGTGTGTTGAAAATGTTGTTGTGCTTCTTTTTCTTGGTTCAACAATGTTTCTGTAATCGTTTCTTTTTGTATCTGTAGCTGAACTTTCCTGAGTTTCTCTATCTTTTCTTGCTTTTCTTGTTGAGGTGGAATGAATGAGTTTTTCACCTATTCTTTGAGTGTTTGTTTGATTACTTTGAGCTTGCTTTGCCAAACATAATTCGGGGATCCAGAGAAGGGGTTGATCCATGCATTTTTAACAAGAGGAGGGAGAGCTGGGTTTTCCAACCAAAGGTGGTTGAAGCGAAAAGGAAGAGGGCCGAAGTTTTGAGGATTTCAGAAGGAAAGAGAGATTGGTTTATGATATGAGACTGCGAATGGGAGGATAAGAGAGGAGATGACATAGGGGGAGAGAAGGAGGTTACTATTGATGAGAAAATGGTCTAGGCAGGCTGCTATATGACTAAGGCCAGAACGTCTATTGTTCTGTGTGTACTTTCCTTTCGAGAGTTTGATGTCTTGCATGTACCAAAGTTGTCTGATGTTGCATGTTATTCATCATAATTTTTCCATACTATTGTATTTTCTTTTTCTACGACACAACCTTCATCCACACTACTCCTTGAATGATATTTCTCCTCATTCATTTCTTCAACCTCATGTTGAACAAAGTCATGGTAAATCTCTTATCATTGACCTTTTGACACTCTATATTGTTGCTATAGCAATTTTTCCACACTCTATGCATCATGCTTTGATGGCCTTGTCTTCCCCTCTATAGACTCTATTTCCCCATTTTGCTCAATCCAAAGTAAAAAATTCAAATTTTTGTACATATACGTGGGCTACAGTTATACAACTTGTGTATACATAGGTTACTCCATTACATCCCTTGTACATCAGGTTTTGTGCTCAAAATTAAAAAATATCTTAGGTTTTCCATCCCAAGTCACGGGATCCATAACTCTTGGCCTTTCATATGCTAGAAACGCTCTTATTCAACCCTTCAATTCCATTTTAAGGCTATAAATTGAGCCATATACAAGCCTTGAGGGAGAAGAAGAACAAGAGAGCAAGTACATTCTCGAGAATTTTTGCATCATATTACATCCTTGAGTCTACATCCCTTAGTCCTTTAAGTCTCGAATTTCCTTATGTTCATCCCCCAAGCTCTCCTTATATTGTGAAGGAGGAACCCAATTACTCCTAGAACTTGTGAGATTGCCTTGTGGAGGATTGAAGTGGTGAAGGCCTAGGTGGAGGGACTTAGTTTCTCGGTTTCAACGAGTTGCTAACAAAGGAGGTTGTGATCCTGATTACTTTTGGAACGAAATGAAAGAAGAGATATTACAATGAAATACTCATAAAAATTTCTAGAAACAGAGAGATACGACAATACATGATTTCTATTATTGAAATAAATGTACAGAGACTGTAAAAATATAGAGTGCAAGACTCACTAGAATGGTGGCAGCTTTATCCCTGAGAAGAGATGTGACGACTACCCTCATTCACTAGAAGATGATTACAAGGAGGCTCTGAAGTAATTTTTATGATAAACATGAATGCCAAAACCCTGGACATCCAAAAACCTAACCCTAGGAGATGAAACGCCAAAAGTCATGGGGGCCCCGTTGGGATAAGTTAGTACATTAACTTCTTGGGGTCATAACTTTTGCATACGATCTCTTTTTTAGGCGCGTGATAGCCCGTTGGAAAGTTATTTTCGAGGACTACGCATTATGATATCAAAATATAACTCCATCTATAGTTTGATTGTGGAAAGTCAAGAAAAAATTGTTTAGAGCCCCAAAACAACCCTAGAAGTACAAAAATATGTACTGACATGAAAACTTCCAAAATAATCATGTTGGAATAGTTGGGCGACCACCAATATCCACCTAAATGTTATGAAGGGCCTCAAGACAATCTCGTAAGTGCAGAAACCATAATTACAAAGAAATATCCCTATTACAGAGAAACATGTTGAATTGAAAACTGTCCAGATGATCTAGTTGGAATTTGGAATAGGTAGGTGGCCATCAATATCCCCCTGGATCAATCCCCCCCCATTAGGAAGAAATAGTCTCAATTGCGTTGAGTGCTTGGGGAAGAGGGGAAAGCATTTTTTGAATCTGAATCTGGGTGAGTTGTGTGCCTTGTTGGAGAAGTTGTGTTGCTTGGTTTGTGGAAGGATGTCACGAACCTGTTGTTGGTGAGGTTGATTATGTTCCACCAACCTATTGTCTCTGGGTTTGACAAGGCATTGTGTGGGAATCATTGTAGGTGAATAAATAATATCTTCTTTCTCTTCGACAATCTACTTTTGCTAGATAGAAGGTGTTGAGGATGAAGTGGTTGTAGTGGCCTTTTGTGCATCTTTTGAACAAACTGTGAAGAGGATGAATTTTGCAATATGAGAGATTACCTTGCGACATTGTTTTGGTGGAAAACTAGTCAGAACTACCTCTGGTATCCGGTAGAGATGACCCCCCAGAGTAATAATGACACTATGGGGTCGAGACTCATAAACAACATGATGTTTCCACATATATTGTTGGCCCAAAACAACATCACATACATCAAGAGGGTCAACATCACACACTACCTCATCCTTGAAGGGTTGGATGCCATCGAACAGGCGACACTATTGGATGACACAGAGATCTCATCCCTGGTGAAGCCACCCGATGTTGTATGGTTGTGAGTGTGGTGTTCTCGACAACCCCAACTATTTGAAAACCTCAGCTAATATGAGGTTCTTCTGGCTATTGTTATCAACAATGAAATTCAACGGGGTCCCCTTCAACCACATATGTGAATGGAAGAGGCGCTCCCCTTCTTCGGAATCTACTAGTTCTTCTGGTTGAACTATTTTGGTTGTGACAATAGCAGTGGGGTCTGTGTTGATGATGTATCTGTTTTCAATATTTTCTAGATCATATTCTGAATCAGCGTATGACTCTTTTTCTTTAACCTCGGCCACCAATGATTGTTTTGAGCGACATTCATCGGTGTTTTTCCAGGGGCTTTTGTGGAAGTCCCACCATTTCCCAATGTCATTATTCATCTTTCCTTTACCCTTCTTGTCATGTGTCTTGGACTAGTTTTCTGATGGATATTGATTAGGGTCATCTTTACCATGATTTGGTTGTTGCATATTTGCAAACCCGAACTCCCACTTGTTATGGTGCCTAATTTATGCTCGATTTTGACATCATATCGATAGGACCCAATGATGAGATGTTTAGGAAATTCATTTTGGTTTGGATGTACCTATGCAGAGCCCCACGGTATCTCAGAACCAAATGTCGCTCAGAGTCTCTGATACCTAGCTTGGTGCGCAAGGTATGGAAAGTATTTGTAAACTCCATCATTGTTTGGATATTCTCTTGTCACAGTGTAGTCCATCTCATATATTAGTCTTCATAGTTATCAACAGGGTATTATTGTTCCTTCACCGCATCCACAAAACAATCCCAAGTGGGTTGGGCCCCTTATATTCTAGATTATTCTGTGGAACTTTTATCTCAGTAAGTTTCCCACCGATGTTTGACATGGGGGAGAGCCTTGAGGAGTGAGAAGGTGATTTTTTCCCCGTCGGAAAATTTTTGAATAGAGAAATAACCTTCTAGCAGATTTAACCATTTTTCTAAGGCATAGACATTTATCTGACCTTGAAATATGGGAATATCAAAATTAACTTGTACATTGAAGGGAGAGGTTCCTCCAAAATGGTCGCTTGATGAAGATGTTCTTGTTTCGATCGGCAGGCATTGAAGGATGTGTGCAAAATTCTCCATCATCTCATCCCTCTATGGCGCGAGAGCTTGCTCAAGAAACATGTTAATAGAATCTTTTTCTCCATCATTTTTCTTGTCTGTCACCATAGAGGGTTTATTGGGTGTGCGAGAGTGATTTTCCTCAATAGAGACAAGCTCAAGATCCAAATTTCTACACTCAAACCTCGTTGGGGACATGCACTGAAAAATGACCAAGAGCAGCATGATCTGATACCACTGATCTGGATTACTTTTAGAACAAAATGAAAGTAGAGATATTACAATGAAATACTCATAAAAATTGTCAGAAACAAAGAGATACAACAATACATGATTTATATTACTGAAAGAAATGTACATAGACTGTAAAAATACAGAGTGAAAGACTCGCTAGAATGGTGGCAACTTTATCCCTGAGAAGAGATGTGACAGCTACGCTCATTCGCCAAAAGATGGTTACAATGAGGCTATGAAGGCATTTTCATGATAAACATGAATGCCAAAACCCTAGACATCCAAAAACCTAACCCTGGGAGATGAAACGCCAAAAGTCATGTGGGCCCCGTTGGGGTAAGTTAGTATATTAACTTCCTGGGGTCGTAACTTTTGCATATGATCTTCGTTTTAGGCGCATGATAGCTCATTGGAAAGGTATTTTTGAGGAATATGAATCATTTCATCAAACACTGACTCTATCTACAATTTGACTATGGAAAGCCAAGAAAACACTGTTTAGATCCCCAAAGATGTGTACTAACATGAAAACTTCCAAAATAAGCATGTTGGAATAGGTGGGCGGCCACCAATATCCACCTGGATGCTGTGTAGGGCCTCATGACAACCCCATAAGTGAACAACCCATAATTACAAATAAATGTCCCTATTACAAAGAAACGTGTTGAATTGAAAATTTTCCAGATGAGCCAATTGGAATTTGGAATAGGTAGGTGGCCACCGATATCCACCTGGATCAGGTTGTCACCTATGTACTCCTCCTAGTTATATTAATAGAAATACTTTTTTCTCGTCCAATTACATGTTGAAAATGTTTATATTATTCTCCATGGGTAGATTTGTTATACATGTTAAAGTATTATGCTAGTTTATATGCTAATATTTCATATATTTTCTATATGCTTGTGTATCTTGGATGATGAGGATAAGTTGCAGGTATCAAGCATTGGATTGTGAGCTCAATGGTGGTCTTCTACAAATGTTAGGATGAGGTAGGCTTCTAGCCTTGTGTTTGTTGGTATTTCCATTTGTCTAGCATATTTGAGATTTGAATTGATTTATGGGTGTCAGCCCATCTGGTGTGGTCGTACCCCAAGTCATAGAGAGTTATTCCTCGTAACAGAATTGGCGACTCCACAAGGAAATTTCTCCTTTTTTGGGTTAGTTGGAGATTATTCTCTTTAATTAATCTTTCTTTTCCTGATTTTCTGTGTCACCTATTGGTTAACAACATCTACATTGCTTTATATCTGAGTTGCTTGGCTTAGTCTTTACCCGGTAAGTGTTTTTCTTGGCATATGCGAGTTTTTCATGAACATTCGCATACATATGTGTGGTGTATGTGTTTAGGGTGTGTACATACGCTTTTTTTCACTAAATAGTTGTGTACATCTTTATCTAAGACTTTTTATGTTAGTGTGGTGTTTTTTGGGTGGGTTCTGAGTGTTGTTGAGTCTTATTGGGCCTCTGTCTGATCTGTTGAGTGATTGCAGTGTGATAGGAAGCTGTGTTATTGTTAAAAAAAAAATGGAAAACTTGTTTCTTTTCATTTTTCTCTTTTTTAGTCCTTGCATTATGGTCTGAGTAGTAGCTTCTTAGTGTCCTGCTTGATTTGTCTTCATGTGCTTGCAATAGGGTCTATCCGAGAGGTTTTTTATTCAATCTTTGCGTTTTCATTCCCTTATATTGAAAATACAAAAAATAAATTGCATTTCACTTGAAGCATTTGCACTTTTGTCTAGATTTCATTAGTCTGGGCATTTTAGGAAAGATTGCATTGTCATTGAAATTAAAGAGATTGCATCTTGTGCACAGCATTTAGAAGCATATCATTTCTTTTGAAAAACAAGACTAGTACTTAGCAGTGTTTTTAAATGCATTTCTTTTTATGCTGAGTCATAACACCTTTAGTTTCACGATCGTACCTCTTGAGTAAACATAATCCATTAAAGTTAACGTGCAATAATTAAAATTGAGTAATTTTTTTTTATTTTCTTTTAGGCTACACAGACAAGTTTAGGATTTAGCGCCTTGGAATAGGATTTTGTGAGTAAATTTGTCCAAGGATACAAAACCCAACATAGGTGTATGTCCAAGGAGTGGTGAAACCCATTGTATAATTGGTGTCCTTAGGAGGCTCCACTAACATCGGAGTTAAGCACGAGGTCATGCAAAGTTGGTTGTAAAGATATCCCTCTAATACCTTCCTAGTGTAAGAGATATTTCTGGGGTTCTATTCGTATATGATGGTTCTTGGAGTACCTCGACGCTTCTTGAGCTGAGATTTTCTACCTTGCCCATATGGTGGACTGGACCTGTGATTTCTCACTCGAGCATTGATTATATCATGGTGATCTTATTTTTCTAACCTAGGTATCCACACATGTTGCTTGCTAGGGTTATTCTGCAGGTATCGTGAGTCATATAAGGATCGAAAAACACACAGACTTTATGGAGGATTTTCTCTCCAGATGGATCTGAATGATTGTGTCATGAATCCCATAAGGGTCCTTATAACTAATTATGTTACCTCCACTCTATTGTGTTGGAGTCTCATCCCCTCTTGGGAGAGGAGTACCTTCTCTAGTTCAGGAGGTCCCTTTCAACCATCCTATCTTGTTTGTGTTCATTGGCCTCTAGTTTTATTTAGGAGTGTGCTCTTTGCATATTACCTGGCCTTAGGATTTTTCACTGTGTCACGAGTTTTGAGTCATCATGGAGCAAGACCAGCCTCCCCGCCGGTCTCTTCGGCTATTGAATCAATTACCATAGTTTGGTATGATATTGAAACCTCCTCCTAAAAGGTGTAGAGTTAGTAAACGTGGTGCGTACATCTTTGTCACTCAGGATCTGGATCATCCCATCATGAGCACCAATTAAGATATGAGTATTGATTCGACTCCAACCTCCATTATGGTTATTGGAGTCCCTGCAAATCCCTCACCATCACTTACTTGGATTTTAGGGACTCCCTCAGTCAGTGCTACCCAGTCCATGAGCGTAGCTCTATCCATGGGGACGAATCCCTTTATATTCTCGAATGGCTTGACTTTTTCATCATCGGTCTTTGTTTCCCCTGAGACCTTTTCAATCGGGATGCCTAGTTACAGTGCTCATTCAATTCCTCTGGCCTCTAATCCTTTCTCTTTTGGTATGCCAAATATGAATTTGCACATGTCATCTAAATTCAACACTATTTTTGTGCCCGAGGGCACATCACCTCCTTATAATATTTTCCCGTTTGGTGGGGGTCACATCCCTCAGTCCTTTCCTACGATAGAGAGTTGGAATCCTCACGTCTCTAGACCCAATCCTAGTTACAGTTTTCAAGGATGGAATGGAAAAATGGGTGGTGTTTCTTCTTCATATATCCCATCTGTCTACCCTTCGTCTATAATGCTTGTTCCATTGAATGATTTTCTAATGGGAAATCCTCCTCCCACCTTTGGTATTACATGAGGGGAAAAATTTACATCCTCACATGGGAAACCCCTCAAAAAAAGTTTCTTTGTCGGGGGGAATGCATATCCTCACATAGGCAACCCCTTGTACGAAGTTCCTTCGTCGGGGGGAAATGTATATCGTCACATGGGTAACTCATATCATACTGATTTTTCCTTGCAAGCAACCCCATCAATGATGATTCCTTTACAACCTTTCACAAATTATTTAGGAGGGGGATACTATCCTACTGGGCAGGGCCATGTTGTTTACCAAAACCCTCCTTGGCCCACAGTTTCCCAAACTCATTTTTTCCTGGGAGCATGGTCTCAGACACCACAACCAAGGCTCTATTTTTTAGCCACGTTAAATTTTCCAGATCTATCAAGATTAATGAATGACCCCATGTGTCATGATCTGACATGGTCCCATGTCCCTACCAAGCTTCCCTCAGACATTCCAAAGTTTGAGGGTAAGAGTGGTGAGGATCCCAGTGATCATGTTACTACCTTTCACTTATGGTGCTCGTCGAATTCTCTTAATGATGACTCAGTGCATTTGAGAATATTTCAATGCACCCTTACGGGGGTTGCCACAAAATGGTACATAGAGTTACCAGGGAGCACGTACCAAACCTTTCATGAATTGGCCTTAGTTTTTTCTCAACCACTTTCAACTATAGGTTCGTTTTGATGTCAGTGCCGAGCTTTTATTGACTTTCAGTCAGAAAAAAGCCACCCACATCTCGGATAACATTCAAGAGTGGAATAGAAGAAAGCGATTGATTAAAGCTAACATCCCTCTAGAGTTTCTATTGGAGTGGTTCCTTAAGTCTCTATTACCGTATATTTCAAAGGATGTTTCTACATTTGGATTAATGACTGAGGAAGAAGCCATATTTAAATCCCAACAATTAGATCTTATATACGCTCAATATGGGATACTTTATGAAAATATTCCTGACACACCACGGTCGAATAACGATCCAATAAAAAATCTTGGGCCCCATTTTGATGGCATTATAGGCTTATCAAATGCCAAATCTAAGGACCAAGTGACAAATCAGATGCAAAATGTGTCTCTCAACTAGTCTACAATGGGACATGTTATGGCTTTGTCTCCTCCTGCCCAATCATCGGTGGTACATTTCGTGCAGTCGATGAATCTGAAGGATAACCAACAGCTTGGAGGGAATAGGAGGAAAGGTAGAAATAATAACCGCAAGGGTGGGAATAATAACAATAATAACAAGAAAAGGGACAATCATAATAACAACAAGCCTGATAACAATGTTGGTGAGGGCAAGAAAGAAAAATGGAAGGTGATGTTTCCATGTAAGTTGTGTAAAGAGGATCACCTTACCCATTTGTGCTCGAAGATAGATGAAGCCTTGAGGCTTATAGTGCAATAGCCTGATGTGTTAAATAATATGTTTCCACATAATAACAATATGTCTTCAGGCACCTTGAACATCGTAAATGCGTTGGGTGGAGGTCAAACTCCCCCGGCACATGACAGTCCCCATCAATGTGTGAATATGGTTCAATTAATATTAGTGTAGCCACTAGGACTCATGATTATAGTCCTCTGCAACCTAATTTGGGTACAGAGCCTCCCCCTTTGGAAACACCTTTGCATATCAATAAGCCTGACCCTTTTCTTCACATTTTGAAAGGACTTATTAAGTGCTCTGCTCATAATCCCAATGCCAGATCCACCCAGAATTACTTGATTGTCGAGGATTTGGGCCAAACATTGTGTGCGATGTCAGCTTTGGAGGTACTCCAGATATGCCCAACACAGATGAATTCCTGATTATCTGCATTGGGGGCTCTTGACCCAATTGGCTCAAAATTTATCAAGTTCAATGTCACAGATGTCCAGCCTCACTTACCTTACCATGTGGGTTTTCAAATCCATGTGGAATGTATCAATAGAACTATTAAACGTACTATCATTGATGAAGGTGCTTCGACGTTTTTGATGTCTCTATCTTGTTGTAAATCCATTGTCTCTCCCTAGCTTTCTTAGTCTATGAATATGTTAACTTCATTTGATGGGCGTTCATTCAAACCACACGGTGTCCTCCCTGCTCTTCAGGTCCAGTTAGGAGGTAAAAATGTGTCGGTCGAGGCCGAGGTGGTTGATACACCCCTTGAATACAATATTTTACTAGGGCGTAACTGGACTTACGCTATGACATTTATTGTGTCCTCAGTGTTTTGGGTTTTATGCTTTCCTCATGAAGGGAAGGTAGTAACGATTGACTAGTTATCTTTCACATGCTTTAGTTCCTCTGCATCGGCGAGACCCTCAGTCCCCATTGTCAAGAATTATCATAAGGAAACTAAGAACATTGGTGTCAGAATGTATCCTTCATTGATGGGAACCTTTAATTTCTTAGCACCAATCTCATATATTAATGCCATTTTCGATGAATCCTCATCGTCATTGAGGCCTTTCTCTTTCCATACTTTTATATTTCGACAACCCATGGACTCTACCTTCTCTGACTGCATCGTATGAGGATCATTCACACATTGGAATGGAAATTCGATTGTATACAGTTGAGATCACATATCAATCTATCTTGGATGCCACTACAGACCCAGATCCTCCCTCTTCGCGGATAGAAGAGGTGGATCTCGTCCTAGAGCCCATATGGGTTGTAAACTCATCTAGTCCACATGATTGCCTTGATAGTACTTTTCCTTTAGATGGAAGCAATCTTAGAGGCCATGATTGGTTCTGATAGGCCTTGGGAGGACCTTCACCACAAATATTATTTCCTCCCAGAGCTTGAAAGGATCAAACAAGATGAATTTAGGTCCACCATGAGTGATATTGTTGGTCACACCATGGTCCCATTCGATAAGCATGACATATATGTTGAAGGGAACATGGCGAACATCTCTCCTACCATTGTGATCAACATCTCTCAAACCCATGGCAAGGTTGAAAACGTTCATATCGATGCATATTTTTTGCCTGAAGAAATTCAGATTTACATTGACCTATTTAAGGAATTTCGAGATGTATTTTCTTAGTCGTATGAAGAAATACTAGGGATCGACCCTAGTATTGTCGAACAAGAAATCAAGACTTATCTGAATGCTAAGCCATTTCGACAACGTCTTAGAGCTGTGAATCCTAGAAAGGACCCCACCATTAAGACATAGGTGGAGAAGCTACTTAATGTCAGCTTCATCTATCCAGTTCCCTTGACTATCCAATCTAGTTCCCATGAATAAGAAGCAAGGAACCATCTGTCTGTGTATGTATTTCATGGATCTGAATAAATCTTGTTCTAAAGACAATTTCCCTACACCATTTATTGACCAAATCATTGATGAGCGTGCGGGGAGTGAAGTATTTTCTTTTATGGATGGATTTTTAGGTTACAATCAGATTCAAATTAAACTCAAGGATCAACATAAGACGAAGTTCATTTGTCCTTGGGGTACATTTGCATACCGAAAAATGCCTTTCTGCCTTAAAAAAGATGAAGCAACTTTTCAACGGGCTATAACCTTCGCGTTTCATGATCTCAAACATATAGTCGAGGCTTATCTGGATGACCTCGTTGCTCACTCTCACAAAAGGGTTGATCATCTGGTTCATCTCTGGCTAGTGTTTGAAATATGTCGTCCATATCGTATCCGATTAAACCCTCATAAATGTGTCTTTTGCGTCAGGTCAGGCTGGTTTTTGTTATGTATAGTTTTTGAGCGAGGTATCATGGTATAGCCAATGAAGGTAGAGGAAATACTTTGGTTTCCTCCCCCACACAGTATTCGTCAGCTACATGGTTTACAGGGAAAAGAGAACTTCCTGTGTTGATTTATAGCCAACTATGCCAATATCACTAAGGGTTTCATGCATCTCTTGAAAAAGGATACTTCATTTATATGGTATGAGTGAGCCCAAGAATCCTTTGATGCTCTTAAAAAATCCCTAGTGTCGGCACCTCTCCGTAGTCCTCCAAACTATTGTAGATATTTCTTGCTTTATATAGCCGCGTACGAAGGGACGATTGGTATGGTTATCATTTAGGAGGATGACGAGCTCAAAGAGAATGTTATCTATTATCTTAGTCACAATATAATTGGTCCCTAACTCAAGTACTCTCATGAGGAGAAGCAGTCGTGCATGCAGTTCAGCAATTGCGCCCTTATATTTGACTTCGCAAAACTACCATGGTAGTTGAAGTCAATCCATTTCAATACGTCTTGACAAGGCATATCATAGTGTGGGAATATAATAAATGGATTGTGACTTTGTAGGAGTTTGATCTCAATTTTTTCTCCGCAAAATCTAAGAAATCGTAGTCTTTGTGGAGTTAATGTCGAAATTCCCTAGGCAGGATGAGGATATTGTTTTTGATGACTCATTTTTCAATGAGCACATTTTCCTTATCTCGTCTTCGGACCCCTAGTATGTAGATATCCTAATATATCTTCAAACTCTGGAGTTCCTCGACATCTTTTGAGAGATGATTGACGACATATATGTCATTAATCCAAAAACTACCTCATTGTCGGTGACACTTTGTATCACTAAGGAGTGGATTCTATTCTACGTCATTGTTTGACTCACGAAGAAGTTGATTTTGTACTCAATGACTATCATAGTGGGGCATGTGGTGGTCATTTATCTGGGCTTGAGACAACCTAAAAAATATTGTGAGATGATTATTTTTTGCCGTTACTTTTTAAAGATTGCATAGAAGCGGTCAAGAAGTTTCACCCTTGCCAGGTGTTCGCTTGTAAGATGCACTTGCAACCTGTCCCTCTTCACCCAGTTATTATCATCGGTCTCTTCACCAAGTGGGGGGTATATTTCATGGATTGCAACCCGGCCTCAGTTAGGGGGAACTGTCACATTATCATGGTCATGGAATATTTTACCAAGTGGGATGAGGCCATACCTATATTTAAATCCGATGGTGAGACCGCAACACACTTCATATTCAATCAAATCATAGCTCAGTTTGGAATTCCAAGGGAGATTATCATTGACCATGGTAATCACTTTCATAATAATATGATGAAGGGGTTGGCATCAAAACTGGGTTTCAAGCAATATCATTTGTCATCCTATTATCCCCAAGAAAATGGCCAGGTGGAGGTCGTGAATAAATCCCTAAAATCCATTTTGCAAAACCTTGTCAGCCAGAGTAAATCTAATTGGCACGTGATGTTGTACCCTGCTCTTTGGGCATACCGAACCACAGTAAACACTTACATTGGTTTTTTGTCATTCCAATTGGTTCACAAAGTGGAGTCGGTTTTCCCCATTGAATGCAAAATCCCTTCTCTTAAGTTGGTAGTTGAGCTCTTCCCTAACATGACTGATATCGAAGGATGCCTTGTGCACTTGGAGAAACTCGATGAGAAATGTAGAGATGCCACCCTAGCCATCGAGGCGAATAATCGACGTGTTAAAGTCCAGTACGATAAATATGTATGTCATCGGAAATACATTGAGGGTGACTTGGTCCTTCTTTACGACCAAGCTAAATAACCGCTGGGGGGAAGAAAATTCAATCCCATGTGGCACAGTCCTTACATCGTGCAACATGTCATCGAAAAAGGATCCTATGAGTTGGAAGAGTATGAAGGGAACGTGTTGAAAGAGCCCAGAAATGGCCTTAATCTCAAAAATTATTATTCTTGAGCCCTCTAGCTTGAGCATGAGCTATGTATACTATTGTACTTTAGTATATATATTTTTTATTTTTATTCTTTTGTGTCATTGGTTTTCTTATTGAGTTTCCCCTTGGTTATCAACGGAATCATTGGTGTTCTTAGGATTCATAGACGATGCCAGTCGTCATACTTGAAGCATAGCTTCCATCGCTTGGGTTATTTATTCCCCTAAGGGATAGTTGGTGTCTTCAGGAGTCGTTTGTCTAAGGCCATCGAAGAACAATGTGGCTAAGTATAGCACCATTATTAAGTTATTAAGCGACACCAGTTTGCATAATATTTGATATTTAGAGGTTCTCATGGATTCCCAGTTAGTTGTGTCTTAGTTGAACGACAGGTATTGGATCAGGGATCCTACACTACTCCGATGATTCCTTTGGGTATGAATTTTGGAGTGATATTTTGATTTCATTACTTATAATTATACCCCTAGAATTTCTAATCAAGTACTTGATGCATACACTAATTACATTTTAGATTGGCATTTATCACATAACTAAGAAAAATAAACATGACTTCACACATTTATACATTCATCCATTGTAAAATATATAAGTAAATACGAATAAAAAAAGTTTTTTTTCATTTCATTCATCAAGTTCAAAAAACATGGTATCATAGTACAAAATTGGGCTCTTCACCCTAAAAAATATACATATAGGGTCAGTACATAAAATGACCATAGCATCTAAGCCTTCATGGTAGCACACTATAGCATTAGCAATACATCGGAAGTGTCTCGCCCACGCACGAGGTACACCTACAACCTGCTTCTACATAACCTCAGGCAGATCCTCGACCTGGACCATAGGAATCTTGTGTATCAGACATGATAGGTTACCTTGCATGTTCTGAAGAACTTGTTATGCGTCCCTGCCATCCATCTCCTCCTCTCGGCCCCTATGTTGATGTCATGGGTATCCATCTAATCGTTGTGGGACTATATATGCATAAGAGAGATAAACGTTAATATATGATTCCATACCAAAAATATTTATGTTTTTGTTTTGCATTTATCAAATCAAAAAACCCAAAAAATTAAATACACAAAAATCAAAATTCTTACCAAACTCCCCAAAGGCGGATCCTGGTGGTAATGGCATGCAATGATCCCCTCGGTAGTCGATCCCCTCATAGGGATAGTCATCGATGGAAATGATATGTTGTCACCACCAGTGAAAAAAGTCATCATTATAGCCGGTTGGCACCCCACCACCTCATCACCTCGGTCCACCGGTTCATTGTTGGATTGCATAGACCATGTGGAAGAACTTCTACTCTAGGACTAAGGGTTGGAACCCTCTCGAAGAAAAAACTACACAAAATGGATGCAAACCAAAGTTTCTCATCCTCCCAAGTTTGCATTCAGTAAGTTGGTTCTTCATGTTGGCTAATAACGAGGTGCTCCAATCATAAATTATGGGTCTCAAACACTCCAAAACATAAACATAAGTGGCCTCGATGCTTGGTGTAGAGAGGGTGATCTTGATATCCATGTAAGCACTAGGACGATAATACTCAAACTCGAGTTCTCAATCTCCCTAATAGGGACTTGGCTCCCCACTTTGTTGGTATCTGCGACGCAGTAGGTGGAGATGTACTCTTCTATGGTCCTCCCACCTGCAACCCCTCGGGCCTTGATGTTTACCATCTCTCCTTGGTGAGACAAGCTTGTAATGAAATAAATGTCGTCCACTTCAATCCTTAATGGTCGCCCATCAATATTGAAGGCCTCGATCTTCGGATCCCAATAGTTTATCATCATCTAGAGCAACCTCACTTGTTCCCTCATTCCTTTTATGGACCAAAAATTATAAATCCCACATCTATGCAATACTTTTTTGTCCCTCACATCACCTTATACTAAAACATCAACATAATCATGCTCCATGTATCTCCATTCAATCACCATCTTGTAAAGGAGAAGTCAAATTTTGAGTTAGTCTTCATTAAAAACTAATCTGTGGACTTGTACGCAGAAAAAAATTTAGACATTCATGTATAGGGATCGATATAAATGGGTAGGCTTTGATTTTCCCACGTACATTGGGTTGTGTACGTGGCCCGATGAACTAAATATTGCATACACAATTTTCCCTACCTTACGACCTCCAAAACTCAAAAAATGAACACCATTTTCAAAATTTAAACCATTGAAATGAAAGAGCATGCAATGGGCACTTACTTGGTATAGACAATTTTCAATTTCATTGACCGTTTCTCCTGGAATCGTCACTGGAAGATCATGGGTGAAATATCCTCAAAAGCATTATGTGGGTTAAAAACTCAAATGACATGGTAAAAACTCATTATTTTTACTATTTGTAGAAAAAATTTACCCACTTTGTATAGTTTTCACCTTGTATTTCCTATTTCTGAAACCATATGGATTAATTGTGCAATGTAGGGCCTGGTTTGAAGTGTTTTTTCAAGGATATAACGGATTTCCAACATTCTTTAGCCCATTTGTACCTTTGGCAGGTATATATCATCATTGACATATAGGATGGGTTTTCACCTCCCTTTGCATTTTTGCATCATCATATGACCATGATTCATTTTCCCTAGGTACGAACCCATTTCTTAACAACACGTAACCTTCTCTCCATTCTAGAAGTGTTGTTTATTAAGTGGTAGAGACTTACCAAACATGGGTGCCCCAGTTAAAACATATGTTGTCATTTGGTGCCCATGCAAAATTTATCCCATAGGTTTGGGAGTCCATTACAATCCCATTACGACTTTGCATTTGAACCTCATTATTCTTACTCAATCTCATTCTGACCATTACCTATGGAAATCCCTCCATTATATGTTGCTCATAACAACATCTTAGAGTCTTAGTTAATCCCTTTTCAGACTCCTCAAAAATGAAAAGATTGTCGAGTGAGCTTGTCTCTTTCACACTCGTTAAATGGCCAAGAAAGGATGTCTATTTCGGTATAAGTTTAACCCTTTTCCAGACCAAATAGACTAATTATGAAAAAAGAACACTCTACTCACCATTAGCTAGAAGAGTTCTCCTTAGTAATTTTTTATGCTTTTTCGGGCCCAGGGGACTAAATCTACGAAAAATAACACTTTGGAAGTTTATTCCTAATGTCAAGTTGTAATTGCATCTCATTATCCTACGCGCATTGTTGAGCCTAATGTCGGCTCCCACTTTCTCTTCATAAGCATATTGCCCCAAAAATTCTCAGCATTCTCCATGCAGTGTCTTCCATATATCCTTTACATCTTGACACCCTTTACCCCAAGAGGAAACATCCCCCCAAGTGTCCATATCCCGCATATGTTCCCTTGCATCGAGCATATGTATGTTCCACTGCATGGAACTAGTTTTCTCGTTCGCAACACTTGTTTCCTCTCTTGTATCATAGCATTCTTTCTCATCCATATAATAAAAAAAGGGTGGGAAAAGAACATTATCTCCTATCGACAGCAGTTGTGTCGCCTTTGAACAGAGCACAATTTTTTTAGTCCATTCATCAAAGGTTTAGGTTTAGTATGGCCTTAGGAAGCTGAACTCATTACTCAGAGTTTTAGTCCTCCGAATGGTTATTCTTCCAGTCCCTATGGAGAGTTCGTTGATGCCTCCTACATCACAAATAAACTTTAATATTCAAACTTGAGTCTATGTTGCATGAGTTATCCATCTGTCTCATGCTCTAGTTCAAAGGAAGTCTAAATCTATGTCAGTTATTCCTCATAATTATTGACTTTGCATTTTGGCCATCCCTTTGTAAGTGAGTTTCATAATCACATGAGGCTATTGTCCTACCTTGCACCCTGGGCCTACTTTCATCATTGGTAGGTGACCTTGAACCCAACAAATGATATCTCTTCATTGGTTGTTAACTGGTTGGCTTCCCTTGTGTTCGACAACAAGAAATATTTTCACACATTGGGATTCGTGTAGTGTCTTGGTTTCCATTAGACCTTATTGGTGGTTTTCTCACCTCTTTTGACATTTTTCATTATTGGTTGTTATTCAGGTCATCTCTTTTGTGTATTAATTTCATCTAGTGCATGTGATAGACACACATGGTCATTGGTTCGTGCATATCTTGTTCATCTGAGTTCTTCCTAATCATCAAAGTATTGCTTTGTACCTCGTGTTGGATGATGAGAGATACCTTAATGCTCTTCTTTCAGCGGATATCATTCCATTGACTTCATATCATCTATTATGGAATCGAGATCTAGAGTCATAAGAGTACCTAGAGGCTTGTGGTCATCAGTGGAAAGTTCTATCACCATCGATAGTTGGGAATACATCAATGTCTCTTGCTCGATGGATTCCTCAAGTGTTCGACCTTGACACCTTTATTCACACTTTTTGAATGTACTAAGTTCCTTGACACCTACTTTCATCATCGGTGGGTTGTCTTGTGTTTGTTAACGATATAAATCAATGACCGATAATCAAATGACGTCTCATGGTGTTTGACTTCAACTCCTTTATTCACACGATGTAGACTTGCTCCATCGACGACTAGTGTAGAAGACCTCCAGTTCACAGTAGCAACACTTCATACATGTTGTTTTCTTTCATTGTACCAGTGCCTATATGACTTCAATTATCATGGGAGTTCATATTTTACTTCATTGTATATAGATATCTTCAATTGATTTTGAGTCAGACTCCATTGTGTCTTGTCCGTGACTATGACCGCCTATGGCACATGTCTGCTTTGTATTTCCTATTCATGGCCATGAACAATTATATTTTATATATTCACATGGTTCTGTGGTGTACTTCAGATTGACATCCATGTGTATAGAGTCAATATGTATTGTAATATTATGATGGGTGACTAGTTCCTCCATTTGGATCCTCACTACTCCACTTCTAAGAATTATAATATATTACAACCATCGTGATTGTTCCTATGACCTCACACATTAGGGGGCATCTGTTATAGCAATTTTTTCCACACTCTATGCATCATGCTTTAATGGCCTTCCCTTTCCCTCTGTAGACTCTATTTCCCCATTTTTCTCAATCCAAAGTCAAAAATTCAGTTTTTTGTACATATACGTGAGCTACAGTTATACAACTTGTGTATATGCAGGTTGCTCCATTACAACCCGCATACATCAGGTTTTGTGCTCAAAATTAAAAAATATCTCGGGTTTTCCATGCCAAGTCACAGGATCCATAACCCTTGGCCTTTCATATGTTGGAAACTCTATGATTTGACCCTTCAATTCCATTTTAAGGCTATAAATTGAGCCATATACAAGCGTTGAGGGAGAAGAAGAAGAAGAGAGCAAGTACATTCTCAAGAAATTTTGCCTCATGTTACATCCTTGAGTCTACATCCCTTAGTCCTTTAAGTATGAACTTTCCTTATGTTCATCCCCCAAGATCTCCCTATCTTGTGAAGGAGGAACCCAATTACTCCTAGAACTTGTGAGCTTGCCTTGTGGAGGATTGAAGTGGTGAAAGCCCAGGTGGAGGGACTTAGTTTCTCAGTTTAAACAAGTTGTTGACATAGGAGGTTGTCACCTATGTACCCCTACTTATTATATTAATAGAAATACTCTTTTCTCGTCCAATTACATGTTGCAAATGTTTATATTATTCTCCATGGATAGATTTGTTATATATGTTAATGGATTATGCTAGTTTATATGCTAACATTTCATATATTTTCCATATGCTTGGGTATCTTGGATGTTAAGGACAAGTTGCAGGTATCAAGCATTGGATCGTGAGCTCAATGGTGGTCTTCTATGGACGTCTGAACGAGGTAGGATTCTAGCCTTCTCTTTGTTGTCATTTCCATTTATCTAACATATTTAATATTTGAGTTGATTTTTGGTTGTCGTCCCATCTATTGTGGTCCTACCCCAAGCCATCGATATTTATTCCTTGTAAAAATTGCTAGCAAAGGATTTGTCACTATAGCAAGTACCAGCACCATCTTCCTACATATCATTGTCAATTGTGTTACCCAAGTGTCGAACATTTTTTGTCTCCACAACCTGTTTTCAATTACAAAACATGAAAACACAAGTTAGAAAGAAAAAAATCCTAGTATAACAAGCTAGAAGAGAGGTTGTGTATCACATGTTCGATAACTATAAAGCTTAGACTACAATCATACAAATCCTACTTGGGTCTAACTTAGAAGTAATGGGTAAGCTAGATCATAAAAATCCATCTTCTAGGCCATAGATTGTATCCATGCAATAGATAAAATGCCTCAGATTCATAACCAACCCTCTTGTTGATAAAGTGAATGATGAAGACAAGGTTTCTAATGAGTTTTTGATAAATGGTACAAAGAAAAAAAGTGTTTCATGAAAAGTAATCCAATAGTTACATGGATTTTTTATAACAAGGAGAGCATGTCTATGAAACCAATAGGCTTGTCATATTCCACCATTAGAATCCATTTTGAACTAAAATTGAATGAGCCTTCTTGTCAATTACAATGTAGAAGAATAATACTTTGCCTAACATAAACACCATTGGATTTCTAATTCCAAAACTAAAAACTAAAACCGGTCTCATGATTACAATTAGTTTATGAAATAAAATTGCACCAAGACAAGTAAGAAGATTTTATAATAGGAAAGGAAAGTAGATTTTACACTTACAATTTGATTTAGTAACTCAGAACTGCATCCTTTAAAATGTGGGACATGCTTGAATGTCCTTCTATACAATTTTTTAGAAGTTTAACATTTTTCCAATTTCGAAGGCACTGTTCAATATTAAATGTCAATTGATGAATGGATAGGAAGAAACTGGAATGATTTGAATCTAAAAAATAAATTTAATGTGTGTACCCTAACAAGTCTATATCCCTTATTTCAAAAGGTGTCATATGTAACACTGTGTTTTCCCCAAGAATGAAATTATGCTAAGACTTCAT
>ML801680.1:0-15212 GCA_009831015.1 Picea engelmannii
AAGTGTGGGTGTGTGGGAGTGAAGTGAGTGTGAGTGAGAGTGAAGTGAGTGTTGGTTGCCTTGGGATGTGCGCCATCCTTTCTAAGTGCGCCACTTAAGCAAGTGGGGTCGAGTCCCTTCTTTGGAATCTCCTCCACGCCTATGTCACTCTAGTTGAAGTCGCCTCCCTCTTTACTAAACTCGCCCAAGCCTCTAGTTGACTAGGGACACGGAAAAAAAACATGTTTCCAACATGTTCCCCAGTTTCCCTAAAAAATAGGGATTTAATTAAATGACCCCTTTTCTGTATTTTTCGAGCAAATTTCATTTTTTAGTGATAATAATCACTTTTTTGTCTCAACAAAAGGGAAAGAGGGGTTTACATGGTACTCTGGATTGAAAAACGAGCATAAATATGGCATCTGACAATGACTGATGCCATATTTTTACAATTTATTGACTTACAATTAAAAAATTCCGTTTTTGCGGGAATTTTATTGTTTCACTAAAACATTAAAAAAACCTATCAAACCTAGCCGCAACTTCCATATGACTCAATAAACATGACCTAGCATGAACTTATATACATTTAGACACTAGACATTGGTTATACCATGCCAAGGCCTAACCACCAGCACATACTCTTGCTTTGGAGTCAGTCTCTGAGTGAAAAAACTTAGAAATTATTAATCGCCCACTAAGGTAGGCAAAAAATGATTAACAAGTGAAAAAAACACTCTAGAGTACATGCTCGTACCTAGGTCTTAGGTGGCCAATAGCCTTTTACAATATTTCATGCTCAAGTCATTTATTACAATGCCCTCGGAGGGATGGAAATGCGGAAAAAAGTAGTCTTTTGAAAGACTGGCTGAACTTGTGAACTCTGACTTCTGAGCATCTGTCTGCTCAGTCTTTGGCAGCTCATCTTCAAAATTCAGCTAGTGCAACTTGGTGGATAACAAAAACAATCTGAAATAACTCCTCACTGATTTTCCCCATAGGTTGGCAAGAAAACCAGCTCTGATACCACTGAAATATCCCTTATCTGATGGATCTAGATAGACTCTGCTGAAATTGTTGTTCGGCTCACAGATCTGATACTCTGGGGGTTTCTGGATGCATTTTGGTTACTTGTTTAACATGCTTGGTGATTTTTGCATGTGTGTGTCATATAATTAAGTTTTGAGCAGAATATATGATGCATACGAAATAAGGAACCAATACAATTCAATAGCATGTATTATGAATAATAGCCGGAAATACAATGTGCATGTAAGAAATATAGGAAATAGTCATTTCCAAAAATGGGGACATGACAATTTAAGTCAGTCTCTCTTGTCCTCAGAGCCATGAATGGCAATGTCCACCATAAGAGCCTATCTAATAATGCCCTCTGGAGAATGGTGTGGACTGATGGGTCCATGGGGAGTGATCTGTTGTGGCCTCTGGATGTTCTCACTGGGGGCAGGAGAAGAAGTTGGAGCTGAAGTGGAAGCCAGGGTGGATGTTTTCCTAGAGAGCGAGAGCATATTCAATATTGTATTATTCAGTAATGTCAAATTAAAGCCATACACCACAAGTCTCTCGGAAGAGACGACTAACCATACGATTGACTAGATTAGGATTGAGATATAATTAATGCCTCATTAATACATATCATGTCTTGACCCTCTTTATTAATGTGATTTGACACTATTATCTAATACTAACATCATAAGTCTACGACACTTTATTTTTAGTACTAACATATAGTATTAAGTTTTAACACCTATTAAAATACATTGATATGATCATTACATTCATTCTATCATGGTGATGAATTTATGATAGTATTTTCTGAATCGAGCCACCATAAGCATTAATAGACAATGTAATAAGATGTGAACAATATTATTTTAATATTGTTCTGCACCAATGTTGCAAATATCATTTTGGGGAATATATTGCCGAGGGTTTAGAAAGAAACTTATCAAAAATATCAGGGAAAATATCGGCAAGCATAAACTTGGGCCTGAAAAACTTGGAAAATATGGGAGAAATCAGAATATTTGCAACAATGTTCTGTATACGTAATAATTTGCATGAAATAGAAATTGCTTATGGAATAGTAACTTATTTCTGCATTTCCATGAGGGCTTTTGCATAGTCATTGTAGTTAAGTATGGATAAATGCTAATTTAAATTGTGCATTTTATATTTAAGATTTTTCTAGGATAAACAGATTTGAAGGCAAAAAATAGTTTTTTTTTTTGGTAAAAGATACTTCTTATATATACAGGAAAATATTTACATCAGCAGCTAGAAACACATGAAAAAGACAGAAGGGTATCTTGGGTGCTTGAAGGCCTAAAATAGTTAGACCAACACCCTCACATTCACAATCAACATGAATTAATGAGTGGCTTATTGTATCAATTTGTTACTATGCTATTATAATGGTAGACCTTTAGAATCATATTTGACGAAGAGGTAGGTTGATGAGTTATGATTGATTGAATAGAATAGGCTACCACAGTTGATAGTGAAAGACATACAAGACGCAGAGCAAAGTTCATTGTTCAGTCTCTTCACGATATTCTTGATGACATTAGTGTTTGCTATTGTGCACTAGAATTGTCTCACACAGTAACCTCTTTCAATCAGTTATGTTACAATTTCTTTAGTTATCTAAACAGTACTCAGTAAAACTGAAAATTTGCATCTTACCAGATTGAAACAGCAAGGGTATATTCTATTTAGTTTGTCCCATCTCCTTTTATTCGTTAGAAAATGATCATGGCAGCATTCTTGCCTGTGAAATAGATTCTTGGCAAAAGGTGCATGTCAAAGTTACGAAAATAACAATGTTTTGTGCGGGGAATGAAAGCTTAAATGTTAGTTAAATTATTGTCATGCATAGCTTCACACAAGCAGAATTAGGTCACCATTTTAATTATGCATCTCCCAAGAAAAATATGCCTTTGCTCTATGAGAGTGACTGGCATTTGTTTATTCACTTTTCTATATTTTCTGTATGGACTTTGCAGGTATTTCTAATAATAAAGAGAAGTTTAAAGAGGTGCAGTGCTCTAACCAGAAACCAAACATTGCTCAATTTATTTAAGGTAAGTCACACGTGAATGAAATTTATGTTAGTCATGCATGCACCACTGTTTTATCTTTCCTGTTTCAAATGTAAGTTATGACCTCTATACTTGTGGCATGTGCCACTCTTTTTTCGTTTTGAAGTCATGGAAAGTTGTTTAATATGTTTATTATTTAAAAATAGATTAAAAATGGGATTGAAGTTATATTACGAAAGTGATGAGAAATGCCTGTGTGGTTTAATGGCAAGTCCATGAAAAGTAGTTATTCATAGATCCCAGATTCTGCTTTGTTACCAGTTTGTCAGTTAAAGCGGATGGTGGTTGTTGCCAATTGTTGTGGACTGGGTAGTCCTTGCCTGAGGATATGGGGATGAAGAACCACTCCATGTTCTAGAAAATTATAAGTAAAAGGTCTTTATCATGTGACAAAAAGTGTCCAGACTTGTCTGGTGTTCTGTGTAAAAGGACGTAGCAGGAATTTTCTCCTTGTTGCTTTCATCTGTTTGTTCTTCTTAACCTTTCCAGATTTGAGAGTCTTTCTTTGCTGAAGATGCAATAATCAACATCATATGGAGACTCCATCACAGATATTTTCTTGAATTTCATATCTTGAAATGCACAATTGGTTTACTATTCTGATTTCCATGATTGTTCTTATCGAAAATAAAACATTAAATGTTAGCACATTATCTGTTACACTGGAACTTTTGTGCAGTGCCTAGATGTAACACTGATCTTTGTGAATTTGTGAGCTCTCTGTTACTGAATGTTGAGACAAGCAAAAGGTCTTCTGTCTGGGAGGGGTTTTGAAAATTAATTTTAGGGAATTTTCTCTTTCATCAACCTAGATTTCCACACTTGGGATCCCTAGTGTGAGGTGTGAAAATTCCTCCTAAAACCCAGCACTCAACAGTTTAATAATTTTCTGTTCTTTAATAATTGAATCAGCTAGGTAATTTTCTTCACAAAATTTAATATGCAGCAGAAATAATAACCAGGATCTAACAGTAAAGAACAGCAGAAATCACAACACATAAACGCTGATGTTTTTGGACAATAGTCCCTGGAAAAACCCAAGATGGGAAAACCGGTGCAGCAGATTTGGATTTTTATTTATTTGCAGAAGAAAATATAGAGATCTCTTACAATACAAACCGATCCAGCTTGTAGCTGAGGTATGTACCCCTGCAAACCCTTCTCAGTACTATTGTGCCCCTCTCTTGACAAGATCGAATCCAACCAGCTCAGAAAACCCAAGCCGCCAGCTTCTGCAAGATCTGTACGGCTGCCCTGCGTGAGCCCTCTGTGAAGCCTGTTGTACGGCTCTCTCTCTCTGTATGGAATCGGCCCTGCAATAGATGAGAATATTAGATGATCTCTCTGCTGGAAATCTCCTCCGTTTCCTGTGCAAACTCTCCTCTCCAAATCCTTGAGCAATCCTCCTCTTCTCTCTTCAGAGAATCACCCTTCTCTCTGTGCATAATGCATCCTCACCAAGTCGATTTCTCCTTTTATTCAATGAGAAAGTGAAAACCTAATCTCCAAAAGGATGGAGGGCCATGATTGATCCTCCCACACCTCCTACGATCAACGGTCACGATTAAAAGATCACAACTTAAATTAATTCTCACTTTAACTTTATAAAAAGCTCTCATTAAGTCAACATTAAAATATAACCCATTTAATGTACTTTTCCCTAAGTACAACTTTAGGAAAAGTTCAACCCCTCAACTTGGTTACGTTTCATTGTTCCCCTCCATGTTAGGACACAATGCATGGTGAAGACCTTCCTTGCTATCCATTCTCAACACTCCCTCTTAGCGAGGAAGGGATTCTGTCTCAATCCCATTTGATCCCTGAACTTCATGAACTTCTGTCTACTCAGTGCCTTGGTGAATATATTTGTCAGTTGCTCATTAGTTTGTATGTAAACAAGCCTCAAGGCTCCTCTCTGCACATAATCTCGGATGAAGTGATACATGATATCAATATGCTTGGTACGATCATGAAACACTAGATTTTTAGAGAGCTTGATGCAACTCTGATTGTCACAGTGAATGATAGTAGCCTCCAGCTCCTTCCTGAACAGTTCCACAAGTGACTTCCTCAGCCACAGTGCCTGACATGTTGCTTGGCTGGCAACCATGTACTCTGCCTCAACAGAGCTCGATGCTACTAAATGTTGCTTCTTGCTGAACTAGGAAATGGTACCCGATCCAATGTTGAAACAACAACCTGAAGTACTCCTTTTGTTCTCTGCACATCCTGCCCAGTCATCGTTTGTAAAGCTTGCTAACTTCACTCCACTGCTCCGCTCATACACTAAACCATGCTCCACTGTACCACTAAGGTAGCGAAGCACATGCTTCACAACAATGCAATGTACTCTCCAAGGGTCCACCATGAACTGACTCGGAGAGTTTACTGCGAAACAGATATATGGCCGCGTGTTGACCAGATACATGAATGATCCAATCAATTGACGATAGACAGTGGGATCTACTGTCTTCAAATCCGATGCATCAATCTTCCTCCAGCTTGTAACTAGGGGAGTAGACATAGGCTTGCAGTCCATCATCCTGAATCTATGCAATATCTCCACTGCATACTTCCCTTGTCCAAGGAAGAACCGCCCATCCGTCTGCCAAACTTCCAGACCTAGGAAGTAATGCATCAGTCCAAGGTCTTTCATCTCAAACTCAGTTGCAAGATTGGCCTTGCAGTCTGTTATCAGCTACTCATCCCCTGTCAGAAATAGGTCATCTACATATAATACCAGTATGAGAGGTGCCTCCCCTGCAAGAAAATATAGGTTCGGGTTCGCCTCGCTCTGCCGGAAACCCATCTCCCTCAAGTAGCTGTCTATCCTCGAGTACCATGCCCGAGGTGCCTGCTTGAGCCCACACAAAGCTCTCCTCAACCTGCACACATGCGTTTGCATGTCATCGACATCAAAACCCTCCAGCTGCTCTATGTATACCTCTTCCTCAATCACCCCATTGAGGAAGGCAGTCTTCACGTCCATCTGGTGAACACGCCATCCCATTTCTGCTGCTAAAGATATCATGGCTCGGATTGAGGAGTATTTGGTCACTGGTGCGAATGTCTCCTCATAGTCGATACCCTCACGCTGTGAGAACCCTTTGGCCACGAAACGCGCCTTATACTTTTCCACGCTTCTGTCTGCTGCATGCTTCACTTTGTAGATCCATCTGGAACCTACCACCTTCTTATCCTCCGGTCTAGGCACCACCTCCCATACATCATTTTTCATGATGGAAGCATATTCTTCCATCATGGCATCTTGCCACACCTCATGTTGTGCAGCTTGCTCATAACTGGAAGGCTCTGCATCAATGAGTTGTGTCATCAATGCTACATACCCAAGCCTCTCTGGTGGTTTAGTCCGTCTGAATGCCCTCTTTGGAACACTAGCCTGTCTGGCATCACTGACTGTGGATTGGTACCACTTAGGCCGTGGCCTAGTGATCTGCTCCTGTGGAGATGCATCACGCTCCTCCTCCTCTTGATCTGACTCCTGATCATCTAAACACCTGTATCTTGTACTGTTTGAACAACTGTACCTGTACCCTATGGCCCCTGTGATCCAGAAACCTGTCCCTGTACGCTCTCCACTTTGACACCTGAGACCCATCTCTGCTGGTCCTCTGTAAGTGCTGGCAAGTCCCTCGACCTCTGTAGTGCACATTCCTCCTTGAACTGCACATCCCTACATACAATGATTTTCCTGCGTGATGGCACAAAAATCTCACAGCAATCACAACACATAAACACTGCTGTTTTTGGACAATAGTCCCCGGAAAAACCCAAGATGGGAAAATCGGTGCAGCAGATTTGGATTTTTATTTATTTGTAGCAGTAAATATAGAGATCTCTTACAATACAAATCGATCTAGATTGTAGCTGAGGTATGTACCCTTGCAAACCCTTCTCAGTACTATTGTGCCCCTCTCTTGACAAGATCGAACCCAACCAGCTTAGAAAACCCAAGCTGCCAGCCTCTGCAAGATCTGTACGACAGCCCTGTGTGAGCCCTTTGTGTAGCCTGTTGTACGACTCTCTCTCTGTATGGAATCGGCCCTGCAATAGATGAGAATACTAGATGATCTCTCTGCTGGAAATCTCCTCCGTTTCCTGTGCAAACTCTCCTCTCCAAATCCTTGAGCAATCCTCCTCTTCTCTCTTCAGAAAATCACCCTTCTCTTTGTGCACAATGCACCCTCACCAAGTCAATTTTTTCTTTTACTCAATGAGAAAGTGAAAACCTAATCTCCAAAAGGATGGAGGGCCACGATTGATCCTCCCACACTTCTTACGATCAACGGTCATGATTAAAAGATCACAACTTAAATTATTTCTCACTTTAACTTTATAAAAAGCTCTCATTAAGTCAACATTAAAATATAACCCATTTAATGTACTTTTCCCTAATTACAACTTTAGGAAAAGTTCAACCCCTCAACTTGGTTACGTTTCATTGTCCCCCTCCATGCTAGGACGCCATGCATGGTGAAGACCTTCCTTGCTATCCATTCTCAACATGAGGTATCCTATGAAGTAGATCTTTGCATTTTGCATTGGTATTGATCTGCCAAACCTCTAGAGGATTGAACACTTTGCATTTTCATTGGTATTGATCTGCCAAATCTATTGCACAATTGAAAGAAGCTAGCTGAACAATTATGCCCAGTTTGTATTGATGCTTTCATGTGCTTTCTAAATGGGTCAAAATAATTTGTAGTTATTGTTCATATCATTTCACAATTCAAATTGAAAGTGGTCTTGAAATAAAACTAAGAATAAATTGAAAAATCATTAAGCAAAGATATCTTTGAGAATATGGAAAGTTTCTGCTTAGTGAGCTAGCAGATCAAATTCTTTGTTCCTTGATGGAATATCTATTCTTTAAGAGATGTTATTCTATATTTGTTTTTCGAAAATGCATCAGATATTTCATTGTTAAAGAATATAAAAGTACATCAAGAAGTGTAAATGCTCCTTCCCCACATAAGTGAGTTGGGCAAGCTCGTCTACTTTAGCTCCAGTCTCGAGAGAATTTACATATTTCCTAAAACCATCCACCCAAGTGGAGAACTGCATAGCCAACTCTGATTTAGTTTTTGATTCCCCTAAATGGCCCTGATTGGGTACCTCAATAAAGGTTGCTCGGCACCCTCTTTTCCAGAAAAAGAAATGCCTATCAGCAAGATCATATCCCAGGAACTCTCTCCATGTTATTATACTTTATACAAATCATGATTGGAAGATAAATGGATTCTATGTTGAATGCCAATTAGTGATCTCCAACTATTAATCATGAATGTGGTTTGAAAGTCATGGAAAGAATCTCAATATGTAATAACTAATAGATAAAATAGTAATGTGCATCAAGAAACTGAATTTTTAATAGACAGAAAAAGTTAAGTGCATTAGTGTTTTATATATGGTGAACATTCCTAATTATGCCAGTGGACTTAATAAAAAGTAACCAAATCCCCCATAACAAACTATCTCTCGATAGTTTTTGGAGAATGGATTCCTCTGGATGTTTGGTTTATTGAGTGACAACTATCTCTCATGGAAGAATGAGTTGTATTTGATGGTGCATTTTAACTTAGCAGTTGCGAGTTGGTTACAATATAGTTTTAGCCATTTAATTCTGGTCTTTAACACCTGCTTCTATACATACACAACCAGTTTTTAAAATGTTGGAATTCTATTATAGAGAATCAGAACCTGCATTTGTTTCCTTTTACTCTTTTAATCAACTTGAGAATAGCCTTTGTCATATGTTGCTGATCAATCCTAGATTTATGTGGTATCTGTATGGTTATTTCAAACTTTAATAGTGTAATGTTTTTTTTGCTTTCTCATGTAGATTGTCATACAGAAGATGTTGAAAATGATGGCTGCTAAACAAAATTACTGTTACCTTATTATTTATCTGGTAACCTCCTCCTTTGGTTTATCAGGTATTTCAAAGAATACTTAGAGCATATGCTGGGAAGCTTTCCGCTAAGTTACCTAGAGGAGGGACTGGCATTGTTGCAACAGCCACTGGTACTGATCAAATAAAGGTACCTTCTGATGATTTTGCATTTTAAATCTACATTGCTTTCTGGTAAGGGCTATGGTGTTTCTCTTTACAAAAGCGAAGTTATTCATTTTCTCTTACAATTGATGCTGTTATTGAACAGACCTCTGACAGGGATGAGAGAGTGATATGCTATATAGTAAATACAGCTGAATATTGTCATGAAACGGTGAGCCACATCTTTCTTTATTTGGAAAACATGTTTAAAATGCTTATCATATAATCTGAAGCCATCCATACCTATTGGTATTCTATTTTAGAGTCTACCGTTTATTTCCTCGTAGAGCTAGCAATTTGTAAATGATTAATCTTCAATCTCAGCATTTAAGGAATATGTTCACTTGGCATCCATAATGTAAATGATTGTTGCTCAACTAAAATGGTCTTTTCAAGAAAAGACATATAGACCTGTCTACAAATTTGTCTTCTTAATTAAACTTTCACTCCTTGTTTGTTACAGTTGCTTTTGTAGTGAATGTATGTTGAACAGATAGAGAAATAGATTTTATTAAACATCCAAGAGACCAGAGTGGTCTATAGGATCGAAGTTACAGCAGTAGGAGGCCATGCCTTGGCAAAGATAAAACAAGAAAAGTAAATTCAAGAAGTAGAAGACCACTAAGGTTACAACAGGAGGAAGCGTGTCTTCCCCAAGGAGGAACATTTGCGCCTGTGCTTCCAGCAGCAACTTGCCCCTAAGGTTCATCATCTGTGATACCCTCTTTGCGACATCCTCTAGATGGTTTCCTTGCAACAAAGTGGTCCGCCCTCCTCCTTTCAACACCGTCCCCTTTCTGATGCTGCTGTAGGCTGCACAGCTGAGGAAGCGTTGTTCGGTTTCTACCCTTGCGGATCCGCAAACCTTGCAAGTCCTGTTGTTCCATTCCTTCCTGGCCTCCTTCCATCTCCCTGTCTCACACCTTAGCCTATGTGAGCTTGTCCTAAGTTCAGCCAAGGCTTGCTTTTGTCTCTAGGGCATGTTAAGCTTAAGGTATTCCTGTACTTCGATCTCCTCTTCATGGTTAAATTCCTCAATATAGTATTACTGTTGTCTTTGTGCCCTCTTTTTCCATTCCCCCCTTCTATAACAGTCCTAAATGTGTTGCTTCAACTCTTTCTCGTCTCTTGGGCAGTGCTCTTCCTTAATGTCCCAACACTCCAACCATGTTTTGCACTGAAGCTCCAAGTTTTCTTCCTTTTATGTAGTGTTTCCTTGCTGATTTGGTGTGGGAGTCTGCTGCTGTCCAACTTAGCCACTCTCTGTCTGTAGAGTATCATCCTTCTCAATGCCTTCGTCTCCGGTGGGTATAGCCCTGTTTCTTCCAGCACGATTTCATACTCTATGGAGTTTTTTAGATGTAGAAATGAGGTTTCCATGTGTTTTTCAATTCTTTCTATTTTGTTCCTGTTTTTTTTGGAAATGCTCTGTTCCCACACCTTGCATCTGTAGAGTATTTCCGGGGTAACAAGGGCCTGGAAGAGGGCACTGATCATTCCCCAATTCCAAATCTCGGCTGTCCTACATTTTTTTTTTAGAAGGAAGGTTGCTTTCCAGCCCACTTGGATTCTTTTCCTTGCACATTTGTCCCAATTGACCCTATCATTAAATTCCATCCCTAGGTATCTGTAGCTTTGGATGATCTCTAAGGTTTCATTATTGACTTTTATTGTTGTTGGAGTCATCCTTCTCTTGAGTCAGAATCAGACCAACTTGGTTTTGCCTATATTCATGTCCATCCCCACCTTTCTGCGGAAGGTCTCAAGTGTTGTGGTGATGGATGCTACGCATTGGTTCTTGCTGCTAGAGTGACATTGTCTCCGTAGAGAAGGATTCTGATTATCAACCCCACTATCTTCACCCCTGCACCTCCTTTTTCATTTATCCATTCTTTTAATTGGTCAATGTAGAGCCCAAACAATGTCGGTGAGACAGGGCAGCCTTCTTTTACTATGATGTCATTGCTGAATTTATATAGTAAAACCTCCTGAGTTTTGACCCTGGTGTTGACTTGCTCGTACAATGTACCTACTGCATCCCTCCATTCATTTGGGACCCCCAACTCTACAAGCCTTGCCCTCTGTTTCTCTCATGGCACTGTATCAAAGGCTTTTCTAAAGTCCATGAAGCAACACCAAAGTTCTTCATCTTTAGAGTCCTAGGTTTTCTCTACTATGTTGTCTTACGGTGATACAGTGGTCCATGATGGATTGCTTGGGCCTGAACCCAGCTTGCCCTCGAGCCCTTTTCCTCTACTATATCTCTGTGAGCCTCTGCTTTCTATTTTGAATTGTGTCCCACAACAAACATCCATGTGAAGGCTAGTTACCACAAATGGGAAACGAGCAATGAAATGGGATACAGGAATGGTACCGGAAACAGATTCTGAAAGTTTTGCATATAAGAAATGTATACACTGTATATACAAAAAAATTGCATCCACAATACAAAAATATAAAAAAAATTATATCTAACATTCCCGTTGCTTATAATTATATGTCATATTCATTTTCAATCAATGAAAGTTGCAAAAATAAGATAACTGTAGCTAATTATAACAATAATATGTCAATTTTCATCTGTTATTTGATTTTGAGTTATGAATTGTATTGCAAAGTGCAAATAAACCTAATCTAAATCTAGGTTGCTAGGCTCCTTTGTTGGAATGGTGGCTAAGCTTGAGTCAATTCCAGACCTACTACTTTGGTCAACAGGTTACTTGGTGTTGTCTAGCATGTCTACAGCATTGTCTTGCAACACCTCGAGTGACAGCTCATCATCTTTATCGTCCTGTGCACTGCCATAATCTCACATCCTAATGGGTCTTGTTTGTTTCTTTGGTTGCTGTCGAGATAGTAGGCATATATTTGAGTGTACGGACACCAAATCTTGTGCCTTTTGTGTGCCTAAGCGAGTCCGCTTTACTGAATGGATAAAGGTGTATTCACTCCAGTTTGGCTCACATGCAGATGAGCTAGTCCCTTGGGAAGTAAAATGAACGTTATGTGATAAAAAATTAACAATAGATATTTGAAAGTTTGCAAGAACAAATCCAAAATGCAATTAAAATTAGAACTTTTAAACTAATAGAATACAATAAATGTAGTGGTTATGGAACATACTTGTGAAAGCAAGGAAATAGCTAATCGACAATGTGAGGCAGTTCTTGTACCATATTGCATTGAAATGTCTATGGGTCTAATTTGTTCTATGTTATGTTGGCCATATTCTGGTCAATGATACCGAATTTCAAAGCCTTGAGAATTCGACCTCAAATTTTGCAAAATTCTGTTTAGTCCTTGCAAGAGTTTAGCCCTATTGCTTGAATTGGCCTCGTTTTCTTCTTGTCTTGATTATTCTTTCACTCTGATCATGACTAAGACTCAAAAGGGGGCCCACCATCTAGATTGCTTGGGAGGCATAATGTGGGGTTGTGATTGATGTTGGGGGAAAGAAGTGACTTAACTGGCTACATGGTTCTCTCTCATGGTTGCAATGATCATTGTTGATGTTGTTTTGTGCATCTTTACATTTATTATGTTACATCTATCAATTATACTTCTTTTGTTATGGTTATAGTGATCTTGTAATTCTACAATTCTCCTTTTGCACATGATGGTATTATGGTGGTTGGTGAAGTCATTCAGGTTGCATTCTTCATGGCAATTAAAACATTACCTGCACATTGACGAAGTTAGTACCAAAAATACAAAAATGCAAGAAGGTTGGTCATATTATGCTGTCATTGTGTTTTCATTAATGAATGTGAATTTGATGATTGAATTTACTATGCAGTAGTTGGTTCCGGCGCACTCCTTCATTTGGCATCGATGGTTATGTTTTAATATGGTTCTGTTCACCATGATGGAATAAGGGTTATGTTGCACTTAGTTTATATTAGTTGGAAGCACTAATGGTGTAATCATTTGGTGGGGCATGGTTGCATTGCATGATGGTTTCTCCTCATCCTTGTGATGGCTTGCCTCCTTTGTGCTTTGTGGAAACCATGGAAGTATCCCCCTTTGTTTAAACCCTAAGTGTTGGTGGTTTGTTATTGTGGTGAGACTTGACCTTGTCTTGTGGTATAGTTTTTGACCCTGCCCATTTTATTGCAATCATGGGCTATGCTTTGGACTATGGGAAGCGGGTCTTTGAACTTTGATGTTTGGCCATGATTGGAACCAAATGCCCTTGGGATTTGGTGTTGTGGTATTTGTTGTTGGTTGTACCACCTGTCCATGATCGTATTGGCATCTAAATGGCATTTAACGTTGCATGATTATGGTGTCTGAGTGAGCTCGATCTCTTCTGTTGATTTCGATCCAAGGGTTGGCGTTGGTCGAGGTGTTTTTGATGACCTATTTGCCCCTCCCATGCTGTTCATTGCTGCGTTTGGTTTTTGGGAGTTGGAAGCTCGGCCTTCTCTGTGATTTCTGTTAAATTCTTTTGTTGGGCCCTTGGATTTCACCTAATTGTAGCTAACTTTGGGGATATAAGACCCATGCGTCCTAGTTGTCCCTCATTGAGCTCATTTAGACTGTCTACTGTTGGAGCTTGAGAATTTGATGCTGCATTTGGTTGGGCTTTTGGTCTGTGCCATTGTTGAAGGTAAGTGCTATTCGTGAGCTTGCATTTGATTTGAGGACTTCTGTTTGCTTGTGTTTTTACTTTGGGTCACTGCTGTGATTAAACTTGGGATGTTCTCTGCTTACCTTGATGACCCTTCTTTTTTGTATGCCCTTGTCATTTGCTTTCTTCCCATCGTTTTACCTTGCATTGTTTCTGGGCATACCTCACTCTGATATTTTAATTGTAAGTTGACTTACCTGTGCAAATTTTCAGAACTAGCTTGGCCTCTTTGTTTGCGGTCATGCTGTTCAATTTTGTGTTGTCTTTGTTATTCTCTTGGGCATTGCCTAAGTAACCCGTGGGCTCTGCTTGGCTGTGGTTTGAGTTAGTATTCACTCTGCTCATTGGAAATTTGGCCTTTGAACTTTGGGTTATGTTTGCTTTTGCTTAATCCAACGAAGCTTGTGATAGATATTAGTGCTGAGCATGTTACACTGCCTCTTACCTGTGTGTTTTGTAAATTGTAGCACCTACTATTGGCACTGACCTTAAATCTCACTCTTGGAAAATATGTCGGTTTTGGGCATTGCATGCACACAGTTTAAATTGGCACCAAGACTATTTTTCTTGTCCATAATTCTCTTGCTTGGGTTGGTTGATGCCCATTCTCCTTCACCACCCTTCATGCAAGCTTGGACCTTTGTGTATTATGAACATTGTTGGGTGTTTGACCCTCGACCTAACTAGTTTTGTGATAGTAGCTTTACCTTGTCTCATTTGGCACAGGCCCACATGCTATTTGATTCTCATGTATCTATTTATTATAATTTTGGCTCATTGTTGGCCTTCCATTGTCTTGTTGGCATTACTGTCTTAGAATGGTTTTGTCCATTGAACTTGGTTGGGCTTGTTGCCACCTTTATACACACCTAGGTAACGTAGAAGAAATATTCAATCCACTTGTGCCCTTGGGGCCAAGTTAGAGTTAAGGTGTTTTCACCTAATCCTCAACTCCTCCATCTAGGCCAACTCCTAGCGAAGCCAAGGGGGGTAGTCCCTAAGAAAATAATATAAGGCTTGAACTAATCTAAGTACAAGAAATAAATCTAGGAGTTTATTATAAAAGACAATATATAAAGCAAATCTACTCTAAGAGCATATATCAATCAACCACCACAATATACATAAAGAAGTACTTGCATGAAAAGGATACTTAAGATAACAAGATGCAAGTAAATAAGGAAATACTTCAAGATTAAATATAAATGCTTGAAAAATAAAAGTACTTGAAGCTAATGGCTTTGTAAAATGTGTAATGAGGCCAGTGCCTTAAAAGTATCGTGTTTTATTAGATTGTCTTTATTGAAAGTAAGTTAATGAGATAAATTTTATTTGCAAAAAATAAAGTGTTTGAGAAACAAGATGTGGCCTCTTTAGAGGTTATCTCTTTGTTTGGAAATGTGCT
>ML801680.1:184158-197247 GCA_009831015.1 Picea engelmannii
CGTTAGCGAGATGCCAAGAGGTAGAAATCCTTGGTGGGAGACCAAGGTGGAGATCTTTGGTGTGATGCCAAGATCTAGGTGATCTTGGATAGGTGGAGAGACACTTCCATCTATAGATCACGCAGATTGAGCAGATCTATGTCGACTACTTTCAGTGATTAGGGTACAGCCATACTCACCGAGTATATGACAGGAGGCAACCATGTCCACTGCAGGGATGAGATTGGTGGTGAAGGGCACTTTCCTCGGTAAGAGGGAGTGTTGAGATTTGGGTACCTTGGAAAGTGGTCCCCTTGTGTTTGTGAGCTTCTAAAGACATGAGGGATGTACTGTGTACCTTGTACTATGTACTTTGTGTCTAATTTCACTTTGACTTAGGAGATTTAAGTCAAAAGTGAAATTTGGTCATTTTAGCCTAAAGTGACAATTAATTCACAAAGTGGGTGAATTAATAGACATAAAGTGAAACTATGGAAACTTAAGTAAAGTGGGTTTTGGTTTGAGATTTAGATGAGTTGATCTCAACCATTGATTAGGGATGAGATGAGATGATCTCATCCACCCAACTTTTAGGTTTCCTTATGCATCCTAAAGGAGGGCGCAAGAGGCCAAGGAGAGGCCATTCACTCATTTGTTCACTCTAAGAGTTTGAGAGAGAGAAAGAGGATGAGGTTTCAGGCATTGGGAGAGGAAAGCTTGGGTGTCCCCTTGCATGGAGATAGTTAGCAGGCTTAGTTCCCAGTTTATTTAGTGGGGAGCTTCTACATTTGAGGAGGGCACACTTGAGGAGGAGGGCGCATCAGCAGTGGGGAGGTCTTAGAGAGCTCAGTTTGTAGTGAGTTTTGTTTCAGAGGGAGGCTAATCATTAGTATCAGACTACTATGGAGGGGTTTCTAGATCAGAGCTTCCAGTTGGCATCTGGCTTCATTTCAGTGGTTTTGGCAGCGTTTCTGAGGGGCGCACCATCCTAGGGTGCTCTTCCTTCTTTTGGACTTGTGTTTCAGCTTGGATCAAGCTGCTTTTGTATCGGGTTCATCTATATTTTGTACTTGTTGTATTCCACCATCTATTTTCCTCATATATAGACATATATTCCAAACGGGTTTTCCCCAAGGGGGTTTTATCCAGGGTCATGTTGACCAAAAATACATGTGTACAATTTCATGTGTGTTAGATTGTAGAACTATTTTATTTTCAGTTGTAAAGATCTCTAGGTGTGTTACATTTATTTTAGTATGCATGTGCTAACCCTTGGTGACTAAAACTCAATGCTAGAGCACCTAAAATTGTGAATGTAACCATAACAAATCAGCAAGAAGTTCCTGAACTATTGGCTGTCCTAAAACAGCAGCAATACCTTCATTGACAGTTGAAACTTAGAGCCAACTTGAGGTCAAAGACAAACCTAGTTGGCAGCTTGATAGGACCTAGAAAATCTTCATTGGGTACAGGATTCTTGGAATTGGGCCTCTTCTTGCTCTTCCATGTCAAGTTTGGACAATACATCAAGGAGTGCAAGTTACAGTTTTTTCTTTTCCTCGGGCCCTAGTTTACTTTCTTGCTTACTTAGCTTAGTAGAGTAAAACCTTAATTCTTGGTGTATGTCAGTGGCATCTAATTCTTGTTGTATGTCAATGGCATCTAATTCTTGTTGTATGTCATCAGTATACTAGTCTACTAGTGCGGACCTAGTAGTATACACTGTACAAAAAATCCCGTCAACAAAATGGCGACTCCACTAGGGAGAAGTTTCTAGTGTTTTTTCAATCTCCTCCTTTGATTGGATTTAACGCTTATGAGATTTTCTCTCTATTTTACTATTTTTTGTCTCCCTCTATTTGAGATCTACAACACCCCAATGCTATGTTGACATTTCTTTAATTTTTACTTTCCCGTTTCTCCTAGCGGCACTTCTATTTTGAGCACTTTAGCACTATAATGTATATAATTGGAGAATTCAAATGTTATAGCACTTATAATCTAGGGTTATTGACATTGTTCTAGAGAAGGCATTTTTGTCTACCGGTTTGTCGCCTGTCTGCTCAGTGGCATTGTTGTCTAGCTTGTTCCAGTGCTATAGCGCCTGTGTGCCTTGTTTTTTAGCATTATTTGGTGTTTTAAGGTGAAAAATAAAGATTTTTTCAGGAACTTTTCTAAGTTAAAGTAGACCATCATGTGCTACCTACTACCTCCATGTTTACCAAAATTTTGCATATTAGAGATTAAGAGAAAAGTGAAGAAATTGTTGAGTTATTTTGAAGAACTTTTCCTTTTGCAACATTTATTTTCAAGTACATTTCTTTTATACAAGATCCCACATCAAGGGCACACATTACACACCTGATTACGTGACAACGTTTGATATTGCTAGTTTATGATGCCACGTATATTTGTTAAGTGGAATTTAAAATCAACTTTAATAAAAGTAACTTAAACTTCTCTTCTTTTGGTCTAGAACACCAAGATTAGATTAGGTTGTCTTTTGGGTTATTGATCTAACTTCTTAAAACTTGATTGTGCGATAGTTGATTTTTGTTACATAACATTAGCTTAAGACAATAAGAAACCATGAGATTAAATGATTAATTAATTCATCGACCCTTGCTCTGAATTAACCTATGTGACAAGCTAGTTTCATCTTCTCCTAAAAGTTCCCCTTGATCACTGTCATGTGTTCCCCTTTGATAGGCACCGTTGTAGCAACTTCTCTTAGCACAACATGGCTAGTAGTTCAAGGAATACCAACCTTCCACCACTTGGAGGTGTTGGCGAACCTATCATGACTACCTCAAACCTCTCAAACTTGACCTTGGCCTTTGGAGTTGGCCTAAAGTGAAGGGGATATTGTACTGAGGTGACAATGGTGCAATTCCCATTTTGGTGCCCCAAGGTAGCACTTGTGGTTGGACTTTTCACTAGGGTGCTAGTTTAGGCGGTAACATTTTTGGGGTTGTTGTTGGGGATAAAGTCCATTTCTCAATTTTTGTTGGGTTTATTTTTGCATGGGTATCTTGATGAGAGTGTTGTGAATGCTAATTCAAAACATCTCATCTAGCGACTCCACATAAAGAAAATATAACAAAGAGATACACTACAAGAAGCAACGTCGAAGGTCTATTTGTCTTGTGCCTAAATCTGAAATTGTTTGTAGACGAAGAAGATAGAGGCTTAAGACAAGAGAAGCTAATGGTCAATTAGGATTTGAATCTATGCAAGATATAAGAAGATTATTTGTTGATAATTTAGTTGGCATTAATCAAAATCAGATGGCTACTCCTTGGTTGACTGGTTGTTACAAACCATTTGACTTCTCTAATATTGTTGGTCAACCTCATGATTTGCCTAACTCATTGGAAAAGATGCCTTTATTTTAAGGTGATAATGTTGTTAGTGCTAATGAACATTGGGATGCTTTCATGGATTTTGCTAGAACTCTTGCAATTGAACATCTTGATGAGTTGTATAAATGCTTTTCTTTATCATTGAAGAAAGATGCTAGAAAATTGTTTATTGGATTGCTTGATAATAGTATTAACTCTCTTAATGCTTGTAGAGATGTTTTTTTTGGTAGATGGTTGGAAAAAAGGGATAGTAGGTTTCTTCAAAGTGCTCTAACTAATATGAAGAGGAATGAAAAGTAAATTAAGGATGAATTCAATCTTAGATTTGATAAAATAGTTCAAGATATCCCTCAAAGCCATCATCCTACTTAGCCACTATCTTGTTGTACCATTTGAATTATGTCCAAGGCCAATTCAGTTTCTTTCTAAATGAAGTTAAGCCAACTCATCTAATGGATGCTAAAAAAAAACTAAGAGCATAGATGATAATGGGGTTTTAGTAAGAAAGTTGGATATCCTAACCCTTCATAGAGCTAGAGCCAATCCTAAGCTGAGAACAATCCAAACTCCATACTGCTAACCAAGCCCCTAATCCTTTAGTTGTTATCTTAGAAGGAATGAAGATATTAGAGACGAATTTCTTGCAAACAACTAATGCTTTACAGAATAGGATTGTACTATAGTAGAACGGGTTTCCTCTTAGGAAGCGGTATTAGGGCCCTCCTCCAAACCAAACGTTGGAACCATCCAACATGTTTGACCACGAGCCTCCTCCTTATTGCCAAGCTTGTGGAGATTTCCATGAGGAAAATACTTGTGCAAGGTATTTAGAGATGGTCAAAGCAAGTGCTCAAGATGATGAAAATTATTTGGATTCTAGCAACAATTTATTTGAAGGGAGGAAGTTCCCCTTGTCCCAAGATAAATGCAACAAGTTAAGGACAAGTCCATTGATGCAGAAAGAGCAGCTAGAATATTTGGTGAAAGGTCATCCCACGAAGAAATCCAAAAGATTTGGGCTAACAAGTATAAAGGTTTGACCTACCAAAGAAGCAAAAGGAAACCCTCAAGGAGATCAACAAGGTCCTGTGAAGTTTCCTAAGAAATATACATGGACTGTAGGACCAAGTGTGAAAGGGTCTCAATGAGATTCTTCAACAAGTGATCTTTTTGAGTTGAAGTTGGATGTAACCAACTGGATGGGTAACGCTAAGGTGCCCATTCCTATAATCGAGTTAGCAAAGATTCATGTCGTAAGAAGTCAAATAAAGGAAGTTTTGGCACTTGAATAGATAAATAGACCAAACCAAGTTGTGGATGGTAATGAAGATGGCCCCGTTGTTCTCCAATCCATGAATCAGGAAGGAAGAAATGTAAGTCATCAACCCTTTTTCATATCATTATTAGTAAATGACTTTCTACTGCCTCAACCAATGTGATGTCACTCACAGTAATGAATCAATTGGGATTGAAGACCACAAGACCTTACAGAAATATTTGTTCAATGGATTCCAAGGGAGTTAAAGTATGTGGCCTAATCAAATATCTCCACATTAGATTAGCAATTTACCCGGACATCTCATTGTTAAGGGATGTAGTTGTTATAGTTGTTTTGGATGCATGGGGAATGCTTTTATCTCGTAAATGGATCGTCGATCTAGAAGGTAGTATCCAAATGGACCTATCTTATGCTACCATTCCTACTTGTGAAAACTTTTGTGACTTTGCACCATGAGAAAATGAGGAGGTATCATGTAGAAGACCCCCAAGATCCTATAAATGAATTGGTTTGCTATGAGGAAGACTTAGGATCTTATACTATGTTAGCAACTGAAGTGGTTCCCCGAAAAAATGTCAATATTTCTTTTAAGATGAACTTTGATGGAGCTAAGTCTAGATTCTAGAATGGGGACCAGTGCAGGAATTGTGTTCACATCCCCTCAAGGTGACATTTTGCGTCATGCCTTCTGCCTTGAATTTGAAGCAACAAATAACGTGGTAGAATATGATGCTCTCTTACTTGGATTAAATGTGGCCAAGAAAACATGCAACAAGTTAAGGACAAGTCCATTGATGCAGAAAGAGCAGCTAGAATATTTGATGAAAGGCCATCCCAAGAAGAAATCCAAAAGATGTGGGATAAAGGTATAAAGGTTTGACCTACCAAAGAAGAAAAGGCAACCCTCCTCAAAGAGATCAACAAGGTCTTGTGAAATTTCCAAAGAAATATACTCAACCTGTAGGACCAAGTGTGAAAGGGTCTCAATGAGATTCTTCAACAAGTGATCCTTTCGAGTTAAAGTTGGATGTAACCAATTGGATGGGTAATGCTAAGGTGCCCATTCCTCTAATCGAGTTAGCAAAGATTCCTTACGTAAGAAGTCAAATAAAGGAAGTTTTGGGGCTTCAAGAGATAAAATGACCAAGCCAAGTTGTGGATGATAATGAAGATGCCCTTGTTGTTCTCCAATCCATGAGTCGGGAAGGAAGAAGAAATGCAAGTCATCAACCATCTTTCATATCATTATTAGTAAATGACTTGTTGCTGCATAATTGTGTGTTGGACTTTGGAGCCTCAACCAATGTGATGTCACTCACAGTAATGAATTAACTGGGATTGAAGACCACAAGATCTTACAGAAATATATGTGCAATGGACTCCAAGGAAGTTAAAGTATGTGGCCTAATCAAAGATCTCCACGTTAGCTTAGCAATTTACCCGAACATCTCATTGTTAAGGGACATAGTTGTTATAGATGTTCCAGATGTGTGGGGAATGATTTTATCTCGTAAATGGGCCACCGATCTAGGAGGTAGTATCCAAATGGACCTATCTTATACTACCATTCCTACTTCTGAAAACACTTTTGCGACTTTGCATCATGAGCAAATGAGGAGGTATCATGTAAAAGACCCCCAAGATCCTATGAATGAATTGGTTTGGTATGAGGAAGACATAGGATCTTATACTATGTTAGCAACTAAAGTGGCTCCCTGAAAAAATGTCAATATTGCTTGGAAGATGAACTTTTATGGAGCTAAGTCTAAAATGGGGAACAGTGTAGGGATTGTGTTCACATCCCCTCAGGGTGACATTTTGTGTCATGCCTTCTGCCTTGAATTTAAAGCAAAGAATAACCTGGCAGAACATGAAGCTCTCTTACTTGGATTAAATGTGGCTAAGGATATGGGAATTAAAATTTCGAAAATCCAAGATAACTTTGATTTGGTAATCCTACAAGTAAAGAATCAATTTGCATGCAAAAATGACAGATTTAAAAGGTATAGGAATGCTGTGTGGGATGCCATGGTGTCCACCTTACAAAATTAAGTGGGGCCAAGGTTGCATGGCAGCAGAAAGGAAGATAAGTACATTAAGATATACATAGGGTGAGTGGACAACTATAGTCCATTCCCTGACCTAGATCTACTCATCTTCATGTCCTGTCAGGGAAGTGCCAATTTCAAAGCCTTGGTTCTGAAGGTCATCATCGTCGTTGCTCTCTTTTCTGTCTTCCATCTCACTGTCTCAGAATACTGTTTCACATGCAACTTTCTCCAGAGATGAACCCCTTTTGATATGGTTGTATGCTTCGCACTGGAGAAGGAAGTATCGGTCTACCTAATTAGAAATAAACCTAATACACCTTTTACAAATTACAAATATGTATCACCCATCTACCCAATTACTTACATTTTTGAATGCAATGAGATAAATTCCTTACAAATATGTATCACACCTTTTACAAATTACAAATATGTATCACCCATCTACCCAATTACTTACATTCTTGAATGCAATGAAATAAATTCCTTAGATGCATTTTTTAATTAATGGAATCATAACATTTAGTGTATTATCCCAAAAATTAAAAATAAATACAAGAAGTCACCATCAATCATTATTGGAAATATTGAAAAATGTTAATACAACAGATATCAGAAGCTGATTTGCTAATGAGGATTAGTTTCAAAATAACTGTGATGCAAGTTTAACAAATATCACATACAAGGGAATGTCCAGCAATAGGAATTATTAATTAACCTGACAAAATACGAAATATCAGGACAATGTTTGACCCACCGTGGCACAAATCCATAGATATTGCAAAATTACTGTGCTTCCAAAATTATTCCCCAAATTAAAACAAGATAAAACATACAGGACGGAGTAGGAATAGCATTAATAGATTCAAACCTGAAGTTTCCACCTTTTGTTCCCTGCTTACCTGTTGTGCACCAGTCTCTGATATGTGTTTACATTTGTAAATATTAAGATAGAACCGAGGGGCTAATGATGCTGCTAGCTGCATAAACACCAACCAATTTTTAGTTTCCTTTCTTAATGCGGCATACCTAACCAGCCAATTTCTCAAAAGGATTTTCTGTTAAAATGGTCTCTATTACAAAAGTATTTACATGCATGGACTGGCATTTGAAAAGAATAACTTTCCATCTACCACAAGATACATGTGGGATTAAAAAATAACTTTGATGTGTGGTCTCATATGTGGTAATTTTATGCTTATCTAAATAATGTTATCTACAACCTTTACTATGTCCCATGCATATTAATGAAAATCCTCCTAGCAACATTGTCATTAGAAGTGACAGGTCACGGTGAAACTGTTTATACTATTATGTACAAATCCCCATTCAAGAAGAATGAAAAACATTTAATCTAAATAAAGGCCAATCTATTATGCAATACACTTAATTTATGACAACTATAATGATTTCCTAAGTCCTAGAGTTTGTAACTAAAGTAACCTTTGTGGAAGAGAACCTGTTGGCCGGGAAATCTTTCCCAGGGTATCATAATGAGTTTACTTGGTGAAAGTCCCAAAATAGAACTCACACCCTCAACGGCAACCTCTCCAGTTCTTGGTACTGGCTACCGGTTTTTGTTTTTCTGGGTTTTCTTGTTTTTAAGGGTTTTAGGTATAGTGAAAATGGGTTTTTATGCACTGTGAAAAAAGGAAATAAAATTGCAGAATAAAATTATGGTAGGTAAGTAAAATAAGATTGCAAACGGGAAGTAAAGATTTGCAAATAAAGTGCAGCAAAAGACACCCTTGAATAAACAAAATCGACAATAGCAGTTAAAACCTAAACTTGAAGACTATCATTCACTCAAATTAACACTGTTTATTAAAACTAGCTATAGCAGAAATTTAGCAAACATTATTCAATGTATCATATGAATGCAAGATAGAGCAATACAAGTTAACAAATGAAGGTTGTAAATAACATGAATTCATAATCATAACTCACTACTCATTTTTGAAACAACACTCAGAGGAACGCATGCAATCAATCCAAGCTTAAAATGGGATTCCAAAACTTGCTTCAACTTTATTTGCTTCAAAAAGTTATTATCAAAAATGTTTCTCCAGCATGCTTTTGCAAGGATGCGGAACCTCTAAAACTTCTAAGGTTCTACAATAAATAGGCTTAGGGAGCCTCCAATCTTTGAGCATAACGACTCAAAATTGTCACTGTTTCTTGAAAATATTTTCCCTTTGGGAAAAACACACTTTCTATCTCGGGCCTAATATTTGCAAATCTTTAATTTTAATTTAATATTCTTTTGTTGCAATTGATAAATAAAACCGTGCAATAATCCTCTCTACTTAGTTGGGTCTACGATATGTTCTTATAGGGTAGCCATGTCAATTACTCAGACTACTTGGATATCGCCATCCTCTCCTTGATGTTCTCCCACAACTTTGCATGGAACTCTTCAACCATAGCAATAGTGTCTTCTTGGTTAAGGTACAACAATGTTAATTGATAGCTCAAGAACTCTGCATCAATTAGCATGCTCAAAACTTCACTCGACATGGTCGTGATTTGGTTCTGCCAGATCAGAATATTGGACTCCTTGAAACCCAAGTAGGCATTGAACTCCCTAATCCCAAACTCATTGAATGTTGATACCCCCTCCTAGATGGGTGTAAATTGTTCCTACTAGATTATGGATTGACCCAATTAGATTTGTCGTTGGTGGATCTCAATGATTCATTGGTCCACAAATGCACCATACTCTTTGGTTGGTTTGGAAAACACATTCAACTTAGTCAACTTGTCAAAAACTTCAATGGATAATTCATATGCATTTCCAAAATTGAAGTGACCATCTCGATGATGTCGCTTTTCCAATGGACTCATTCCTTCGAAGCTTGACCTGCTCCTTGAGGCTAGCGATTTCTCTATCTTTGGCCTCTATTTCAACATGAATCTCCTGTAGCTTTGTGTTTGACATTTGGATACTACAAAGTTACAAACGCTTGATAACATCTTCAGACCTTTGGATCACCATCTTTGTCCCCTCAACTTGCTTCCTCTTATGACTAATTTTTTTTAGGGCCTTGCCTTTGACATTGAATATGAAGGTCTCCATTTGGCCCATTGTACCTTCTCCTTTCAAATGGTAATTGCTTCATCATCTTAATGTACCAAGGGGCTAATCAGACTGTTCAACTTGCCACCTCTATCTTAGTGTCCTTTTCCTACCGACCCTCCATGATTGGTCCCTAAGTAACAAAAGTGTCATCATGTTGTTTTAGTGGTAGATACAAGCATAGTCCTCACTGTGTCAACTATCATTCCAGTATAATGCCACAAGAGGTTTTCGCTTTGGTCTCCTCACAAAGGTGCAAAACTAGCCTTTGTTGCTCCTATTGTAAGCTTAGCAATGAGCCAAGGAATATTTACCTATGGATAAGCATCTACCTATGAAAGAATTGAGACAAATTCTTCCTCTATCCCCATATTACCTACTTACCTACTCTTTTGTCCCTATGCACTCTCTTGGACTTCGATGACTTGCCCAAAAGTGATCGACATGGTGTCCTCCTGTTGTTGACCAATAACTTTAGTGATCGGTTGTTGATGCCTTTTAGCCTCTCTAACCTTTTGTTGCTTCTCTGTAACCAGTTGTTGTTGCCTTATAACTTTGTAACCTTTGGACTTGACTGCTTTAGGAGGCCAGGCTCTTCAATACTTGCATTGACCAACTCAACTATCAATTTTCCTTGTGCTTTCATTCCCTTCTATCTTTTCTCAACTTCTTTATAGTTTAGGGCCCCCCTAAATGCTTCTTCCACTTCCCTATGTCCGTGGCTATATGCAAATGTGAGCTTTTAAGATTTGAAATGTACTTGCACCTTCCCTATCGAATCATGGACCTTGAGTGGCGTTTTCCAAAAGTTATATAGGAGAACTTCTTTGTCCACTACCTTAGCATTTTCTAAATTTAGCAATGAAAGGTGGTCGTTGCTTATGGGGAAGGGAGGTTATGCTTTGTAACCATTTTTCCTCAAAACTACGATTGCCCGATGCATGGTTGTTTGGTATGCCATCTCCCTCAAGACCAACTTGTTTGGCTCATGCCTTGGAAATATACATAGACTCCTAGTGAGCCCATAAATGTGGATGTAGTTGTCGTCCTCTTCTATGTTGATGTTTTTACTTATACAACTAGCAGTTACAGTTCTTCTTTGTTATTATAATCATTTAGCACATTAGTTGCATAAATAAGATCACTGAAAGAGAGGCAATCACAGAAACAATAAAGACATTGATTATTCTGGGAAACCCTCATGGGGGAGAAAACCTAGAAAAAACTTCCTCAATATAGATAGACCAAAGACCGAACAAAAGATCCTCCTCTACTCCTTCACTAGGAAGAGTAGCGCACCACTTAACAAAGAAATACCAAGACATAGACCAAGATCCCTCCTTGACGTCACCCCCAGTTACAACAGTTGCTCCTCCAAGACTTGTGCACTTCTTCATAGCTGCAAAGCTAGTGTGATGAGTGTGTTCAAATGAGACACCATCCTCACATATAAATACAAGTTGTGAGTGTAAATTTTCAGACCCCAACCCAGCTTCAGTCTCGCTGATTTTTCCAGCCAATTTTTAATGCCCAAACCCAGTTTTATATCAGCAAATAAAAACTCAGCAGAAAATTGATTTCAGAACTAAAACATGAGGATTCTAAACTTCGTTTATAATGCAGAAATAAAATATCAACAGCATATAAAACTCGGAAAATTATTGACACAGATATTTTCGATCTAATATCGACACAGGAAAAACCCACAAGGGGAAAACTAGTGAGAGAGGGAGATTTTTATTATTTAGGAGCTTCAGAGATGTTTTGCTACAGCATGTTCATCTTTAGAAATTTAATGACAAACTTATCTCGATAACCGTGCCAAGTCTTCACAGAAAAATGAGCCAAACTCCTCGATCTATGTGTCTCCAAATGGTTGTATGGTTGCCTCGAAATTCATGCCAACAGCTTCAGCAATTTTATGGGTCAATTAATGGTTGTACGACCGCCTTGAAAACCATGCCAAACTTTCCAGAAAAACCACACAGCAACCTGCCTTGATTTATGTGCCAAGAAAGGACTATACTGACCTGTACAGAATCCATACGGTACGGCCTGAGTACGGTTGTATGTCCCTCCTCGAAATTTGTGCCAAAGTACGACTGTACGGACTGATAAAATCTATGTCGTACAGACAAAATTTAATGTTGTTTTGTTTCTCAATTTCCGTGCATAAAAAAGACTGTACGGACCTTGGAATCCATGTTGTACGGCCCTTGGAATCCATGCTGTACGGCCTCTTGTAAATGCTGAACTCCTTGCCTCGATTTCTATGCTAATAAACTGCCTTGGAATGCATGCCCTAGCTCTCAGAAATGGCTTCTCTCTTGTTGCTCGAAAATGCTTTCTCTCTTGCTCTCTCAACAATGAACCAACAACCCAACAATGGGTGTGCCCTCCAACCCTAATCGACCTCATGAGGTAGGTGAGGTGTTTCTTAATGCAATGGTTGAGATTAGATTAGATGAGTGGCTGAGATTGAGTGTCTCTTCACTCACCCTCACTAAAGTCATAAAGTCACCTTTTAATTTGCATATCACAAATTAAATGACTAGGGCCCACATTAGGCACTTTCTCACCCCTTAGGCGCCTAGGGATGAGAAACATTTGCCTAGATACCTTATTTTAATTAAAAATTTAACACTCCCTCTTACTGAGGAAAGTGTTACTCACCACTCCAAGCTTGTCCCTGAAAAATACAAACTTGCCTCTGCTCAATGCCTTGGTGAGTATGTCTGCAACCTGCTCCTCTGTAGATATGTATTGTATCTCCACAGCTCCTCTCTGAACATAATCACAGATGAAGTGATAACGAATCTCGATATGCTTAGACTGGTCATGAAAAACTGGATTCTCCGAGAGTTTAATGCAACTCTGATTATCACAGTAAATCACAGTAGGCCTCAACTGCACACCGAACAATCCCACCAGCAACTTGCGAAGCCAAAGGGCCTCACAACTGGCCTAAATGGCTGCCGTATACTCAACCTCTGCAGAACTCAAAGCCACTGACTTTTGTTTCCGACTGAACCAAGACACAACTGTTGATCCCAATCCGAAACAGCACCCTGAAGTGCTTTTCCTGTCACTGACACATCCTGCCCAATCCAAATCTGTATAGACAACCAGACAAACTCCATCTCCTCTCTGATAGTCCAGACCATAATCTATCGTACCACAAAGATACATGAGCACATGTTTCGCTGCCACCCAGTGCACTCTCCTAGGCTCCACCATGAACTGACTGAGAGTGTTGACAGCAAAACAAATATCTGGCCTGGTATTGACCAAATACATCAATGACCCGATCAACTGACGATACAAAGTGGAATCCACCAACTGTGA
>ML801680.1:291505-303139 GCA_009831015.1 Picea engelmannii
CAATAGTTGAAGCATGTTATGGCAAGCCTTCAAAACAATGCAGGGATCAATGGGGTTAGTGGTTAAAAGAAGCAACAAACAGGATAGAGAGGACATGATGAGAAGTTCGCAGATTGTTTGAGGTAGTATCAGGAGCTTGGTACAGAATTTCATGCAGACATATCATTCAAGAATTTTTGCACCATCAAACATCTTGAGTGGTATGAAACCCAAGTATCAGTGGACAAGAAGAGGAAGGTGCCAAGGAAAAAGGTTGAGGGTGCATATGGTGAAGTGTCCCCATCAGCCGATGTTGAGGATTCCACATCCTACCTTATTAGTGATGCTCATGATGATGAGGATGTTCATGAAGAGGAGTTGGCAACGGATGAGATACATTGTCAGGTTGACCTCATTTCTCAGGAGATGTGTATCTGAGATGAGAGAGGTAGTTGGTTTTGAGGAGGTTTGTTCACATGGGTCACCTACTGAGATGGATCTCATTTCTCAGGAGGTGTTTTTGAGTGATGTCGGGCAGAGAGGTACAACAGATGTGGGGGAGTACTCTAATGAGAATTCCACAGTTGACCTTGGGAGCAGGAGTCACGAGGTAGCACTTCAGCATGATGTGGATGTTTGTTCGTGTGAGTCACACCATTTGACAGGGCAACTGAAGGTTCGCGAGGACATGATTGTGGCAGCCATGAGACACCTCGACGACACACATACATTGGTGGCTGATTTTTGTTGGACGGCCACTATGGTGCAGGACAGCTTGGGAGGAGATATTTCCCTTGTGCATTTCATTACACTCCAGGAGGCCATGGTAGTGACTTGATCTAACTACGATTATCTTCTCCCAGATAGGGATTATCTTCTCGCAGTGAGTGGCGTGTACCAGGGTGCATTGGAGGGGAAAGAGCATGAGGTAGACAGACTTACCCATGAGTTGGTGAACACATGGGACTCCTTGGAGAGCACACGGATGGTTCTTCAAAAATCTAAGTTACAGGTAGAGCAGCTTCGGAAGGAGTTGAGTCAGGCATCTCTTTCATCCATTTCAGTAGACATCCAGTCATATACAGCAGCCTTCTCTCAGGAGGTTGTCAGTCACATTGTCGAATTGATGGAGGAGCCTCATGTGATGGGTGACCATGAAGGGGCATTCAGACTTACAGGTGATTGTAGGGAGATATAACACAAAGATTTTTGAGGATGCACATGTGTTGCCGGAGCCACCACCTTTGGTGATCTCCTTGATCGCTCATGATGAAACCGTGGAGCATACACTCATGGATTGTGGAGACAGGTACATTTCAGGTGAGGACACATCTATGCATGATCCAGGGTCAGTTGATATTCATGGATTGATTGACACAGTGGTACATCCAGGATACAGGATGGTACCGAATGACATAGGAGTATGCAGTGGTATACAGGGGCATACAGTGATGAGCAGTAGTCTGCAGTGGCATGCAGGGGTGTACATTGGCATGCATGGGGATGCATTGGACTCTGGAGTGTAGGGCAGAGACATACTTGATGGAGCATGGAGCTTCCAGTGGAGAGCGTTTCGCTCTGTTGTCGCAATACGTGGATTTTGGAGATCATATCATCAACAGCTATAGTACCTGTGATGATGGAGAGAGTAAGGTTGACCATCAGGGTGAGGAGACACCTTTGGATGCGTATGATGGCATGGGATTAGCGTGGAGTCCGAGTGACTAGTCAGATAGTCCACCGGTGTGTAGGGATGAGTTCTTGGTCATACCCTTGGGATTGACCAATCTATGTGACACCTTCCAGTCGGGCATACAGTCATGGAGTTTTCGGCTACCATTCCTTGATGCTCTCATCAGGTACAGCAGGACATGGGAGGATTATGTGAGGCAGTTTGATGAGCCCTGGGCCGTTATAGATATGACAAAGATTCTCCATTTAGGGCCTGGGGACAATGCACAGGTTGACCAAGGTAGATTGAGGGATGACATGGTCTACTATAGAGATGGCCCATATTTAGTCTCTGAGTCTACATTTAGGGAGATGGTCATGAGGGTGACGTATGATACATCTTGGGTAGGGCATTCTGAGAATTTGTATGAGTTTGAGGCACCACAGGAGACAGGGATATTTTTTAGTGGGGTGTCTAAACTCCAAGCTTTGCCTGCATACATTGTCAGTAGTGAGGATGGTCGATTTCTCGATGCGGATTAGCAGCAACAGGGCAAATTAGTAGGCACAGGGTTGATTCCTAGCATATGGTTTTCATCAGTTGGTGGCATACAAGGTTCAATATATTGGCTCAATTGGATTCCGACAGTTATCAGTATGGCACAGTAGCATCAATTGGGAATTGGAAGTGGTGGACTTCCAAATTGGCTATGGGATCTGAGGATTCATTTAGTCAGTAATTTCCTTCACTTCTTGATGGACCAGGTTGTGCCAGCGAACTCTACTTCATTCTTGGATTTTCATGAGAGGGCTTGCTAGGATTCGTTCTATATGGCAAGACAAGTTCCCTTTTTTGGTACCCAGGGTCGGGTATGGTAGTGGATTTGCAGACTTTGATTCCGCAGGAACACCGTTACAGATTATGCTTCTTGATAGCAAGTCCAGTCTTTACAGGTATTTTAGCACAGGGTTCCAAGAGTGTGGAATCCAGTTTGTGTACATTGGGCAGACAGTCATGGCCAGAGTGGGACAGCGTTAGCATGATAATCCCTTTCCGAGATTAGCCTGGGACCCTGGGATTACAGGGCTAGACATTGCATTGACCGATAGAGATGAGTGGATCCTGGTAGAGGGAAATCATTCAGATTTTCCATTGAGCTTCAGTTTTGAGGAGACCGCTTCACTTTTTAGTGATTCGCTGAGGTCATGTAGCTGCTCACTTTGGCGGCAGGATGTTTAGCCAGAGGAGGCCATGTTTGGCTTGGAGTGGTCATGGAAGTCATGATCATTTTATATGGAGGCCGAGTGTTACTTTCAGGAGTTCTCTAATGAGATGCGTGAGAGTGGCTCCCTAGTAGAGCGACTCTTTTATGGGTTGATCGAGTTTTTGTAGTACCATGTTGCTCTACCCATCAGTAACATTCAGACGGAGATCTCTTATGCTAGTACCTCGCCGAAAAGTGAGTCGAGAGGAGGATGCTTCACATCTTCCAGGTGGGTTTGGGACCCAGGTATCATGTTCAGTTTCAGTTGGGTTCAGTTGGCGGAGTGTCAGGTTTTAATGGAATTGCTTGAGGACAAGCAATCTTTGGGAAGGGAGGATTGTCATGTCTCCATTTTTGGAATCCCTTATTATGTGGTTAGAGTCACTTCAGGAGGTTTGACTCAGCAAAGTCTAACCTGAAAGTGACATTAAGGAGGAAAAAAAAGAAATAAGAGTGAACAAGTGGCTAAATGAGTAATTAAGCCAAAAAGCATAGGAAAAATCACTTAAGCCAAAGTGAACGGAGAAATAGAAGAAAAATGGGTTTTCGAGTGACTTAATTAATTGATCATTCACAACTTAGGAATAAGTCACCAAGCTTAAGTTATGTCAACAACAAATTAGATCAGGGAAGGTATAAGAAGAGGAATTCGACCTAATTCCTCATTATGTTATGATTTTGAGTTGAGAACAGGTTCCAAAGGAGGAAGTCGACCTCTTTGATGTTTTGTGTATTTCTAGAGGAAACCACCACCCAGATCGGTTTCAGTGTTGGAAGACACACCCTAGCCTATCGAAGATACCATCCATGTATTTCACCATGCTAGATCATGAGTATTTAGACCCAATTCAGTTAGTGTGCATTGCAGCCAATGAGGGCGTAGGGGTTTGAGTGACAGTTTTGAGTAACTGGTCGAGCTCAGGTCAGATCCAGCCAGATCCTTCCAACCCAGTTGAGAGGGACACATGGCGCTTCATTTGAGCTATCACTTGTCCGATTCCGATGGAGGAATCCACCAGGGCACACCAGTTTGTCATCTAGGGCACAACTTCCAGAGAAGCACATTCAGGGATCCAGAGAGTTCACCAGTCTAGAACCGGAGAAACCCTTCCGACCTAGTACAGAGCATAGCAGGGCACTCAGTTTGAGCCATACATCGTCAAATTTCGACGGTGGAATCACTGGGGCGCATCAGTTGTCCAGGAGAGGGACGCAAACCCTCAAGGGGTCCCATCCAGGGTCCGGTTTAATTAGTAGTGGACCGATCTTCAGTTCGACGATTACCAGGAGGGGTTGTGAAGGCAGGACGCATCTTTTGGGACAGTTTCCAGGCAGATCGAATGAGTATTTCTAGCAGGGCGAACTTTCCAGACAGTTGCAACAGTTGTCGTGAGTATTCGAGACTGCATCCAGCCGATCTGTCAATGCATGTTGTCGAATCGTCCCGATCTTCTGTATACGGGTATTTCTTGTTGTTTTACATTGTATTCCAGCGATGATCAACTCTTATGAGATCTAGCTGATGAATATTTCCTATATTTCTCACATGCACATTGTATTTCCGGCTATTATTCATAATACATGCTATTGAGTTGTGTTGGTTCCTTATTTCGTATGCATCATATATTCTGCTCAAAACTTAATTATATGACACACATGCGAAAATAACCAAGCATGTTAAACAAGTAACCAAAACACATCCAGAAACCCCCAGAGTATCAGATCTGTGAGCCGAACAGCAGTTTCAACAGAGTCTATCTAGATCCATTGGATCGGGGATATTTCATAAATTTACCTACAGGCTATTCCTCTACTACTTTGAGATTGTTCTTTTAGTTGGCTCCCTACGATAAGTAGGGTTTTCTTCTTGTTCTTCTAGCAGTCGGTTTTCTTTTGTACTCTTGGAAGATGACTTTTGCACTCCCCATATCACCCACTTTGGCAGGTTGTACTTTCCACTACCATTGACCTATTTTAGTCATTAGTGGGCACTGATAGAATTTCATTTCATTTCTCTCTGCAACTTGGTGTATATCTGTGTGTAAATGTTCTCTAAAAGCCATAAGAAAAATTTGATCCTCAAATGTATCTTCCAAAATGTTATCATGGTTCCATCACTGCAGTTGATAATTAGGCTTCAATCTATGATTTGTCTTTGCAATAATTGATGAGATCACCACAATTGAGTATGTGATAAATCATAAATAGAAAATAAAAATAAAAAAAAGAGGAGGAAGACCAGAATAGATAAAAAGAACGAAATTATATTGTTGGGAATATGTTTAGGATCAGCATTCAGCTTTGTTCCAGGGCCAACTTCATTGGCACACAATGTTGTTCAAAGATTCGTGGTCATTGGTTCTTTCTCCTTTCACTGGTATTTGGGATTGTCTTCATATTACTGCTCTATTTACCCTCTGGAAGTTAAGATGCAAGTATGTGCTCTCTGATGAGGTCAGTTCAATCCAATCCTTATGTCACTCTTGGCAAGAAGAAGTATGTTTGCAATTGTATTTTAAAGGCTACCTTACAATTAAGGTTGTCAAAGAATTAAATGCAATAGCTTAAAGGAAGAGGATATAAGACTCCATTGTATATACCCTTCTGCATTTATTTTCAGTGTTCTTGTAAATATTCTCTTGTTAACATAAGACGTATTTTTCAAAAACAAAAAATGTTGGAGCAAACAACGAGCTCCAACTTAATATTAATGTACTACTTTTTTATCATGTAAACTCTATGTTAATGCAAGCAAAATATGCAACCAAATGAGATAGTTACAGTTAATGCGAGAATTAGGTGGTTAAACCACCATAACCAATTAGAGGTGGTATATTGAAATATCCCGAATTCAATAAAACAGAAATTTAGCAGCAAAATCGATAAACATAGAAATAACCAGCAAATTTCTTCATTAAATCCATAAACGGTGAAGTACAAATGAGAGATCTGTAGGATCTTCTCCAATATCAGCTAGGCCAGATGGTTTCACTGGCGAAACCGAGTAAACTAGGGTTTTGAAACCCTCATGCTCACAAGAGCCCAATACAATATTTTCATAAACTCAATCATAGATCCCAAAAGGCTCTCCTCTCCTCCTCTTATAACCCTTCGTTGGGTATCTTTAGTGTAACTACTTTTTCCCCCTTTATTTTATTAAGTGACTAATTTCACTTTATTTTTATTTAAGTGCCTTTATAAGGTCACTTTCATACAATAACACTAAATGCCTCTTAAGGGGAAAATTGGGAACATTACATATATATATTATTATTTATATATAACAACGAGACATGATGTAAAGATGAGAGAGTAGTACATGTATGTTGGGTAACCTATCATGAGCTCATTGATGTATCTGCTGCAGCAACAATATATAAAGACATTAATTATTCTCTCCATATGTATCTCTATATTATGATATCTACTTAGTATCAGACCAATACCTGTCCGGAGCCTATGACTAGAATTAAAGAAAGCTTGTGACGGCACAAGAGTCATTGATGAGAAGGCCCATGAAGAGTGAAGATGGAGAGTAAAGTAGAGATGTTAACGAGTTGTAAAAATGATCAATATGGAAAAAACAAGGCAAGATAATTGAAACATTCAATATTCTAAGGTTTTCAAGAATTTCATGAAACCTGTGAAAATTAAATTAAAGGGAGTGTTGTCGTCCTTATACACACTTGCAAACGTGAGCTAAGTCTGGCTCACTTAGTGTGTACTTGGAGGCACAATGCCTAGGTTCACAGGCCACGCTGTCACTTTGATCGGAACCTCTTCCGTTTAGGCTCACTCCTAGGGAAGCCAAGGGGGGTAGTCCCTAGTTTCTAGATTAGTTTTAGAGTTAAGTTCTGGGAGTTAGTTTTAATTTGTTAAGGCTTGGGGGATTTTAATCCTAAGATGCACAAGCAGCAGTGCAAGATGCAAGGGTTAGTATGTTAAGCAAGACCTTTTCCTAGGGCAACTAAGACTAGTGCCTAAGATTGGGCAAGGGGTCAACTAAAGTTAAAGGGGGTTTCTTTACAAGTATGATTACAATATTACTTACAAAAGAATAACTAAATCAAATATTAAGTACAAGATTTACAAGTAAAGAATGCTAGAGTACAACAAGCAAGCTAACCACTTTTACTATTTTATGTGGAGGATATAAGGAGATCAAAGCATCACATTACGTTTATGAGATCATCATCAATACATCATCAATACATCAACAAAGAAGATTTATGAGTTTTAAGCACAAGTATTATGAAGATGAAGAAGACCCACTCTTATTTATTAAACCTTCAAAGTATTTATTAGATTGAGTCCAAGGTTGAATTATTAAGCTTCCTTAAGATTATTAAATTTTGGTTACTTTTATTAAGCTTTCACCAAAGCCTCCTCCCCCTATTGCCAACTAACTGCTGGATGCTCAAGAAGTATGGCAACAAGGCCTACCCTAGTTTCGTAGGTCAACTTGAAAGATTGAGTTCTCACAGAAAGGACGCTCTGCGCCACGAGACCGTCCCCAGCTTAATCACCTTCCGTTGCCCCTCAATCCTCGTTTTAGATGGTGAAGATGGTGGTCTAAGGTACCCTAAATAGTCTATTAAGTTATTATATGAATTAGGTAGACTTTTAGGAGTGTTTTAGAGTGTTTTAAGGATTTTATGACACTTTTAAGATGTGATTTAGTGACTTGACCGAACTCACCTCAGCCTAAAATGTGTTGCTTTAAGTTTATAACTAAAAATGCATTAACACATATATGCTATGTGAGAGCAATTACTAAATGCACCAATATGTAGCTTGCAAAGTAAAGAAAGAAATTACAAGGGCAAGAACAACTTGCCAACCAAGAAATGAAGGACAATCACACTTATCTTATGATTAAGGGCATTTAGATGTGAGCATTAAGTGTGAGAAAGAAAATGATTTAAGTGTTTGCCTATACTATCAACTTATCAATGAGATTACTTCAAGCATGTGGCAAATGGCCTTAAAGATCATAGCATGAAAGAAACAAAAACACCATTCACTTATTGAAGCATCTAAACATTTAGGATTTTAGATCTAAGCATCTAAGATAAAGATTAAACTTTGAAAAGCTTTAAGCATGCAAATAGATCTAGCTATGTTGATTATGCCCAATAGGCTTAAGCTAAAGATTTATTATGTGTAAGATCTAGATCTAAAACATTTTAGACATTAAGCATTTAGAGATCAATAACACATTAAAACCCGAACCTTACAAGTTGGGGTATTCCTCTCCCAAAATGTAGGTAATTATTAAACTTTTAGAAGATAACTTGGGAAGAAAGAGAGAAGCAAGCAAGAGAAGAAAAGCAAAGCAAGTAAGCAAGAGAAAGAGTTCACTAACCCCACGTCCTAGCTTAGGAGAGTGGCCTTGAGATGAGGAAATGAAAGTAAATCTAAGCCCAAGCTCACATTTGGGAGGTAGGTCGTACCAATCCTCCTCCCAAGCTAAGAACAAGTAAGAAGTTGCTAGAAAGTGAAGAAAGAATGAGAAATTAGCTAGGAAAAATGAAGAGAAAGGTTGAGAATGTTACCCACTTGAAGAAAGAGGTCTTGGGGTGTTGTGTGGACATTTTTGGGGTAGCATAACTCTCTCAACCAGATCTGAACCTACAAAAATCAGCAAGGTATCCTTGCTGGAAATGCTACACACAACAAGCAAAGATGAAGAAAAATTTCTATTTTTGGTAGAAATTTTTCACATAGAAAATTTTATAGAAAAAGTAGATTTAGATGACCTAGGTCCTATATGCTATGTTAAGCTAGCTGAAATATAGATGATAGGACAGCAAAAAGGAATGAGAAAATAAGAGAGAGAAAAGAGGATCCTATATGTGTCTCAAGGGAGGACTCTTCCTTAAGGCATTCCCAATGAAACCCTTGAAGCCAAACCTGCAAAAACTTAGCAATATCTATGCATACAAAGATAATATGGCTGAATGTTAATAAGATGAAATACTTGCACCCTATCTAGCAAACCCACATATATAGATCTACAAGAATACTCTTTGTTAGATCTACCCAAGTAACACTTTACCCAAGATCTAAGCTATGCATAAATCAAATTAAACCATACAAGTTTACCTCCATGTAGCAAGAACAAAAACACTTGTTGCTCTTCCAATGATCCTCCAAAGTTTCTCCTTTATATTACTCAAGAAAGGGATCTTGGAGAAATACTTGCTCCAAAAACCTAAGAGCCAAAGAATGGAAGAAAGATGGAAGAAGAAGTGAGAGAGAGAGAGAGAGAAATCAAGTAGCATAATAATAGCTCAAGACATGGTGAGTTGGGAGTGAGGAAAGTGATCTATTTATACTTGGAGAGGTAAACCTACCTCTCTTGGATCAATGCCAAGTGTCCACCACCAAGCACAAGATGAGATCCCAAGGCTAGGGCACACCATCTAGGGTTTAGATCATAGATCTAGGGTGTAGATTGGTGTGGGAAATGTTGGGATCACACAAAAGAGTAGTGTGAGGCTTATGGGATGCGTGTCAAGGGAGAAAAAGGAGCTCAACCATCAAAAAACGAATTTTCCTAGGAGATCCACAAGAGGGGGGGCATAACTCTCCTTGGAGGGTGCACCATTTGGGGAAGAAGAGAGGAATGGAGAGGAATTAATGAGGAAAGGGGAGTGGAGAGGCATTGGGATGAAGCAAAGAGGTAGTGGGAGGCTAGGAAAAGCGTGCCAAGGGATAGCATAAGTCTCCCATTCATTTTTTTATCATTTTTAACTTTTTGGAGACTTTCTAGAAGGAAGGCAAACCACTCTAGGAAAAGTGACGTTTTTGCTTTATGGCTAGGTGGGGGGTGATGTGAGGGTTGGAAAAGGTTAGGAAAGGTTAGGAAAAATCTCTCTCACCTTTATCCATCTTTACATCATCCTTTTAACTCATTTTTAAAAATTACATTTTTGTTATGTTTGGACTTTAGCAATTAAAATTGCTATTTTTGACTGACTGACACTCTAGGTGGAAAAACCCATAGCAAAAGTTGTCCGATGACGCAGGCGCGCCACCCAGGCATGTCCGCTCACAGGACCTTCTCCACTCACGGCCCGAAGAACTCAAAGGTTCCTCTAATTCCCTATCGGGAATTTTCCTTACCCACAACACTCTTCCACAGATCCCCCTTAATGATCGGGAAATCGGACCTCGGGATTTCGCGAATCCTCTGGTCACGCACCTCGTGCTTCACAATACCCCGAAACCCGATGGGTAGTGACCAACGCTTTACTATTCCTATCGGGAATCCTCCCGTCGGGATTTCGGAACTTATGCTATCGAAAATAACTTACCTTGTTGATCCCCGATTTCCGATATGCCGATACGCCTATGCACACGTGTGGGTTGACTTTTCCACCCCTACTTCAACACCTCTGTTGGGATTTCGGAATTCGGGGGATCGTGAATCCTGATGTCAATGGACTCGGGACTTACCTTTTCCCGATCCCCGATACTATGCCACCTGTCCTCCACTAACCTTGACTGTGGCCCACACGACCCTTCCGTTGGGATATCGCGTTTCGTGATTCCGAGCGGCAAGTGTTTCCTGTTCTCAGAAACTCTGATTCCCCAAACCCTGACTTCTCGGGATCTCCTGACACGTGTCCCACACGATGGATGGTTCTGGGCTTATTCTGAGCTTCAACCCTCTAGACATTCGTGTCGTAACCTCCTTGCACCTCCGCAAGATCCAACGGCCCTCGAGACTTCGCGAAATCTCCTCAGAGGATTTCGACCGTCCGTTCTTCCTTTGACGATTCTGCGAAATGTAGAAGTGTCTCTCCACGAGACTCGTTCACCTGCTCGCCAACCTGCGAGGCTTCCCTCAGACTTTCAACAACAGCTTCCCTGCGCTTGTCTGTGAATGAATTCGAAGGCCTATTCCTCCTGAGCTTTCCACGACCTCAAGTCTCTTAGAAAAAAAAAACACTTTGCACGCACTCCTTGTGGCAACCCTTCAACCTCGACTGAGTGTTGAAGTCTCTCGACTCTGCGCACTGCTGCAGCAGCAGTCTTTTGATGCTTCGCTCAGTTTCACAACTGAGACTCTCCTTAGCCTGCGCACTCCTTGCACGGCTCGTATAACTCGATTTCACTCCAGGGTGAATGAGAACAAGAGTTAACTATCTGAGCCTTCTGTCAACGCACTCCTTGCGGACGACTTCAACTGCACTCCTTGCAGGAATCCTCGCTCAGATAGAGAAACAATTGTAACTCATTCCACTTCCCCTCAGATTCCACTCTCAACACATGAAATCATACACACAGCATAATAGCAAATGCATAATAGGAAGTAAATACTCATGAGCATAGCATTCAACACACATACACAGAGAATAACACGACAACCATGAATCTGAATCAACTTCTTCTATTAATTCCAGATCTGTACATGGATGTTCTTCTACAGTTCTATGTTTCTCTCCTCTATGCTCTGGATTCTTCTAATCTTCCTGAACTATTTTACAATATACAATGAGGGTGTCTATATCCGTTTCTCCCTCTTTCTTCTAGAACTGTCTAATCTAATATTCAATTCTACCTACCTACATTTACTACTATAAATGCCTCTGTCTACTTTCAGACGAGAGCGGGGCGCTCAAGGTCTGATTACATTTTACCAAGACGCCTTCATTAAATGATCTCATTTATGTGTTGGCGCATCAACTTCAAGGGAAAATTCAAAACTTGC
>ML801680.1:308711-319196 GCA_009831015.1 Picea engelmannii
CGCACTCCTTGCACGGCTCGTATAACTCGATTTCACTCCAGGGTGAATGAGAACAAGAGTTAACTATCTGAGCCTTCTGTCAACGCACTCCTTGCGGACGACTTCAACTGCACTCCTTGCAGGAATCCTCGCTCAGATAGAGAAACAATTGTAACTCATTCCACTTCCCCTCAGATTCCACTCTCAACACATGAAATCATACACACAGCATAATAGCAAATGCATAATAGGAAGTAAATACTCATGAGCATAGCATTCAACACACATACACAGAGAATAACACGACAACCATGAATCTGAATCAACTTCTTCTATTAATTCCAGATCTGTACATGGATGTTCTTCTACAGTTCTATGTTTCTCTCCTCTATGCTCTGGATTCTTCTAATCTTCCTGAACTATTTTACAATATACAATGAGGGTGTCTATATCCGTTTCTCCCTCTTTCTTCTAGAACTGTCTAATCTAATATTCAATTCTACCTACCTACATTTACTACTATAAATGCCTCTGTCTACTTTCAGACGAGAGCGGGGCGCTCAAGGTCTGATTACATTTTACCAAGACGCCTTCATTAAATGATCTCATTTATGTGTTGGCGCATCAACTTCAAGGGAAAATTCAAAACTTGCGCTGGACGTCTTCCAGCTGTCTTTCGCTTCCACGTTGGCTCTCTTGACATGAGGGATGCTCCTGCATCATCCGACTGAGCTGAAACTTGGTCCATGGATGTGGGGGCTGCTATTCCATTTCTTTTGAGCACAAATACCCCTATCAAAAGTCCAAGGACCTAGTTTTTACAATTTTTGCTCAAAATTAATTAATTAATTAATTAATTAAACCTCCAAACTTAAGGAAATTTAATTAAAAATTAATTAATTAAAAAACAAAACTATACTAGACTCGACGGAAATCCACGAAACTTTCTAAGATGTCTTGCATGGTCATTTACAATGATTCCCTACAATAGTTACCAAAAGAACGTCGTTCACCACTTTGGAAGAATTATTGCAAGTGTGAGGGAAAAACTCAAGGGAAATCAATAAGGCTGAAAAGCTCAATTGATAACCTGAGGATAAAAAACCCTCGGCGAAAGGAACTCTCCCAGTGTACCGATCCCAAGGTAACTGACCTAGACATGACTCATGAAGACCTATTACATTATTAACCCATGCAGGGGTGCGGAAATTCTAGTTACAAAAAGAAATGTTGGGGCCAAACATGTCCTGTAGAACCAAAATCTTCGACAAATTTGCATCTGATGATGCATCTCTTCATGGCACATGGAGTTGACCACCTATGTTGGAGAGGCGGTCAACAAGGAGGAAATGAGATCAAAGGTTCATAGGGCTTCAACAGTCCACAAACAGTGAATAAACTTGTTATCAGGCAACAAATGACAAGGTTTGCAACCATTCAATGAAGTGGTCAACTCTACATATGCACTGCCACTCCTAAGATTGCAGGGTTTTCATGAAGACGAATGAAGATGTGAAGGCTCACACCAACAATATCAGAACATTTGGGCAATACTGTTGAGGAGAGGCAGCAAACGCAAATGGCAACAAAATGTTTCAGCAGAGCAGCAAACACCACAATAGGCAACAGTGGACAATTTCATTTGCAGATGAAACCTGATTGAAACACCCAGAGAAGACTCAAGTTTCAGAACCAAATTTCCTGAAACAAACATGGACGGAGACACGAGAATTTTCTGTCCAAGGGAAAACCTGAAATACCCTGTGCAAACCTTTCCTTGACAGACCTCAATTTGGCAAACAGTGTGCAGACAGAAGGGCAACCAATTCACAACCTGAAAATTATTAATTGCAAAAGTCACCCATACACCAGAATTCCAGAACTAGAGCACACGCAGATTTGGCAGATCAATGTGGCAGAAATGCCCACGAATTGCAGACATGGAAGACATTTATGCAGGCTGTAATGGACAGCTAGCAAAGGCATACATGACTTAGGTGTGGACAGAAAATGTGTTTCAAGAAAATGTGCATCTGGCAGGTAGAGGTATTTTCCAATTTCAATGAAAAATGAGAAACAGAGGTGTTTAAAACATATATAGGAATGGCAGAGAATTTTTTTTCCTGGAAACCTATTGCAATTCTGTAAAAATATGAAACTCAAGAATGTTAGTATTGACTGGAATCATCCAGGTGCACATAGTTTTTCCAAGATAAAGGAAGATGTGACAACTTAAAACTTGAAAAGTGCAGGATTGTTTGACTACAGGAAGGATAAATGTTTTGGTTACAATAAGTATTTAACTCTATTTGATGAAATTGTATAGTTGTGACATTGGAATTAGGCCTCCCAATGCAAAAGAATTTTTCTATGTTGGAAGCAACCGTTCCAACCATAGGCAGTGAAAAAAAGATTTGTAAAAGGTGAGACCAGATAATAATTTGTACATACTCCTAGAACACAGGAAGGAAGAAATATATAAATAAAAAATGGCATATAGGTTGTGATTGTGCCCTAAGAGCAATAGTTATTTTTCAAGTCACCAGTGCAGTGAACAGATGAAATTTGAAGACGGAGTCTTATAGGAAAAAACTTATTGTTGTAATACAACTAAAGAAACACCATGTAACCAGGTTTCTCTGCTAGAGAACCAGAAAGTGTCATGGATAGTGCTCATGGAATGTTATCTAGCGGCCATCAGTGAGGTGATCAGGCTTGTATTAACACGGAGACCCAGGTTCAAACCCCCAAAGTGAGTGTAGAGAAGGCCAAGTGCAAGTCTTGGGTGATTTTGAACAATGCTTTAAAACTCGGACTCGGCCTCATAATCTATGGAGGGTCAACTCAGACTCGGACTTGGACTTGGCCATGACTTGGACTGGTTTGAACTTAATGACTCAGTTTACTAAAAAAATACATAAAATATTTAAATTTTAATGAAAAATATATATTTTAAAGATTCCAAACCATCAGAGACAAAATATGCAAAGTCTGCTCATGTATATACCATGAAAGGTGAATATATCAAAATGGTACCGAGTGCAATACATATCAGAAACTACAAATCACTCATCAACATGATCAATCATCAAACTCATAACCACTGCTAGAAATGGGACCCTCAGCATGAACTACAAGATCACCCTTGCTCAGAGTCTTTGGACTAGTCAAACTCCTTAGGGACATTTGCAATGCAGTAATAGTACTAGTAGAAGCACAAGCTGCACAGCTAGTGCTTACATGTTTTTAGGGTTTAGGGTGCTAGAATTTAGGGTTTAGCTAGAATTTTTTTTTAAATTAAACTGTGCCACAGTGAGGTTGAGGACCAACTCAGCCGAGTAGGTACGGACACGGCCCAGTTGGACTGATTCGGTACCAAACCAGTCCCCAAACCAAGCAGAGGGCCAAGTTGACTCAGTTTGTCAAGTTGACCGAGTCCGAGTCCAAGTTAGTCAAGTTTAGAAACACAGATTTTGATGCCAGATACGAACCGCGTAGCACAACAGCTTAGCCAAAGGGGTAGCGTAAAAAAAAAACAGATCCAACTATGGGCACATGACCCACAGTACAAGTTGAAAGTTTTGCTGCAGCAAGATCATTGTCACAGGATTGGCCAAGATAGATAGGCAAAAACTTTATTGTTGTAATAAAAGTAAAGATACTCTATGTAACCAAGTTTCTCTCCTAGAGAACCAGAAAGTATCATGGCTAGTGCCCGTGGGAGTGTGATCTAGCAACAAGCAGTGAGGCAATCAGGCTTGTATCAATGCAGAGACCCAAGTTCATAACCCCCAAGTGAGTGTAGATGAGGCCAAGTGCAACTCTTCGGTGATTTCGACAGCATAGATATGCCCCTCATAGCACAACAGCGTAGCCTAAGGGACAGTTGTAAGTTTCTATAAGCAGTATTTCCCCAAAAAAAGTATCATGGCTAGTTACCTACAAGACTTGGTAGATAGGAGTTAACCCATATGACGCTTCAAGTTGGTTGTTTGGGGTAAACCAAAACCGTTAACAAGGGTCATACCACATGTTAGAGGGACTCTTAAGTTGAGAAGTGTCAAAAACACAATGATCCACTTAGTTTGTAACTTTGGATCAAAGTTGGAGTGTGTGTTGATGGTGAGGCCTTAGCTTGGAAAATCTAAGTCTAGTGTCTAAATGTTTATATTACCATGCTAGCCATTAATATTGAGTCATATGTAAATTGCGCTACCCTAGGATTTTTTAATGTTTTCAGTTCAAAAACATTTCCCATAAAACAGGATATGTTAATTGTAATTCAGTCATAAGTTAAAAAGTGGTACTAGGAGGCATTATATGCCTTGGGGGTATTTGTTTTTCGACTTAATATACCCACTTTACCAAAGTACCCGCTTTTGTGAGTAAAATTAGTGATTTTAATCACTTAAAAAATAATTTTGCTCACAAAAGTCAATAAAAAACATAAAAATTGGAAAAAAATCAACAATGCTATTTTTTAGCAAACATGTTTTGACATGTTTGGAGTTAGTTGAGCTTCACTAGGAGTGAGTGGCACTTAAGGATGAGTTCATTGAGTGTTCACAACAGCTAAGTGGCTGCCCACTATGAATTTGGGGAGTTTCCAAGGATGAGGTGTGCCCTCCCTCTCAAGAGGTGACGCACCCAAGGATAGATGCACCTACCTCTTGAGAGGCGGCGCCCTCTCCCACCTCCCACCTCCCCTCTTGTTGTGTTGGCACCCACTTGAGTTATGTAGTGTATTGGCATCAATCCAACCTCACATGTGGCCATTATCCTCGAAGTGGTGTGCCGCCCTCTCTTGGGATCTTCACCCTTGAGCTATTTATACAAGCACTCTCTCCATTGTAAACTAGTTGGAGTTGGGGGGGTCTTGTTTGTGGTTGTATGATATTGTAATACTCGCATTTGGAATAAAGAAACTTTGGAGGTCAAGAAGGTGTGTTATACAAGTGTGTGGATGCATGACGTCATTTGTGCTTAATCTATGAGGTAATACCTATCTAATTTCTTCCTTTAATTTTGTTAATTTGGCCTTTTGTAGGGTGTTATCACTCTATAGGATAGGATTTTATCTAGCTTGTTGTTAATCCTATTGTTCATTTATATTTAGAGATTTTGCTTTGTATACATGTTTCGGTTAACTAATATACTCTTCAAGTCTCTTTTGTAGGTGACACCAATTTTTGTTAACAATTTTATTAAAAGATTTTAAAGCTTACAGGTTCTCATAGCTTGGAGTGGTGGTGGAACTCGGTTGTTGCTTCACAACTTTAAAGATTTAAAGACTTAATCCCTCCTTAATTCATCTAAAGACCCCATTGCCCAAGGGTTCCAAGGCTACAAGATTCTTCCTTCTCTCTTTCTCAAAGGAAACATTACTTTCTTTGGTTACTTAGTTGTATGCAACTGCTTAGATCTAATTTTCATTTCAAATTTTTAATATTTAAGTTTGCATGCATAAGATAAACTAGATCTAATTTTGCACTTTCAAGTTTCATCTAATGCTTAGATCTAGCAAAGGAAAAGTTCATTTTAGCAAGTTTATTTCTTCTAAAATTTAAAAGGCTAGAAGTGGTTCTTTTTCTAAAGGGTTTTCAAGATATATTTGACAATCTTAGTACTAATTCTTTGTTGTTTCGAACAGCAAAGAAAAGACACTAAGAGAGCTTGCTTTTGCTTGCTCTTTTAGTTGTACTTTACTAGTTTTTTGTATATAATTCAGTTGGAATTTTTTGTACAAAGTCTAACATATTTTTGCAGGGTTCTCCAATCCATTTTTGGGCATCTTTTGCCTATAATAACTTGTTGTTTTTGCAGGTTTTGCGAATAAACAAGGGGAACTCTGCCGAATTTTGGTGGAATCGAAGCATCTGGAACCCTTAGGAGCACCCCTTTCACAAATAAACTCTTTGAAACATTGTAAAGACTTGTGATCCCCTTAATGAATGATCACAAGTCACTCCAAAAAAGATCATTGTAAATATCATTAATAAAATCAGTGGGGCTACAAACTCCCACTCTTCATCCTCCCTAGGGGGAACGGTGTCTTTTGTGATTGTTTTAATTTTGCAATTTTGGCTCAAGTTTACAACTCACACCTGAAGGGAAAGCTAAAATAAATCATAAAATTTATCACAAGCACTGCAAGATTTAGCTTGTTTCAATTTCTTAGATTAGTTTAGATTTCATTTTGGCAAAGTAATTTTTTAATTGCTAGAATAGCTTTCATTTCAGTATTTACTTTACTGCAATTTCAATTTCTTGTGTGTTGATGATTACAGCTGCGTGAGACATCCTCCAGGACACAAACCTAAGAGAGAGCCCCTGAGATGGGTGTGTGGTTCCTATCTGAGACAGAGTTGGAACATAGAGATGGCCTCCTCCTTACAGAGAGTTGAGAAGAACTCCAGATGATTCTCCTGTGTAATGCAGTGAGAAAGGAGATCTGTTGAGTTGGACATGCCTGTGGCTGAGCACAAGGTGAACGTGTGAATTCCCATGAGTTGGGTGCATCATCACGAGACAGAGATGATGGCGATGTATTAGCCTCCTCTGAGCAAAGAGTTGAGATGATGAACTCCAGATGACTCTCCTGTGTAATGCAGTGGGAAAGAAGATCTATTGAGTGGACGTGCCTGTGGACGAGCGCATGGTGAACATGTGAATTCCCATGAGCTGGGTGCATTGTCACGAGACAGAGATGAAGACGATGTATTAGCCTCTTGTTGATGTCCTTATACACACTTGCAAATGTGAGCTAAGTCCTGCTCACTTAGTGTGTCCTTGGAGGCACAATTCCTCGGTTCAACGCCCACGTTGTCACTTCGACTTGAACCTCTTCCATCTAGGCTTACTCCTAGGGAAGCCAAGGGGGGTAGACCCTAGTTACTAGATGAATTGTTAGATGAATTCTAGGAGTTTAATTTTAGTTTATTAAAGGTGAAGGGAAGCTAGCCTATATGGCAAGCAACAATGCAAATGCAAATCTTTAAATGAGAGTCAAACCTTTCCCTAAGTCAACTATGACTAGTGCCTAAGGTTAGGCAAGGGGTCAATTAGATTATACAACAAAAGAATTAAATACAATTATACAAGAGATAAGAATGATACAGGATACAAAAGAGATTATTACAATTTAAGAGATACAAATTGAATATACAAGATAGCTTAAAATGAACAAGATAAGTTAGATAATTGCACAATATATATAAGATGAATAGCTAGGACAAGAAATATTCAACTCACAAAATGAAATGATTGAAACATATCATACATAAAACTTTGTGAAAATAATGATATTTCAAACATACAAAGGAAAATAGAAACTAGACCAATCACATGAGATATCACAATGAACTTTGAAGATATTGCTTGAAATATGAGTTGCTTGAAATGCCAAAATATATGAAAAGTAAATTGCCTTAAAGTGTGATTGTAAAACTTGAAATGAAAGCTTGCTTGAAATACACAACTTGAGATTGTTTGTAATGATATGTGTGAAATAGATTGCTTTGAAAATATGAGATTGCAAGGTTGTGAATGTAGTCTGTAGCTTGATTTTAATAGGTTTTATGTGTCACTTTGATTAGGGGGATTAGATGTGAAAGATTGAATCCAAGACTATGTGACTACCCCAAAACCATTATTCTTTTAACCAAAAGGAAGTGTTGGGTGCTCAATAAGTAAGGCAAACAAGGCCTCACCCTAGCTCCATAGGTCAAATCCAAAGAACAAGGTACTCAACTCGGGGGACACCTAGTGCCGTGAGATCATCCCCGACCTAGCACCCCAAGTTTCTTTCCAAGTCTTCTCTTTTATGGTGTAAAAACAATAAGTGGCTGGATACCTAATTACTACCTCCAACCTTTTCCCTTTCTTGTCACCTAGGATCCAACTAAGTGGCAAGGGGAGAGACTACGGGGCAAAAGTTGGGAACACAAAGATTACTTGAGCAATGATTTTAAATTTAAACAAGCCTTCCGTTATTGCAAGGATGGTTTATGCCAATTTGCAAGATGGGGCAAAATAAATGTATTGAAATAGTTTAGTGGTTTACCTTAAACAATAAATGAAATTAGTTTATAGCTTGCTTGAGGAAATAAATGAAATTACAACCCCACAACAATGGTCATGTGGAGGCACAACGCCTACCTTTTGACCAATGTGGGAATAAACAAAGAAATATTAATTTAAATTGCTTGAAAGAATTAAAATGACTTGAAAGCAAAATAACCACAACAATGGCACATGTGGAGGCACAATGCCTACCTTTTGGGCCAAAGTGAATTATAAATAAATAAATAAATAACTTGGAAATGAAGTGCACACCCCACAACAATGGCTCAAGTGGAGGCGCAATGCCTACCTTTTGGCCAAGTATGGGTGTAAAAGGAAAAGCAAGAAAGCAAATCTAATCTATTACAATATCAGATTTTTTATGTAAATTTGCAAGAAGGCACACCCAAGAGACTCTCGAGGGTGGCTTACAATTATTTAGAAGAGTAGGAGGAAAGGGGACTTGATGTCCCAACTTGAATATGTCTTTTGGAGGCTTTTGGGGCTAAAGCACTTGTAGCAACTCTCCCTTGATGATAAAAATCTGCATCAAAAAACAACAAAGCATATTTTCCAAAAGAGATGCTACAAAACCATGAAACTTGTTAGGTAGATTAGCCCAATAAACAATAAACTTAAATAGAAAATTTGAGATTGATTATGAAACTTTTAGCATCTATCCTATGTCATAACAATATGTGGAAATGAGAAACAAGGAAAGGAAACAAGGTTAGATAAATATTAAAACTTTGGAGGATTAAAAGAAGTGGATTTCCACTCTAAAGCCAATCCTTCAATCCCTTAGTGAACCCCAAGTAAGCTTGCCCTTTGCTACACAAGAAAAATGGAGGTGAGAGCATCCAAAGAAGCTTGCAAAATACTTTCCAAACTTACTAAGAAACTATCACAAAATCAATAGCAATACTACTACCAATAGCACCCAAGCAAAATACTTTCCTTGAGTCTCCAAATGTAAACTAGTGAAAGCAAAATATGAAACTAAATGGAAAGATATCACCTCAATAACACACAATGGAGACACCAAGAAGACTCCCAATGCACACCAAAGATTCTCCAAAGCTTTCTTTATTATCCACCAAAATGTTGCTACAAATACTTGTAGCAAAATTTACACATGAGAGCATGAGAGTGTTGAAATTAGATCAGAAATTCACTATATCATACCCAGATTTCAGCCTCCAATTCAGTCTCAACAGTCAAGCATTAAAACCTTTACTAGTTGCACTTAATGAGCAGAAACACTAAACAATATAGTTCTGAAACTAAATCTGCAGCGGAATCATATACTAACAGTGAACAAAATACACATTATGCACCATGAAAAATCTGGGTAAAACCCCAAGAAGAATTTCTCAGAAAAACGACAGAGTTGAGGAGAGTGTTTCTTTATTCAACTTTAGGGAAATTTCTGAGTATAACAGCAGCTTTAAATCAACATTTACATCTGTACTTTCACTCTTTATGAACAAAAACAACACATATATCCTTGTAACACGGTCTGAAATCATAAACTGACTTCCAGGACAACCTGTACGAATTGTACAGTCACTAACAGCAGATACATATCTTGGTTTTCGTGCCCAGAAATAGGTATAGATCTGTACCTCACTGTACGGACTTATTATCAGCACAAAAGCTCCTAGAAATTCGTGCCAATACATAGCAGAGATTTCTGAGTTGGCTGGAGCTGCAAGGCAAGCAAAAAGATGTTGTACGGCCTCCTCCAATCCGTATTGTACGGCCTCCACTAATGTTGAAGCTTGTCTAGAGATGCGGGCCAATCCTCCTAGGACGTGTGCCTTCTCCTGGCTATTGAAACCCTTTCCCTCCAAGCTAAGAAACTTCCTTGGGATGTGTGCCCCTTCACCTTCCCTCAAGTTCTCCTCAACAAGTGCGCCCTCCTCTCCTAATGAGTTGTCTTTTATCAATTTTTAGATGGAACTGCCCTAACCCTTGGTCTTCCAATGAGATTGACGGTCAAGATTAGATCTTGCCCTCATGAGATCAACGGTCACGGCTTAATCATTCGTTGAGGTCACTTAAGTCATTAAAGTGACTCAAAACATCAAAAAGTCACTTTTACATTAAAAAATAAAAAGACCCAACTTTATAAAATCACTTTATAAAGTCACTTTATAATTATAAAGTCACTAGGAGAAAATTTGCTTGGTCACTTCCGCATGTTGAGCGCTGCCAATGCAAAAGTACCTCCAAGCTACCAAATCTCAACACTCCCTCTTAGCGAGAGAGGTACTTGTTGATTTTTCACAGTGTTTTCACTCTGCAATTTATCCCAATCCCGGTTTCAATCACACCTTATCACTCCAAATGTTTAATGCCCTTTTCCCAATATTAATGAAATTTGCAAACATTAATATGCATTAAATTTCGAAATGAAATTTTGACTGAAACACATGAAATAAA
>ML801680.1:342740-362088 GCA_009831015.1 Picea engelmannii
TTGCTTGGATAGATTTGTGATACTCTTATCATAGATCTAGTGAATTTTTTTATTCGAGTATTGCAAAGTATTTTGTTTTACTACTTAAATCTACTCACATCCTCTTGGTTTATGTAGCTTTGTGTCCAAGATTTGCAGGATTACCTAGGGGTTTTGTGTGAAGATTTCAGATCTGAAAATCTTTCATTTTCACCCACTTACAACCTCTAAAATTTTTGTTTTACATTTTTGTACATTTCCATATTGTTTTTGGCATTCTAAAATCTCAGAGTAGTCCATCTAAATCTATTTTACTTGTAGATTTTTACACAGAAAATTTATGGTTTGTCTAACAGAAATTTTCCCAAGTTTTTTTGGTCTTTTGCAGCTTTTCCAGCAAGTTTTGTTTGTTGATTTGTTGCAGGTTTGCACCAAAAAGGAGGAGTTACGGCCCATTCGGGGCCTTAAAACATCCAAGAGAAGCCTCCTAGGTTGGGGTACTATCTTCCCAACTTTTTTTCCTTCTTCTTCTATTGTAAGCAAGCCCAAAAGAGTCTCTTGGGCTTGCACTTCTCTAAAGAATTAAATTTCTGCGTTTTTTTGTTTTTCTTTGCCTACACCTTGCATAGTGGATTGGCCTAGCCACCCATTCAAAATCGTATGGCTAGCTATTAGTTTTATTTCAGCATTGCATTTTCATTTCAAGTTTGCCCCACTTGTCCTTAAGGCAAGGTTGTGTGGCTAGGATTTACTTCTCTACTTTCCAAGTCGAGTCATTTCTTTATTGCTTTCTTTTTCACCCACTTGAGCACAAAACCGGTAAGCTTGTCCTTCATCTTGTGCCTTTGTTGAGGTTGCAAATAGAGTAATTTCCTTTTAAGCTATTTCATTTCATTATTTGTTTGCCTACACCCTACAAAGAGGATTGGCTTAGCCACCCATGTAGTATTGTAAGGCTAGGTAGATAGTTGATGGTTTATGCTTCTAATTCGTCTTTCAAGTTTGTGTGTTATCTCAATGGTTTAGAAGCACTTAATTTCATTTGCTATTTTGTTTAAGCCCATGGAGGCCTAATCTATTTTCTTGTACTTTTCTTTCAAGCACTTGTCGTTTTCTTTCTTTCAAGCACTCAACTCAAAGTAAACTCTTAATTGCTTAATCAATCTATCTTAAGCTCTAGGGAATCCATCTACTTAGCTTAATTAGATCACCCTCTACTAACACAACTTTCGCCATCAAACAAGGGGCTTGTGGAGGCTACTTGGGGTGCTAGATCAGGGATGATCTCACGGCACTAAGCATCCCCCTTGTTGAGCACCCAAGTTTCCTAGGTTGACCTGTGGAGCTAGGGTAAGGCCTTGTTTGCCTTGCTTCTTGAGCACCCAGCAATTCTTTTGGCCAAAGCGGTGGGAGTTTTGGGGAAGTCACCTAATCTATGATTACAACTTCACCTAATCAATCTAAGTTCTAAAATTTATTCACAGCAACCTATGGTTTAACTTCATAATTCATTCTAATAAGTGGTTCATGCTGTTTACTTTCTGTAATTTTCATTTCAAGTTATCTTTCAAGCATTGTAATTGAGCATATTGTGGTGGTTGAGTAGTTGAACTTAGAAGTTGCGCACTAGTGTCCGTGGAGGCTTTTTCTTTCACGTTTTATCTTCCTCTAAGTTGTGTACTTGTGCCCATTGGTGGCTTTCCTTCATTGTTTTGTCTCCTCTTGAGTTGTGCATTGGTCTTTTGAGCAGCCCCCTTGAAGTTGCGCACCTCTCTTTGGGGCACTTCAAGTTTGGGTTTGAGTTGTGTATTTTTGTTGTGGATGCAATCTTGATCTATCTCTTTCTATTCCTGCAAAATCAAATTGGAAATTAGTTCAATTATTGCTCTACTAGAATCATAGATCTAACAAGTGCTTGTTCATTTATTTTGTAGATAGTTGTATTTTGCATATTGTTGTAGCATCTAGATATTCTTCATTTTGTTGATAGTTGTTTCAATTCTTTTGTATCTAATCTAATTGTAAAGTTTTGTATAGTTATTCTTTGTTTTTGTATTAAGTTATTTGTCTAACTTAATTGACCCCATTGCCCAACCTTAGGCACTAGTCTTAGTCGACTTAGGGAAAGGGCTGCATTTCATTAAAGGTGTGCATTGCATTGCTGCCTCTCATATAGGCTAGTATCCCCCTTACCTTTAACAAATTAAAATTAACTCCTAGATTTCACCTAATAACTCACATAGTAACTAGGGTCTACCCCCTTGGCTTCCCTAGGAGTAATCCTAGACGGAAGAAGTTCAAGTCGAGGTGACAGTGGGCTTGAACTTAGGCATTGTGCCTCCAAGAACACGCTAAGTGGATTGAGACTTAGACTACGTTTGCAAGTGTGTATAAGGACGGCAACACCCCCAAGGACACACCCAAGGGATTGAAAGTTTCTTCCACGCTACCCAAGATGTGTATAAAGGCGGAAACAAGTCCAAGTGCAAGTCTTGGGTGATTTTGATGGCATAGAAACAGCAATCATTGCATGGCCACTTAGCAAAGGATAGCAATAAGTTGCTATAAGCACCATTTCCAAAAAATGATCAGTAAAACAGCAAACTTGCAGTTATACACAACTATTTCCAACATAACTAAATGCTATTCATTTTCAATTTAATATTTAACAGAGGAACAAGTGAAGCTGAAAAGTAGTGAAATCAAGATGCTCCAAAAAATTCTCAATTTCAAGGAAATGTGCTTTTGATAAGACAAAGGAAATTACCCAAAATACAGATGCGACCTTGAACAAGAGGAAGTATAATGTTGATAGGATATTGCAACAAGAATGCATTATGTAAAGATATTTCACTTTTGAGTATATGTAAGGTTTTCAAAAATGAAAATGTTGCATTTTCATGAAAGATGTAGAGTCTCTTAAAATCGGATCCAAAGCTACCATGATAGAACTTCTTGCCTGTGTAGAGAGGGATAATTTGTGTGGTCACACTTTGGCTCCATGATGTATACTCCTTGGAAGGATTCCTTTTTGTTCAGAGATGAAATATAAGATGCGTTTTCCCAAAAAAGAAGAAAGTTGCATTTATTGAATTAAAACAATAAAAGTTGATTTCTTTAAAGCTTGGAGTATTCTCCTCTTTATAGCACTAATGATCTTCAGAGAGGTAATTTCTTGATTTCTTTAAATCTTTAACCAATTCCCTGTACACAGCACTAACATCACCCAATATGAAAAATTACAAACAGGAAAAAAGGAACAGCATTTTTGCCAAACCTTTTTCAATCCCCCAACCTCCTTTCTGGTGAAATACATTCATATATTTTATTAGAAGAGCAATGCATTGAAAATAACCTGTGTGCTGCTTGAGAGGATATTAGTCTGACTCCCCTCCTCTGCCTCCCATGTTTCTTCCTATAAGAAGATTGTAGTCCTTTAAGAGCCAGAAGTAATAAATAAAGCAAAGAATGGAAAGATGGCTAAAAAGTTGCATAAATGATATTCAGCCAGCTTCAAGAAAGGAGTTGTGTTTACAGAAATAACCAACCTGGACAAGTTTTTCTAGATTATCCATCAGAGTCTTCTCCTCCAATTCAACATAAACAGCTAGGTGTTGCTCAAAGCAAGATGATATTATTCCACGAAAATTGAACTGCATGTTTAGAAAGTAACTCGATTAAAATTTTACAGGAAAACATTACATAAAGAAAACAAACTCGATGCAAAAGACATGAAAGTGATGATTAAGAATTTGCAACTTACTCCAGCTCCATATGCGGATAATTCTTTGGCTTCTCCGCTCCCCTGTTACACAATCAGCTAAGCTCCTGACATCTGAAAGATACAATTGAACACAAGATTCAACTAAAAGGAAAAAGAACATCCTTACATGACTATGCTGGGTTCCTTTTCTATCTCGTGTTGGGAGTTGCTTCTCATACTTCTTCCTTATCTCTGATGCACTTCGATTTTCATGTTCTAAATCACCATCCAACTCTTCAGTGTCACTTTCACCATCTTTTCCACGACCAGTGCCTGCTCCAAATCTCTCTGCTAACTCTTCCTCAAATTCAAGGGTTCTTTGTAATGCCTACATTCCCATGATTTTAGAACCAGTTACCAAACCTTATTCAAGCTAAGCCAAAGGACAAGAAATCAACAAATTATATTAAGATCGTATGCAAGTAGAAAAGTAAAATTTCACTGTGACAATTTCTGCCATGTACACCTCATTAATGCCAATATAAAATATTTAATCCCAGAAAAAATAATGGTTTTGAACATAATGAACAATCTTTTTTTCACTTTCATTATTTGAAGATTTTTTTCCCATTTTGGGATTCAAACCACTAGCCATCTTACCAAACCCAATATGGAAAGACTTTGGTCTTGTGATTTTGCTCCTAAAACCAACCAAGGAGGTAACCACACATTTCGTAGAGTAGCAGACATCTTCAAGGCAACACCTTTTGTCGATTACCATTAGGAGAGCATACTATAACCAATCCAAAGATGTCCCAGCAGCTTTACTTTATGCCTATGTAGCACCAAGTTCCAGGGCTGAGGGGACAGGTTTCAGGGATCGCTGCAAGGTAATCCCAAATTTCTGGGGGATAGGGGGATGGGGATGACAAAAAGTATGAAAAAAATCAAATTCCCCAAAAGCATTCCTAGCAAATATTCAATTAAATATGACACAAGTAAAATAACTTAAACCTAATAAACACACATTATCATTGATAAATTATTGAACAATTCCAAACAAAACAAAAACATAAAACAATAGCATTCACGAATCCAAAAAACCTAAAATGGTAAATTATTCAATTAAAATGACCACATGCATAGCCCAAAATGGAAAAATGCCCAAAATATGTGCTCACTATTCAATGCTCATACAAAATAGGCTGAGCACCAATTCAATAATATGTTAATTAAATTCATAAATTACAATGTTTCACTTCAATGCTCTTCAAAAATGCCTGGGCCTCATTGGTTCATGCTTAAAGTTGGATGTAATATCAAGTACGGGGAAATCTCCTATACAGGTACAGAGCATCCATTGCAAATCTGAAAATATAGAATGCAAGGTACACATAGAACTCTTAAATTTATCTAAAATACAAAAAATTATATATCCATGCACACATAACAACTAAATAGAAATTTGTAACAATATATATTGATGTGCACGGCACGAAAGAAGAAAAAGAAAAGAACTCACTCACAAGAATGTCACAATATATTGATTGTACATAATATTTGCACATTATATGTTATGTTAGATATATATTGCTACAAAAATTGGTACATGGAGCTAGGTGAAGAGTTAGGCGGAGGTAGCTGAGGAGTTAGGCAGATTAAGGAGGAGTGGTAGGTGAGATTTATAATTATCACCTAGAATAGGAGTTTCAAAATACAAAATATGTACTCTTCACCTGATTAATTCTCATAATTTCCTCCTTGCTTGGAGGAAATTATCCATGATGTATGTTGTAGGCATGGAGTACACCCCTTCCAACGAAGTACAAAATAGTCCTTTGGTTGTGTAGTTGGGCCTTGGTATGGACCCCTGTGCACACTGAAAATGCCATTTCTTAAAGCAATGGTGGAATGCTCAATTGAATGTGTTACACCCCAGATTCTTTGTAGTGTACCATGTCATCCACCAGTTTGCACAAGTTGGATTTCCTGATGAGCCGCCAAAGATTGAGCAATCAGTGCTCATATGACAGAGTTCAAAGTTCAGCCGGTCTTTCAAAAGACCACCTTTTTCCGCATTTCCACCATTGTAATAAATGACCTATGAAATATTGTAAAAGGCTATTGGCCACCTAAGACCTAGGTACGAGCATGTACTCTAGAGTGTTTTTTTTCACTTGTTAATTATTTTTTGCCTACCTTTGTGGGCGATTAACAATTTCTAAGTTTTTTCACTCAAGAGACTGACTCCAAAGTTGGAGTATGTGCTGGTGGTTAGGCCTTGGCATGGTATAACCAATGCTTAGTGTCTAAATGTATATGAGTTCATACTAGGTCATCTTAATTGAGTCATATGGAAATTGCGGCTAGGTTTGATAGGGTTTTTTTAATGTTTTAGTGAAAAAGTAAAATTCCCGCAAAAATGAAATTTTTTAATTGTAAAGCAAAAAGTTGTAAAAATATGGCATCAAACATTGTCAGATGCCATATTTATGGTCGTTTTCCAGTCCAGAGTATCATGTAAATCCTTATTTCCCTTCTTTCGAGACAAAAAAGTGATTATTTTCACTAAAAAATGAAATTTACTCGAAAAATACGAAAAAGGGGTAATTTAATTAAATCCCTAATTTTGGGGGAAACATGTCAGAAACATGTTTTTTCTTTGTCCCCAGTTGACTGAAGACCAAGGCGAGTTTGGTAGAGATGGAGGCGACTTCACTTGAGTAGAAAGGCGTGGAGGAGATCCCAATATAGGGACTCGACCCCACTTGATGAGATGGCGCATTTAGGAGGGGTGGTGCACATCCCAAGGAAGCCACACCCACTCCCACTACCACTCACTCGAGTTTCACTCCCTTTCACTCCCATTCCACCTCACTTCACTCCCCTTACACTCTACTCCACTACCCTTCCACCTCACTTCACTCCACGCACCTCCACTCAACCTCACGCATCTCTCCCTTAACCTCACGCATCTCCTCTTAGATTTGYGCATCCCTTCATTGGAGTTGTCACCTCTATTGCTATTTAACCGCGGTCAACCCCTCCCATTTGTTAGTTGGAGTTTTGGGAAGTTAGACCTATATTGTTGTATCATTTTGCCATTTTTAAGATTGAATAAAGAGACTTTGAAATTCCATCGGTGTTGATGCTATGTGTGGATGCTTGAATCTTATGCTATGGTTATGAGGTAATCTGTATTTTGCTTCAATTTTGTATATCTATTCCAAAGGCTTTGAAAGTATGTTGTCATATAGTAGAGTGAGGTAWATCTGATTAGATTAATCTCATTTCTTTTCTTATAACTCACAAACTTCTATATTGCATGTCTTTTTTTTGGTTAAACTAACATGCATATCTGAGTTTATGTTTTATGTAGGAGAGACTTCATTAATTTGCAGGGTTRAAGTACATTTGTTTACAGGTTCTTCAAGCTTGGAGGATTGAATGGTTGTAGTTTCAACCTTCATTTGTCCATGATCATCAAGGAATAAAGCTCCCTCTACTCTTCATTGAAGACTCCATAGCCCATATTTTTCAATTCTTGGAAAAAAGAGTTTCTTCCTTTCTCCCTCTCACATTCTTCAAAGTTATTTGGTTACTTCCTTCATGCAAGCATAAGAAGCTAAATTTGAATTCAAAGTTTAACTTAGTTTCATTTTGCTTGCAAAGTCTCTAGATCTAGGCATTTCTTTTCATCTATCTAAAGCTAGATCTAGTTAAGAAAAGCTCCTTTATTGCTAGTTTCTTTTCTATAAAATTTAAAGGCTTGAAGGGGCATGATTGATTGAACTTCATTTCTGTTATTTGGAAAAATCAGAGTGCTTTCATTTGCTGTCCTAAAAGGCAGCCCCAAGATCTCTAAAAAATTTCAAGTTTTAGCATAAATTTTACTTAGTCAATTTTTTACATTTTTTTTTGAGTTGACCAAAGACACTTCCAAAGTGTTTTTGGTCATCTTTTGGATTTAATTGCTTGTTGTTTTCTTGCAAAAATAACAGGTACAAGAGGAGGCTCCACCAAAATCTTGAAGTTTAACCTCTTCCAGGACCCTCTCGGTGCCCCCGGGAGCTTTGTATCTCATTTTTTTTATTTGAAAAGGCATTGTAAGTACTCGATCTCTCAATATAAAGATCAAGTGCCTCTAAAAAGAAAGTAGTTTAGGATTATAATAAAGCTTGCGAGCTACAAATCTCGTCCCTCTTCGTTTCCCCTGCCCCTGGGGGGGAAACCGGTGTCTTTTTTTTTGCTTTTCTTGTTTTTCGGGGTTGTGTCCCGTTTTTTATGCTTTCTTTAGCTTTACTTGCATAAAAAAGATAAAATGAACTCATCTCATTAAATCAAAATCCTAAAATCAATTGCAAGTTTTAGGTTTTCTTTTTGCTAGTTTCAATTTTGCAAATTATTGGAATAAACCCGACTTGTTCAAACCATGTATGCAATCCCACTGCCACGTCCAAGTGGCTTTGGAGACCCAGAAACGGTTTGAGCAATGCATGCTAGTATAATTAGGACAATCTCTAAGTTGTGTTATTCATCTAAGACCTCTACCCTAGGTGGAGTGTGTTAAGTCAGGGGGAAACTTTGAGATCGAGGTTCTCTCCTCGTTGGACCTACGGCACACCCGGTCGACAAGTCTATAAGATTGGCGAATAACAAACACGTAGGCCACATTACACTTTGCACACAAAGTGTGGGGACCTCGACTTTAATCCCCACTTCACGGTCTCAAAACCTTTTTAATATTCCAAATCCCCTAACTAAAATACTCAAGATAAAATTAAAGCGGCACTTTCATCACATCACAATTTGTTTTCATCTGGCACTGGTCTATATCTATTTTTATTTCCTGTCAGTTTATCTATTTGATTAAAAGCTTTATGTGATGAATGGTTAATGCTTATGGTTTGTTTCACAGGCTGTATCCTTTGATTAAACTTATGCTGCTTTGATATTATCTTGTGTTTCAAAAATATAAACTCCTAGAATAGTTTTGTTTTTCAATTTCAATAGAGTAAAAGCCTTTGATTATTTTCATAGGGACTACCCCCTGTGGCTTCGCTAGGAGTTGGCCTAGACGGAGGAGTTGAGGATCAGGTGACAGCACCTTGACTCGAAACTTGCCCCCAAGGACACACCAAGTAGATTGAAGATTTCTTCCACGTTACCCCAGGTGTGTATAAGGCGGCAACATACCCTACATTTTTTCACGAGATGTGACCACTCCGATGTGCCCAAAGTGTGATGATTTCTTTGTATGTGGCCATGATGGGATGGCTTGCTGTAAAAGTGTTGGTTAGAGGTTACCCAGATCCCCTCAGGAGGACAGACGTGGCATGTCCTTTTAGTCCCCATTCTCAGGGTGCTTGGTTTTATTGCTCCTGTCGACTATCCCTTAGAGGTGGTAACTCCCTCTAAGTCGGGCATTTATGTCCTGAGTAGGTATGCAGGCATTTTGAGGTGGATCTACTAGGATACATGATTTACGGGGCCCTAACTATTCACTTATTCTTTGCTATCTAAAAGATGATTGCGCTTTGTAAGGGTTCTTACACCCATGGTTTAGCACACCTTATTTTACCCCACATGGACCCTCCTTTTCTTATGTACGTACCACATTTTGGCCATCGAAGATGTCTCTGCACCTGATCATCCAATGTCACATTAGTTGAGGCAGTTTCACGTCTTTTGAGGCATATCACAGATTTTGAGGCATTGGTCACACTCTCTGGGGCACAGTTGGGCTGTTTTCCTCCACATGAACTTCCTCTACACTTGCCATGTGTCAGATGCCAGAACGCCCTCTCCTTTGGCACTTTTTAAATCATTTTATTCATTAAAGGAGGGATGACCTCTCTTGCGGCACTTTATGACAGTCACGGGGTTTATTTTAAGCCACTTGGATGATGTGGAGGTCACTTAAATGACTTTGCACTTGATAATGATGACATGGCACCCATTCCTTGCCATAGTGAAGGGGCTTATTTTTAGCTTGGGGTGAGGTCGTCCCCTCTCTTAGACATGGGTGTTGGAGCTAGGGTGGCCAAGGAATATTCCTTGCCACGTTTTTGTTAGAATTCGTCATGCACCCAGACTCTGTGCACACACACCTCAGGTCTGGTCTATGTTCTCAACAGAATACACAAATATTACACAATTTGAACTATAAACATAAACACACTGAGATGCCTAACAACTTAGCACAGCGAAAGATAAAAACAAGCAACTAGATCATACACAAGTACACAAGAATTCAATGCCCAAAATCATTGTTCTTAAAACCAAAACCAAAACCAAAACCAAGCGCTCCCGTACCAGAGACAATGGCCCAATTCTTACACAAAAGAATATGCCAAAACACTTACAAATATTATTGAAACCCTCCTTGGTTTTTTTGCCAATGTTGTTGTTTTGAGGTTAAGGGTTAGGGCATCCCTTGCACCCTCAAACACTTCTCTTCCTCCGCAACTCCTTGCACAAGACTGAGGCTGAGTCCTTCCAGCCTTCAACTGTCCCTGTAAACTGCTATTAGGTTGTTGTTATGATAGCTCTCATGGTTGCCCTCAAACTTCCCTCTAGGTTGTCACAATAGGCGACTACAACAGCCCCACAATGTTGTCCTAGGACTGTTGTAACAGCTCCTTCTTTGCTCTAACTATAGCATCCTTCAAAGGTTATCCAAAGATTGATGTTACAGCCCTCAACAGCCCACAAATTCCGTTGTACAAGATGATTGTAACAACCCTCTTCCTCTGCCTGTTATCACCCTCGAACAGCCCTCAAACTCTACCGGTATACCCGTAACTGTCCATAGGACTGAGGCTGCTCCTCCTCCTTGTAGGTCGAGACTCCCAAGGACCTGCGGCAGCCTCTCCTTCCTAGGCCGAGCCACCAAAACCTTAGTCGCAGTCCTCCTCTTGTCGTGGCAGCCTCCCACAAGTTGTGGCTAGGCTTCTCCTAGCAGGTCGAGCATCTCCTAGGTTGTGGCATGCTCTCCCTAGTTTCCCAAACCACTCCCACAGACCTATAGCAACTCACCCTGCTGGCCGAGTCTCCTGCTGCCCTACTCAACCCTCCTACAACCTTCACGGTTGCCCCTTTACTCCTCCTACAACCTCCTCTAGCCTGCATCCATACTCCGCCCTCCTTCTCTTGCCCAAAACAAATACAAGACAACAGACTAGGGCCTATTCGGCCCTCTCCATGGTTGGACTAAGGCTGGACTGAGGCCACCAAGTGTTGAACTGAAATCACCAAGGTTCATCACCATAATGAATTGTCACATCATCCTCAACTCCTTTTATACAAGTATTAGGGGTCAACTTAGAAGCCCCTCCACAAGTCAACATCAAATTAGACCTTCTATGTGGGTGTAAGGCTCCAACACAAGCCCACAAATCCCATCACCAAACCCATGGAGCCCCTAGCTCCAATCCAAGGGGGTTTTCACCCCAACGAAATTACAGTGAGGTACCAACGAGGATTCCTAGATGCCCAACACCTAGGGTAATGTGAGAATACCTTCTCGAAGCTATAAAACATCAACAGTTTTGAGGACCCCCAAGTCACTTGCAAGTTGAACGTTGTACCTTGGACCCAAATCGACCCTCTTATAAGATTGACGTCATTCTTGTTGGGGATTTTCTTACCCACTTTTTCACTTGGAGGGTCACTTGCATGCTTCATGGAGGTGTCTAAACCTTAGGTATGGACATGGTTGTGCTTTAGAGACATATTTCAAGGATTTATGGACATTATTTGAGCATTCTTTGAGCACATTTTGTGGAGTCCGTCCCCTTTTATGAGGGTTTCTAGCATGTAAAGCATCATTTAAAAATTAATTGTAATTTGACTTAGTCTCCAAATTATGTGGATGACAAGTCACTTTTATTTTATTTCCTTAGGCTTACTTTAGGAAATAAAGAATGGGAAGGAGTTGTGAGCCTCATCTATAAATAAAGGCACTCCTCTCATTCTAAATGATTGTGAATTGTTGGAGATCATTATTAAATCCATTTAATATAAGATCTTTACTTGGTGTTTTCTTGGTGTCAATTCTTGGAGCTCTATCTTTCTTGGTATTTTTAAAGCTATTTTGAAATGATTCAAGATTCTACATAAACTAGCAATATCGATCCATTGAGGATCCATTGAGGAGTTATCAACTACTTGGAGGGAGGATGTCTAGGGTTTATATCTCTTCCTTCTTCCCTAAAACAATTTGATGAGTGTTTCTCTTGTCTTGACTAGTTCTATACTCCTTGGCAAGGGTTTTAAGTATTCTTTTCATGTCTTTTGTTGATATTGTTGGTGAAGGCTATTCCCTTGGGGAAACCCTTCTTGTAGGGCCTTGGTTTTCATGGTTTGTCTAAATTAGACAAGAGACTACTAGCCTTGTGGCCCTAGTCTCATTCTAATCCATAAACGCAGATAACCAATTCTTAGAGGGACATACTTCTTGTAGATTTTTAATGACAAAAATCAGCAAGCTAAAATTTCTGTCAAACACTTAACAACCTAGAAATAATTGTCTTGCATGAACTTCCGAAATGTCCCAAACCCATATTCAGAAATTACCATAAGCAGAAATAGACATTGCTAAGCAAATATGCAGCGGAAATAAATACAATGGACAGCATTCAATAACCCATGAAAAACTCATAAATTTAGGCAAATGCCAAGGAAAACCCCAATGTGGGGAAACCCAACGAGAGATGGAGAGATCTTATTATTTAGCTTTAGGAAAGTACATTACAACAGCGAAATCACATTTCCAGCCAAGAGAAATCACTTACAGCACCCAAACTGACCCACCAAAATCTGCCTCGATTTCCGTGCCAAGTCTGTACTGTTGTACGACCCTCCCAAAAATTGCAGCACCTCAAAAACCATGCCAACAACCTGCTGTACGGATTGTTCTGTACGACCCAGCAACAGCAAAAAATCCACAAAAATTGTGCCAAGCCCTGCCTTGATTTTTGTGCCATTTCCCCTTGTACGACTGTACGGATCCATACAGTACAGCCTCCAACAGCAGAAAATTCACTCAGCCTCAAAACAGAAATTCTTCCTTGGGATTTGTGCCCTATTTCTCTTGGAAAGCGTGCCCTCTTTGCTGCCCTCTTTCTTCTTTCAAGCTTACTCAGAAATCTCTCTCAATCTCCTCTCGATATCTTCTCGATATGTCTTGCACACTACCCAATAAATTCTTTTATAAATCTAAAATGACATTTTCCCTCCAAAGTGTCTTCTCACCTTCCCCAACCATAAATCCAAAGGCCAAGATTAGATCTTGCCTTTTTCAAGATCAAGGGTCATGATCCATTCCCTCCAAAATGAATCACTTAAAATATTAAAGTGATTTCACTTTATTATATAAGTGTACTTTATGAAATAAAGTCACTTTAAAATTAGAAGGTACACTTTAATGAAAGAACCACTTGAAAATAACTTTATAAAAACCCATTACAAAGTTAAGTGCATGGTAGTGTACATATAAGGTTACATCCACATTCAAGACAAAATATGCAGAGTACCTCCCGAGCTAAAAATCTAACACTCCTTAGTCCATGTATTTCTGCTCATAAAGTACAGTAGGGTGCTGGTAAATTGAATGCATTACTGTTGAATTTATTGGACGTTGAAATCTGATTTGTGACTAATTGTTTGTTTGAGATATTTCTACAAACTGTTGTGTAAAATATCATGCCTCAAACCAAACAGAATATGTTAAACAACTTAAGAAGCAGTCAGGTTAGGAAAACAAGGAAAGACATAGGAATAGGAGGATCCTTGCTAGCAGGCAGGTAGACAACCCTTAACATCATTGACACCTTTAGCATCATTAATAAGCCAAAATAATTCCACTGCACAAGAAAACACTTCAAAGCTTTCAAATTTCTGATTGTGAAAATAGAAGAATGCTAGAACTGTTGGAAATCTTAGTATCTCCAACCATCATAAACCAAGCCCTATAGGCCACATAAATATTTTCTTCAAAACAAAAACAGCATTACATCATTATAAATCCAAGCTGAGCACAAATGCAAGTGCTCATGAGTCATGATGATCATCACAACATCACCCAGAATCACAACCAAAATGGGCCCAACGCTGTTGTAGATGATTAAAAAAGGCCCGTAGGAACTCACAAACTTTAACACCAAATAATATATAAACTCAGAAAATTATAATAGAAGCAACATCCTAATTGAAATGGACAGGGTACCAAAGGTCGAAATTCCGAGAATGCAAAGTCAAGGAAACCACTGCCCAAAAAATATCATTATAGCAGCAAAGTAAGAACTGGAGAATGCCAATAACACTTCAAACCCAGCTCTAAAAGTATGTCTAGAAGATCTGTTCAAGGAGCGAACAAAGGCTTGGAAACCCATGGAGATATTTGCCGCAAGCTATCAAAATGAAGACAAAGACTCGTAATAACAACCATTAACTCCAAACATAAGAATCCAAACCAGCTCGAGGGATGAGGCTGTGCAGCACTATCAGAGAAACCAAGCGATCTAGGGATCGATGCCAAACAGACAAACTGCTAAAGCTGAATAATATAACAGCATCCAAAGCAACGCCAAGCAACACAAATATCACAGCCATCAAAAACATGAAGAGCAGCACGATGACATGACCCAAAAGGCCAAAACCATTGCCAATTTCACCATCAAATTCTAACTTCAAACTACATTCTGATGCCAGTAAGGAAAGGTAAAAAAGACTGTGAGGACGAAAGGAAAGCAGTTGGGAAAGGCCAATGGCAAGGGAAAAGATGGTCATACAAAGCATGCATAAGCCCAAGATGACCGTGGAAAAACAGTGCTCAAGAGTCATAGCACAACGAGCTAGTCAAACAAATAAATCATTCAAGTATTGGGCTCAAAATAAACCACAGAGCAACCAACAGATAACCAACAATTCCACCAACTGTGCATTAACAGCCCACAGTCTGAGCCATGCAAAGGGCCAAAGGCTTAAACAACAACATCAAACCATGCAAACAAGTGGACAAAAGAACAATTTGGCCTCATACATAAGTGCCCGGGCAAGTGAAAGCAAAAACATCAAAATAGCAACAAAGCTCAGAAGTAACAAAGGGCAAGGAAAACACAACTGAGGCATAGGCACTCAACCAAACAGCAGTTCCTACCCATCAACCAAAAACCATGCACAAAAATGAAAATGCAGAGGGAGGCATGAGCCTACCTTTATCCAAATGCAATCGAACTCACAATTTGGACATCGCTCCTAACTTCTCAACAGCCAACAGCCAATGCAAATCCATAGAAGGCCTAGCTATGAGCAGAAATAATGGTGCCTAGGTGCTTTAATACTCACAAAAACATTACAACCCTGGCTMACAGCCATGGCCAAGAGGGCACTTAACAGAATGTGTAGAGGATTGAGCTCTCAGCTCCCCAAAACCAAAATGCAAGAAGACGCTACATAAGGGAGAGAAGGATAGGTCATCAAAAGCACTCATCAAACATCAACTTTCAGATCTCTCACCAAAAGACCAGATCAAACATAGTACACCCACCGCCCCTATGCAACATTAAATGCTATTCACTAGATCTATTAAAAACTTCCCAACAGCCAACAGCCAATGCAAATCCACAGAAGGCCTGGCTATGAGCAGAAACGATGGCACCAAGGTGCTTTAATACTCACAAAAACATTACAACCCAGGCTAACAGCCATGGCCAAGAGGGCACTTAACAGAATGTGTAGACGATTGAGCTCTCAGCTTCCCAAAACCAAAATGCAAGAAGACACTACATAAGGGAGAGAGGATAGGCCATCAAAGCATTCATCAAAGATCAACTCTAAGATCTCTCACCAAAGGACCAGATCAAACATAGTACACCCACCGCCCCTATGAAACATTAAATGTTATTCACTAGAGCTAGTACAAAGGTGGACAAGTGGTACTCGCAAACACCAATAGCCAAACAACCAAATCCCAAGGGTGGCAAGACTAATCATGCCCAAAATCAAAGTTCCAAATACTTGTTTTTCAATGTCACAGTCATTCCAATGATTTCCATAAGTTCCAGGGGCTCAACACTTGTTAGGCACAATGTTTTTAAACTCGGACTTGAACTCAGAATCAGTTGAGGGTCAACTCGGACTCGGACTGACTCGGACCGATCTGATTTCAATGACTCAATTTACTAAAAAATACATAAAATATTTAAATTTTAATGAAAAAATTATATTTTAAAGATTCCAAACCATGATTCCAAAAAATTATTGAAACTTTGAAAGAAAGCATTATGAATAAATGAGCAATGACAAACATGTATGACAAGCAATGTTCCACGGTCCACCATCACTTATATTGGGATCCCCATCATTAGTATCACCCTTTGCCTCTTGTCTAGCCCTTGCCTCTAACTCGATCCTCTAGGAACATCAGTTGACACCACCCAATTTTGATGAAAATACCTAATCTAAGCCTTATAAGTTATAATATGGTGGAAAAAGCTTAACATGCCTAATCAATGATTTTGGTTTGAGTGAAGGGTACATTTTTGCTAAGGCCGTGATAGAGGAGTTCAACAATCAATACCACCAACATTGAAGTACATAAAGGGCTTGGTGCTCTTGATTAAATGCCAATCCCATGCCCTCATACTTGATAGAATCCAATGAAAATGTTGCAATCCTACCAATCCTGAAAACTGTTAAGTCTGTTGAATTTTGAATGGGATATGAAATTCTACTTTCTCCATATGAAGTCCGATGAGGTTGGAACCACTCTCAAACATCTTGAAACAATTAATGGTAATGTTAAACATTACCATTAATTCCCAGTGTTTTTGGTCAAACCCTTTTAAAGAAAAACTGAATTTTGCATGTTAGTGGCATCCAGTACCTGCTCAGCCAATTTGATAGAGACGCGGCTGAGTAGGGCCGGTTTGGTACTGAACCGACTGAGTCATGCTTTGACTCGGCCGGTTTGGTACCAAACTAGTCATCTGAGCTGGGTCAATATGGTCGCTGGTCAACTCGACCAAGTTGACTCAAACCACTTTTCAAAACACTGGTTAGGAAAGCACACATAATATGGGACGACAGTTAGTTACTGCAGATTTACATGAGATTTGTGTCAATTTGAAATTCCTAACTGTATATCTAAATCGTACTTATTGTCCTAAAGTATTTAATTACAGAGCTCTGTATTGATTTTAAAGATTACAGAGATTATATTGTAATGTCCCATTTCCCCTAGGCAGTCAAAATACCGTGGTGGTTTACCCAATTTCCCGTAAACCATTAGACGGACAAGCTAGGGAAATGATATTGGTAAAGTCACTTTCGAATTATAAAGTAAAACTTAGGAAAAGTGAGTTATTAATATTAAACCCCTCTTTGAGGGTATTTCTCTCCAATTATTAATTAAATGAATATTTAATGGAGAAAAAGAAAAGTGAAAGACAAAAAGGATGGTGGAGGGTTGGAGGAGACAGGATTGACTATTCATTTTGAAAAATCGATTTGGAGAAGCTTGCGAGCTTGAGACGAGGGTTTCAAGACCCTTGGAGAGAAAATTCGGTTTCGAGGTTGAAACAATACCTTCCTAGCTGAAGATCGGGGAAGCCATTCAGGCTTCTCATTTGCAGACATCGGCATTGTGATTCGGAGAGTTTCATTGAAGAAAGGTTTCATTGCAAATTGGTTAGGAGAGAAGGCAATCTTCTGTGGCACGTGGGAGATATTGGGCGTATTCCTTGAGCTAAACGCACCCTCGATTTCTCTGCTGTGTGTGTGTTTTAAGGGGGCCGAGTTACCCATCATTCAAGTCGTAGATCCCTTGTTGAGGCGTGATATCTATTGCAGGGTACTGCTGGACGATTTTCCTTGGAGGCTGTGTGTTCCTTGACTGGTCGGGTTCTTCTGCTGGAGACTGCGTGTTCCTCTTTGAGCTGCGTGGAGGCTGGCTGTGGGTCGATTCTTCTTGTTGGCTACACCTTGCTGGCCATATTCCATTTCCCTCAGCGCTGGGCGTATTCCTTCTTGTTGCTGCGTGCTCTCCTTGGTTATGTGCTGCGTGGAGGCAAGGGACGGAGTGGCAGTTGTAGGGGCCTTTGCTGGAGGGTTCTCCTTGTGTGAGCAGGGACGTGTATTGCTGAGTGGACGGCTGGTACCTTCCCTATCAACTGGTGGTGCGTGCTAACCATAGGGACCGTCCCCTTCTATCAAATCGAGTGGTCAGTTCTGGCCACTTCCATTGCTGTGTGTGTTTGGGTGGTTTAAAGTTCCATATTTCAGACTTTGTCCACATTTTTGAAGAGGTATTCCCCTCATCTTAATTGTAATAAGCTCAACCATTGAAATTTAATAAAACCAGCCTCAGATTGACTGTTTTGCTCATCAAATATGTGAATGTTTTCATTATAATTTTTTGGGTTTTGTTTAATATCCAAACAACACATTTGGCATTTCATTGGGGAGGCATAAAGGGTCAGAAAACCACTAAACAGCAAATAAAACCAAGAAACATATCGCTGTCCGATCAAATTTTCACCTACAGCCATAAACTCAGAGGCATGCAAACTGTTTGACGAAAGTCCAACATCAAATTCAAGGGGGTTTTCCAATTTTTCCAACTCAGAATATTTCATATATCTTGCAGATACAATAGTTTGTACACAATAAACTGTATATAGATAACAATGTTATTCATTCCTTCAATCAATACTAGGTACAGTACTGCATAAAACCAACTTATTGTTACAAAAAATTCCAGAAAATAGTCAACTACATAGTGACTCAGAACAAATTTTATAAAAATAGAAATTCATATCCCAAATTGAAAAAAAAGGTACATAAAGGCACCTGCAGTAGTGCTCCAACATCCGGCTTCTCCTTCAGACCATCAAGAATATCAGTTAGTTGTGCCCTAAATCAACACAGTGCAAAAATATGATGTGTGAAATCGGTTACATGTTGAGTTGAATTTGACAATGAAGAATAGAATTTGACAATGAAGAATATTTTTTGCATTTTCAAAAGAAACATGAGCAAAAAATGAAAAATGTTATACTTCAGTGCAAATTTTTACTTCCGTTCACAGTATGTCAATAATATGTATTGGATGTTGCAGGTTATGTTAACAATGGACTTATAGCTAGTCATGGGTGGAAAGGAAAGCAAAATTGTTTCAGCGGGCATTAAAATAAAATCACACGTATTACATCTGAGGCAATCCACTTCCTGAATTAAGTACAAATAATCGGATCCTGTCTCAGTCAATCAGCAGTATGTATAGACATGATCTTGTACATTTAGTTCTTGGTTGAACATAAGTACAGAATGAATGTATCCCACAGATATAATGTAGCCAAAGCTGCATATCAACTACTTGAAGAAATCAACTTTCATATACTACCAACCTAAAATATCCCATACATTATATCAATATGGCTCTATGAAAAATGTTTTGACAATGTGAATTCACATTTTAGGACCTCACAGCCCAAGATGTTTTGTAGGTATCCTGAGATATGTTAAGCTGCTTCATGTGCATCAAGAACAGCGTTTGGGCACTGTTATCGCTCAGTTTGTAGGAAAGGTTTAGGTAGCTTGAAGTCAAGGCCCAAACTGGCGTAACAGGAGCTTCCCCACCCACTGTCACCTCGATGGGGAGCT
>ML801680.1:492336-509883 GCA_009831015.1 Picea engelmannii
GTTCATCACACTTCAGAATTTTGGGTGCAGGATTGACATTAAAGACTCATTACTGTGAAGCTGTACCTTACCTAAAAAGTAATTCTTATTCCAAAGATAATACCATAGTTTTATTAAAATGCATTATTTGGTTTCCAATTTCCTTCCATGCTCTCAGAACACATCCATCGGTAATAAAGACTTCAAAAAAAAAGCTCTGTAAATTTGAAAACCTAAAACTTTAAAGTGACTACTTTTATAATAGGGTCTATTTTCCAAACTGAAAGACAGCCATATGCTTTATAGAAATGATTAGGATTTATGTTGGCTAATACAATGAATTTGAGGTATACATGCAGGAAGAGTTTACTCATACTGGAAGCTGTCGTTTGCTCTCATTAGGAAACCATGCTGCCGATCCATATGATATCAATTATACTTATAAATCAAAACCCAATGGTAGACATAAAGGATGGGTTATCATGCATCATGCACAGATATGCAAGACTGTTTTCCTAAGTTATCATGGAGTTACCCATAGGAGTGTGGTGTAGCAGCAAGCAGCGAAGCAATCGGGCTTGTATTAACATGGAGACCCAGGTTCAAAACTCCCCAAGTGGGTGTAGATGAGGCTAGGTGCAACTCCTAGGTGACTTCGACGGCATAGATACAGCCCTCATAGCGCAGCAGCTTAGCCAAAGAGATTCTATAAGATGTATTTCTCGAAAAAAAAAGTTAGTGGCGTTTCTATAAGATAGTTCGAGGAACATATATGAGGAGTCCAATCCTATGTCATTGTGTTGTTACTATGAGATGGTTGAAGGAACATATACGAGGAATCCATGTAGACAAATCAAAATGTTATGAGGAGAAAAGCACACAACCTCATCAACAGACGCAATACAGTGCACTTTAAGGTAGATAGGATAGATATTAAGAAAGAAAGAGGCAACTGAGGCAGCTGAACAAAGCCCACAATTTGTGGGGCTATCTTACAATATCTCTCTCTCATCCCATCTCCTTGAGATTATGTAAATTGTTTGAGAAAGAATTGAATTTTCAGTCCATAGAAGAAGCAGTGACTTCTTTCAATAGCATAGCTAGAGCCTAAGCCTACGGCACAAGTGCGGTGATTTGCTATCAATCTAACTCAAGGGTGTCTAAAACATTTGAAGATCTTACATCCAGTACCAAAGCTTTACCGACAATTTTTTTTGTAGCAGAGTATTGGACTTTCAAACAAAAGTGAGACAAAAGCACGCACACTAAAGAAGCTGGTGTGAAAATATACTTAACAGTGAAAAAAAACAGGAGCCAGTAGATTAGGAACCAAAGGACAAAACAGGATAATATGCCATGGGTAAGTTGAGATAAATACAGTTATCAAGAATACAAGCTATATGCAAAAGCCAGACATTAAAAGAAAGTGAAGCGTGACTAGCACAGGAAGATGAGAAACTGACCAGTAGGAAACATTTGGTTGATATACTCCAAAGTACTAGATTTATCCATTGTTGACATTATTGCACTTCCCGCTTAAAATCTTGATCTAGCAAGCTGTCAAAGACAAGGCAAAGATATTAGAAGTTCACAACTACTTTTTCTAAAAGAACAGAAAACATAAAACAAACAGATAAATGTCCTTGAGGTTCATCAATAGAACAAGCATGCACAAAACTCCGCGTTCCATTGCCAAAGCATTTCTTCAATTATCATCTAGAGAAGGAAGAATGGACACATACCCTCCACAACTCTCAATAAGGAAGAAAACAATCCTATCATTAGAAAAAAGATAGAATGCATTTTGAATAACAGGACTATTGAAAGCCTTTTTATCTCACTAAAACTTGAATAAAAATACGATTTGTTTCTTTCTATAGTCATCACAGTTTTCTTTACGCACATTGTCGAGGACATGTAAATTGAAAATAAGTCTACCGAATTTTGGAAAAAAGTGTACAAAATTAATTAATGTGCAAATGTATATCATATGGTAGTTAGGTTCCGGTGGGGGAGGGGAGGGAGCTTAGCTTCAGTATTGTAGGAGTAACGGGGTCACCTACAACAAAATTATGCAGCTAGTCCCCCACAAGAGCTAGCAATATCTTAAGATGTGGATTTAGGCTATGGTCCCATGGAGCCTGCCTCATTTTCTCAGAGTAGCCGCTAAGACGTAAAGAAAGCAGGTGGCCCAGGAAAAACAGAGTTGTTAGCCCAAGACGAAATTGCTAAATATGATTAGGACCCCTGGCAAACCCAAGCTTATCAGTACAAAACAGAAGTGGCATCCTCTATCCTCCTTTCTGATGTTTTACCACTTTGCGAACAATGGGCGAATGAGTTAAATGCGGTTCTTGCAGAACCTCTTACTTTAATGGAAGAGGGTAATTCATTCGTTGAAACATGAAGACACCAGGCCCTGATGGTATACCAACAGAATTTTTGAAAATTATCTAAAATCAACCAGCTCCTCTTCTAGCGGACATTGTCCAGAAGGTTCATATGACTTGAAGGGAGCACCCAGCAATAAATGCAACTTTATAGTTTTAACCTGGCAAACACTAAGGACCATGTTGATATATATCGCATCTTATATACCAATCAGTGACCCCAAATTACCCCTATGCAAAATTCCCTTTGTCACTCGTATTTCTCTGTTACTTGACTTAATATATGTAAGTCTCCCGCTGACCTTTTGGCCTGGTCTTGGTGGATTTCTAGGTCGTGGTGAAAAGCGTGACAGTTTCCCTCGTGTCCATCCTCCGGTTGATGTAGGCCACCCCGCGTACCGCTTGTTCTTATTGAAGGGTTAGTGCCGCTACGCTTAGTTTTAGATTCTAGTGCAGGCCTCTGATAAAATTAATAATTGGAGATCCATCTTGCTCTGCAATTTTGACCGTAAAGTTTTAGCCAAAGTATCGACTAATAGATTGAGGACATTTATGGGTGCTTTAGTTTCTAATTGTCAAACAACCCCAATGTTTCTTGAGCTAGATATGGAAAAATCTTCTGCCAGACTACAGTGGGACTTCCTTACAGCAATATTAAAGAAGAAAAGTGTTACCTGGCCAATCTCTTCTGGTTTCTGAGAATCTTGAGAACTAACGTCTGGTTCTTGTAAACGAGACACCAACCAGGATGTCTAATTGTGATAGATCTACCTGATCTGCGAAGACATTTGGAAGCCCTCTCCACTCAGCTCTTGAACACCACTCTAGCTATGGAGAAGCATTTCTGTAGAATTTAGATCGAACTGGTTAAAATCAGAGCAGTGATGATAGGCCAAAGTAGTAGTCTGCAGGTGGGTCCTGGCCCCCTCGTCAAGTCTCGGAATGTTGCTAAGTCTATTGTATTTTGTATGGTCTTTTTAAATACTGGCGTATGGTTCTTCTAATATCGTCTTTGAGGTCATATTCCTTCTTGTATGTAATGTGCAAAGCCCGTGCCTGCGAGCTGGGAGTGTTTTTGCTATGGCCAGGCCTGGGTCTGTATGTCAAGACAGCCTTTCCACGAGAAATTAACTCGATTTATATTAGAGATATAAATCAAGACTGTATGTCAAGACAGTCTTGCTATGTATGTAACTGCCATGGATATATAAAATAAAAAATTTAAATGCATTTAATATTATTTTTTACAATTATGTTTTCATTGAACTTTAATTTTTATTTTAGCTTATTAATGTGGTTATGGTATGTTAAATATCTTATTATACTAAGTTGTATATTGTTCTTAAAGTTGTACTTGGTGTAATGAAATAGTTGTTAAAGTTTGGGTGTAAAATTAGAAACAAAAGCTTGGAAAGAGGCTTCAATGTTTTATTATGGAGTTTTCAAAACCAATGTCAATTTTGAAAAAGTTAATTTTGTTAGGTAAAAGGTGAAGATAGTATTTTGGAATACCAATTAATCTCAAGAAGTATTAGGTTTCGTTTTGGTTGAGAATAAATATCATGCAATGTAAGGGTGAAGATTTTTTCTATAAGGTTTATAGCGACATGTTGAACCTGGTTGTATAATTAGTTAAGAATTGTCATGTTGATGCACTACTACCATACACCTTGCAAGCTAGAAGGATTGTGATGTTAGATTCTACACTCAATCAAATATCATAGTATATATATTCAATGCTTTATGCTTCAAAAGCCATTGGAAGGCCTCAAGTGTTAGTATTTTCTAACCATTTTTGGAGTCCAAGTAAGAAAAAAAATTAAGCCTTAAATCAATTCCTAAAGCAATTATGTATTATGTTATCTTCAAACGCAGTTTGAGTATACGAAATCTTATGTTTATTTATGATGTTAAATAAGAATTAAGAATCTCTGAATGGTTTTTCCCTCAAAGGGATCAACTACGAAAATAAATAAATATTATTTAAAAAAATCCAAGTTAAATCTCTTACATCATGTCTTAATCTCCTTGCTTTTATTTATTGAAAATGTGATCCTCTTTGCCTCCTCCCCTAAGACAAATCAATGCCATGTCTAGTTTTTGTGACCTTAGACTATTAGTGGTTAATTTTAGTCAAACCAATGTCACGGTTTTGAATTTGTCTAAGAACTCTTTATTTCGCTACCACTTCTACTTCAAAGAGACTGAGATTGAGATACCATGACTTACACATATTTGGGGGTATAGTTTTTAGGCCCTCAATTTAGTTTAAGGCATGCATTCCAACTCTGCCTCGATGGATATTGTTCACTTCCTTTGTTCAAGACTTCGTGTTTTCAGTAACACTTTTAGGACATCTCATTAAAGATGCATCTCTTAGACATGTTCACCAAACATATTTTTCTTTACAGTTCCAAGATCTAAGGGCCTAGCATGTTAACGTCTGACAAGGTATATTAACAAGTTAATGTTGACCAAGGCATACACATCAATGTTGTATCTCGTTTTTGTTGAAATCAACACCAAGGTGTTTACTAGTTCCATTCTAAAGCTTCTATTGATGTTGACTTGAGATCTCTATCAAAATCAACCAAAGATCCTTTTTAATGTCAACCAAAGATCACAGTTGATGTTGAAGTAAGGATACCCATCAATGACACGAAAACAAACTATTTGTAATTGAACCTTGTAGGATTCAATATTTAAGGAGGATAGAGGTTCCAATAAGGGGTTTACTTGGTTCAATGTAGTTCCTTAGTTTCTTAGTTTCACACAAATTGCCATAGTTTCAAGCAATTTTAATTGGCCTAGTAGAATAAGTATGGTGCAAATGTATCACTCGTCATTAGAGTTTGTTCTACTATAAATAGTAATTCTAGCCACAAGAGGGTTCAATTGTAGTTTAGTTACGTAATGCCCTAGTTTGGGTTTATCGCCATTGTAAAATATAACTTTGTTGTAACTCTCTTAATATTAGTATATCCTCGATTTTTTAATCCCCTTAAGAGTTCTCTCTAGTTGTAAAATGTGTCTTAATGTCATTGATGTGATTGTCGTGTTTGTTGTTGATGTATATTAGTGTTATCACATCAGGTTTGCACCTCGTAACTACTCTGTAAGCATTTGTTTATTCTTTGAGAGGACTATATGATCTTGTTGTAGTTTGTAGAGTTAGTTCCACATGTAAAAGTCATCAACATCTAACCAATGAGTTTCATTTGATCTGACTAATGGATTAAGTTTGGTATTAATGTGGTTCTTTTCAATGCTAGAGTTATTATGGAAGCATTTGGATGCTAAACACTATAAGTCAATATCAATTAAGTAAAGGATCATTTTGGACAAGATTAGAAACCATAAGAAGAGTGAAGTTGGTACAAAAAGAACATGTGGAAGGCAAAAAATATTGAGTGGTCATAGAAGAGGATCAATAATCTGGGTCTCCCTGTGCAAGATTATAGAGCCTCGAGCAAGAATTCTTTCCAATTTGATGTGATATGTAATAGCAATTGAGTTTTCTTTAAGAAAATGGCAAGTATATGAACTCATTGGTTCTACCAACCCTATTAAGCATGGTTTAGCATCTCCACCTAATGTTACTTCATCTACCAATAGAGTGGAAATGTCTTCTAATGTTGTCACCGTGGGCATAGTTGGTTCAAAACCACTAAATTATGGACCTAGTTTAAGCATGGTGGGTCCGTTAAGTGTCACAACACTAAATGTAAACTCATCTCGATCATTATTTGGAACATTAAATCCTTCTAGGATGGAGACAAAAATAAAGATTAAACCATTTGTTGGATCACTCAATGTTAAGAAGTTGAATGATTATGCATCAACCAGAAGTGTACTTCACGAGTGGATTTTTAGACTTGCAAAAGGTTTGAGGTGCTCAGTTGAAGATGGTAGGACACACATTACTTTGGTGCGAAATTTTCTACTAGAGATAGCATTAGCGAGGAAGGTTTCCCATTAAAACTGTTGATTTTTCACTAGCCTAGGCTCAAGCATGAAGTTTATTCCGATTTTAGCATTTTACTTGAACCATAGACAATTGCAGTTACACCATAAACAATTTTTTGTAGTAACCAAGATCACAAGAAGAAATACCATGCACAAGTACACAAGAAGTATCCTGGGAAACCCTTCTCAACAAGGGAAGAAAACCCAACCAATCCTTTGTTATATTCTTCAAGAGAAGAACCTCCTACACCATAAACCTAGCACACAAAAGGGTGCTCACAAAACTAAGAAGACTAGCGCCCAAGAGAGGTGCACACTTCAGCCCTAGAACAAGTACTTGTTGAAATTTCCAAACTCACATGTGTGTTGTGTTTCCTAAATGGGGAAATCACCTTTATTTATATTAGACTGGACACATCAAAAGTGGTGTCTATTGGCACAACAGGGCCAACCTCAATAACTCAGAATATAATTAATAATTACCATATTAATTATCTTTTACATTAATTATCTTTCACTTTATGGTGGGGTCGACCTCTACCCTTTACATCGCAATTAGGGTTACAGGTAAGTCTGACTCTTAGATAATATATCAAGGGATCTCACACACCCACTAGTGCTCAGCCACTAGGGGCACATCCACATGTGCTCAGCCACAAGGACGTCCAAGTCAACAAATCTCTATCTCGTTGTGTCTCACAGGAGAATCATCTGAATACACACTCACTAGTGCTCAGCCACTAGGATCACGTCCGCTTGTGCTCAGCCACAAGAATGTCCTACTCAACAGATCTCTATCTCATTGAGTCTCACAGGAGAATCATCTGGAATATCACATCATCTCAACTCTCTGCACAAAGGAGAACAGTAAACCCATCACATGGGCTCCTTCACCCCTCACGGGGGTACACATCGTTTCATCTCGAACAATAGACCCATCTCATGGGCATCTTCCCTTCTCAGGGGCAAACAACGTTTCATCTCTGTCTCAGAGAGAACGACACACCTAGCTCATGGGCATCTTCCCTAACAGGGGTACACAATGTTCCATCTCTATCTCAGAGAGGAACTACACACCCATCTCATGGGCACACCCAACTCATGGGCTCTCTCTCAGGCCGACTCACTCATTATGTGTCCTGGAGGATGTCTCACGCAGTTGTAATCATCAACACTCCCTCTCAGCTAGGGAGGCATTCTCCACCAGGCCAAGTCTCTCGCGAAAGTACTCGAACTTCGTCTTGGCAAGCGGTTTGGTGAAGATATCTGCAATCTGCTCATGGGTAGGAAGGTATTGCACGTGTATTGCTTTCCTCTACACCATGTCTTTGATGTAATGATATTTTATCTCAATGTGTTTCGATCTATCATGAAACACGAGGTTCTCAGAGAGCTTCACATAGCTCTGGTTATCATGATGAATAATGGTAGGATCCATCTCATGATCAAATAAATTTGTCAGGAGCTTGCGAAGCCACATTGCTTTGAGGACTGCCACACTCAATGCTATATACTATGCTTCTATGGTACTCAAGGCCACGAAGCTTCCTTTCCTGCTGCACCAGGAAACCATGGCAGACCCCAAGGTAAAACAACAACCGAAGGTGCTCTTCCGATCCACTGCGCTCCCTGCCCAATCCGCATCGGCATATCCTTGAAAACTCAAGTTTACATTGGAGGCATATCTCAAGCCATATCCAATTTTGCCTCATAGGCATCTCAATACATGTTTCACTGCTATCCAGTGAGTCTGTCTCGGTTGACTCATGAACTGACTAAGTACATTCACTGCATAGCATATATCAGGCCTAGTGTTAACCAAATACATCAATGATCCAATCAGTTGTCGGTACAAGTGTGGATAAATCTCTCCTAAATCAACATCATTCATTTTCTTCAAATCCATCACCATTGATGTAGGCATGGATTTGTATTATGTCATACCAAACTTCTTCAATATCTCCACTGTATATTTTCCTTGACTCAGGAAAATCTCATTTGTCCTCTACCATACTTCTAGTTCCAAGAAGTAGTGCATCATACCTAGATCCTTCATCTCGAATTTAGCACTCAATGCTTGCTTGCATTCAACAATGAGTCTCTCTGAACCGGTGAGGAATAGGTCATCCACATATAGGACCAAGATTAATCACTCATTGCCAACAATGTGATAATATAGGTTTGGATCAACAACACTCTTGTTGAAGCCCAAACTCATCAAGAATCCATCCATTTTCTCATACCAAGCACGAGGTGCTTGCTTTAGTCCATACAGAGCTTTCTTAAACCTTCACACATGAGATTTCTCATTGTGTGTCACGAATCCTTCTGGCTGCTCGATATAAAATTCCTCCTCAATCTCACCATTGAGAAAGGATGTCTGTACATCCATCTAATGTAGTTTCCACCCATGTATGTTGTTAGTGCAATGATAGTACAGATGAAAGTGTATCGGGCTACTGGAGCAAATGTCTCATCATAGTCAACTCCCTCTACTTGTGAGAATCCTCTGGCTACAAATCTCGCTTTGTATTTCTTGATACTTCCATCAACTGCATGTTTGATCTTATAGATCCACTTGGAAGTCACTACAGACTTCCCCACTAGTCTCGGAACGATATCCCATACATCATTCTTCAAAATAAACTGATACTCTTCTGTCATAGCATATTGCCATACCTGCTCACCTATCGCTTCTTCACGACAAGAAGGCTCAAAATCAATGATGTGGCTCATGGCTAAAAGGTAGCTTGAAAATCCCTTTGGTCTCTTGCTCTCTCGGGATGTGCCTTGAGGGGTTGTATGTCCCTCTGCCTCCTGTAGAGTTTGTTGAGCCTAGGCAGGCCTTTTATGCCCTACTGCAATATCTTTGGGCATATCAACTGGAGCAACTAGATCAACTGGAACAACTAGATCAGCTAGAATAATGTATGTCTCCCTCTAAACTGTTGAAGGGGGAGAAGTTATTGACTCACTATCAATCTCCATCTGATATTCTCTGGATCTTTGAAAGGTTATCTCTTCTTCAAAGGTAACATCTATGCTTATCTCAACCTGTCTATGACCAAGGATGTAGATCTGATATGCCTTCGAAGATTCATTGTATCCCACAAATGTACCCTTTCTCCCTGAAGGGTGTAACTCAGATCTCTTCTCTTTGGGTACATGAAAATATACTGGGCACCCAAATATCCTGAAGTGTCCAATCTCAGGCTTCACTCCGGTGAAGGCTTATTCTAGAGTTATGTTCTTCAAGATCTGGTGAGGACTTCTGTTCTAAACACATATTGTTGTCATACATGATTATGCCCATAGAGTCATAGGTAGACTCTGATCATGTATCATTGCTTTGGTTGCCTCGATGATAGTTTTGTTCTTCCTCTCTGCAACCCCATTTTGTTGAGGGTTGTAAGGAATTGTATACTCCCTCTTGATCCTTGCTTCAATACAAAAATTGTTAAAATCCTTGGAGGTGTATTCTCCTCCATTATCTGATCTTTGTACCTTGATCTTTCTTCCGGTCAGGTTCTCAACCTGAGCTTTGAATTCTTGAAATTTTACAAGGACTCCATCCTTGTTCTTTAGGAAGTAAATCCAAGATTTCCGAGAGTGATCATCTATGAAGAGTACATAGTATAAATATCCATTCAGGGAGGCAATAGTCATTGGCCCACACACATCTGAATGTATCAAGTCCAAAATTTCCTTGGATCTATTGTCACTGCTCAATAAGGACCCTTTTACATTCTTGCGAGAGCACAACCTTTGCAAACACCTTTATGTTGAATTTGTATCTCTGGAAGGCATGTTACCATTTTCCCTAGAGCTGGGAGAGCTCTATAATGAATGTGAGAAAGTCTCATATGCCATAGCTCACTCAAGCTAATAGTATCATGTAACATGGCCTGAATTGGTTCGATGGTCAATCTGTATAAGTTGCTTTCTCGAACACCAATTACTTTGGTAGAATTTATATGTGAGTCCTTGTGCCATGCAAGAACTCTTCCTTCATAAAAGGTAACCTTTTAGCCTTTGTCTTCTAAGGCATAAATGGAGACAAGGTTCCTCTTCATCCCAGGTACATATAGTACTTCACTTAGCTAAAGCTGCATGTCATAATCTAGTTGGAAGGTAGAAGTTCCAACCCCTTTCACATTATATCTGGCATCGTCTCCAAGGACAACATGTAGATTGGTCTCTTTCTCAACAAGATTAGTCAGGTGATCTCTAAAACTGGTCATGTGCCTGGAGGCACCATTGTCAATTAACCAAGTATCATCATTAGTAGGAACCATACCTGAGAGTGTTGAAATGTTGATGTCTTTGTCTCTCTGAAGTCTTGGCTTCCAAGAACTGTATTTGCTTGATTCATCAAGCTTGTCTTCCATCATAATTATGTTCATCATATTTTTAGATTCTTCAAAAATCCTTGTCAACTGGGCTAGAAAACCTAACGGCTAGGCTAGGCTATAAACCTTAAGTTTTGTTGGGCTTATGACTGCCAACAATAAGCCTTGAAAATTAGTAGAACACTGGTGAGTTGAAGAGCTCCTTCAATGAGCTGCAGAAACCCCAATTCTGAAATTTCTGTAGAAAATTGTGAAACCCTAGAAACCCTAGGGACAAAAATGCAAAATGCTCGGAAATGCCATCTGAAGCTTGATGGAGGTGTGTTGAAGGAGGCCATACACTCCTATACAAATTTTAGCCCCAACGTCCAAGCTTAAGGTGTTGAAACACCTCAGAAAAGGAGGGTCGTACAGAATTGCAGCAAACCCTAGAGGGTCGTATAGAACTGCAAAAGAAGAAAATGACTTGCCTTGAATGCTTGTGCAATGGGTTCTTCAAGACCTATGCTTTGAACCCATGTTGATTTTTCACTAGGCTAGGCTCAAGCATGAAGTTTATTCCAATTTTATCATTTTACTTGAACCATAGACAATTGCAGTTACACCATAAACAATTTGTTGCAGTAATGAAGATCACAAGAAGAAATACCATGCAGAAGTACATAAGAAGTATCCTAGGAAACCCTTCTCAACAAGGGAAGAAAACCTAGCCAATCCTTTGCTATATTCTTCAAGGGAAATACCTCCTGCACCATAAACCTAGCACACAAAAGGGTGCTCACAAAACCAAGAAGACTAGCACCCAAGAGAGGTGCTCACTTCGGCCCTAGAACAAGTACTTGCTGAAATTTCCAAACTCACATGTGTGTTGTGTTTCTTAAATGGGGAAATAATCTTTATTTATATTAGACTGGACACATCAAAAGTGGTGTCTATTGGCACAACATGGCCGATCTCAATAACTCAGAATATAATTAATAATCGCCATATTAATTATCTTTTACATTAATTATCTTTCACTTTATGGTGGGGACGACATTTACCATTTACATCACAATTAGGGTTACAAGTAAGTTTGACTCTTAGACAATATAACAAGGGATCTCACACACCCACTAGTGTTCAGCCACTAGGGGCACGTCCACCTGTGCTCAGCCACATGGACGTCCAAGTCAACAAATCTCTATCTCATTGTGTCTCACAGGAGAATCATCAAGATACACACTCACTAGTGCTCAGCCATTAGGATCACGTCCGCCTATGCTTAGCCACAGGAACATCCTACTCAACAGATCTCTATCTCACTAAGTCTCACAGGAGAATCATCTGGAGTATCACATAATCTCAACTCTCTGCACAGAGGAGAACACTAAACCCATCACATGGGCTCCTTCACCCCACACAGGGGTACACATCGTTTCATCCAAACGATACACCCATCTCATGGGCATCTTCCCTTCTCAGGGGAACACAACGTTTCATCTCCGTCTTAGAGAGAATGACACACCCAACTCATGGGCATCTTCCCTACACAGGGGCACACAACATTCCATCTCTGTCTCAGAGAGGAAATACACACCCATCTCATGGGCACACCCAACTCACAGGCTCTCTCTCAGGCCAACTCACTCAGTCTGTGTCCTGGAGGATGTCTCACGCAACTGTAATCATCAACAAAAACATGGGTGTAGTTCAAAAACTGTGTTATGGAGGAAGTTATATCCAATTGGATATGAAAGTAGAAGACGAGGATATATACAAAAGAGTTCCATTGATTGTATATTAAGTCACATATTACATAAGACGAGGAAGTGATAATGCTAAAATTCATTAGAGGATTTTATAGTCACGTGTAGAAATAAATTGTCTTGTTTGACATCAACACATTAGATGGTGAATATGCCAAAGCTAGATATGTGGAGGCAAGGGGAAGTTGGTTTAAGGTTTCCTTGAGGGAAGGTGCATACAAGAACTCCTCTAGAAAGGACGATAGATAGAAGTCAAAGACTCTAAGGAAGACTCGTGCGAGAAAGTCTGTGGGAAGGAGGAAGGGAGCAAGTCAAACATTGTTTGCAAGAATTATGGAAGGATCGAGCATGATGAAGAGATGTGCCAAAAACTTAATCTAGATAAATGCCCTACTAAAGTGAGGATATTTTTTACTTGCTAATGTTGAGCAGGAGGAGCAAGTCATGATGATGTTGAAGTGAATGAGAAATTGTTTTTCATGGTGAACCTTCAACCCAAACCCCAAGGCAGAATAGAGGAGTCAATTGTTCCATGTGAAGATGTAAATCAAGAATATGTTGGTAAAGGCCATCTTCAATATTGCAATCATAAGGACCTCATTATAGAGGCAATGGTGCGAAAGTTGGGTTTTACCACTTAATATCTGTTGAGATTTGGTAGCTTGGAGGTACTTCTTCATTGGCAATGCTCAGCATGCGGAAGTGACCAAGCAAATTTTCTCCTAGTGACTTTATAAAGTGATTTTATAAAGTTGAGTCATTTTTTAATGTAAATGTGACTTTATGATGTTTTGAGTAACTTTAATAACTTAAGTGACCTCAACGAATGATTAAGTCGTGACCGTTGATCTCGAGGGAAAGTGAAGAGTCACTCATGGGAGATCAAGGGTTAGGAGAGTTACATTTCGAAATTGGTTAAAGGCAGCTCATTAGGAGAAGGAGGGCGCACTTTTGAGGAGATCTAGAGGGAAGGTGAAAGGGCACGAATCCCAAGGAGAGTTTCTTTGCTTGGAGGAAGAGAGTTTCAGAAGTAAGGAGTTGGTACGCATCCCTAGGGGGATTGGCACGCATTTCTAGACAAGTTTTTCAGCATTGAAGAGGAGGCCGTATACAACAAGGAATCCGTACAATACGGATTTGAGGAGGTCATACAGTATGATTAGAGGAGTCCGTACAACATTTATTTGTTGGGTTTTGCAGTCACTGTTAGCACATAAATCGATGCTGAGTTTTGGCATGGATTTCAAGGTGTTTTGCTGCTGCAAATTAATTCGTACAACAAGGTACAATTCTATACTTTTTTGGGCACATATTTCGAGACAAATTTCTATTGTTTAATGACTGGACAGTCCGTATGTTTGGTCAGGAAATCTGGTTCAGATTTCAAGACTGTTTTGTACAATGGTTATGTGAAATTTTTGCTCAGATAGGGTAAAAGTACAGCTCATTAAATGCTGATTAAAAACTGCTGATATACTCGGAATTTTTCCTTAAGCTGAATAAAGAGACACTTTTCTCAAAATCTGTCCTATTTTCTGAATATTTCTCCAAGTGTTTATGCACAGATTGTTGTGCCAAATGTGGGTTATTGTCTGTTGTTCATATTTATATTCCGCTATTATTTTATTTCAAAACTTGGTTAATAGTATTTCAGCTCATAAAGAACAATGGTATGGTTGTTAGATATTTATAGGAGGCTGAAATCTAATTTATTCTAAGTGTATGTTGAACTAAGATGTATTTCAACATGGTATTAGAGCAGGTGCTCTGAAGTTCAGTAGGCATCATTTGGCACTTGGGACAACAAGTGATTTGCTGGTGTATTTGCTTGAACAAAGCCATAAAAGGTTCTTTGTCAGGTGGACAAAGATGACTTCTAGCATCAGGTTTGAATATAGGTTGGAGGGGATCTCCAACTACCTGCAGTGGAAGGTTAGAATCAACAATGTTCTCAAGGAGAACAAATTGTGGTCGTTTGCAAACACCATTGTGCCTGTACTTGATTCAGATCCCATAGCTCTTGATGTTCATGAGGTGAGGGAAGTCCAGACTCAGAGAATAATCTTGGACGGGGTCAAAGACCACCTTATTCCACACTTGGTTCAGAAGAATACAACCAATGAAATGTGGGTTGCACTGAAAATCTTGTATGAGGGTAAGAACGAGAACCAAAAAATGGCTCTCCGGGACAAGCTCCATGGAGCTAGGATGGTAAAAGGAGAGAGTGTGGCCACCTACCTCACCTGGGTTGCACAGGTGAAGGACGAGTTGGCAGCTGTTGGAGAATTCATTCCTGATTCAGAGTTGGTGGGATATCCCTTAAAGGCTTCACCAAGAAGTGGGAGGTTTTCGTCAAGTGTGTGGTGGGGAGAGATAAGCTCCCTCACTGGAGCAGATTATGGGATGATTTTATGCAGGAGGGGATCTGGGAGGGGTCGAGGGAAAAGGCATTGGATGGTGTAGACGACAAGAACGTTTCTCTTGTGGTAAAAGGCAATGAGAAGATGAAGGACATGAGCAAGGTGAAATGCTTTGCATGTCACAAGACTGGCCACTGTGCTAGTCAATGTCTGAACAACAATAAGAAGAAACCAGAACCAAAGGTGTCAGCTTTAGAAGAAGTTGGAGAGTTTGCTGAGAGATATGAGAAGGAGTTCTCTCTCATGATTGGTCTCGTGGGCAATAGATGTTTAGCGTTTGTGGACATTGAGTCTTGGTTTGTGGACAGAGGGGCCTCTCGTCACATGACTGGGTTGAGGTTAGTTTTCCTCAATTCTACAGAGATTGACTTAGATTGCAGAGTGAATTGTGGAGTCGGCCCACAACTTGCAGTAAAGGGGGTTAAAAGGGTGAGATTCCAACTAGAGTCAGGAGGTCTTCTGGAGGTTGGCGAGGTGTTATATATTCCAGAATTGACAGTTAATTTTCTTTCAGTGTCAGCTTTGGATGAGAGTCAATTTGGAGTTGTCTTCTACGGTGGACATGTGTTTTTATATCCTGAAGGAGAAACTACTGACACAACAATGATGCTTGGTGTCAAGTATGAGGGATTGTACAGGTCGTTGGGTAGACCTGTGTTGGGGTCCAGTGGATTTTTGGACTCAGATTCTGTATCGGAGAGTTGGCAGGTAGCACGGGAGAGAGAGTTGTACATGGGACTCAGTCTTCTTCCGGGACTCTTAAAGGACTCAACATGCATGAGTTGACACAGATGGATACTCAAGAGAGTGTGCAGTCTCCTAGGAGCATGTCTTCAGTTCGTGGTACAACAGAGGTAGCAACCGAGGCTTCTAGTGCAGTGGGAGTAGTGGCTTCCTGTTCAGAGGGAGAAGAGACTTCTAGTACAGAGGGAGCAGCTATGGTAGCTGATGAGATGGAGACATATTCTGGTGGTGATACCAGAAGTACCTCTCTCGCTAAGAGGGAGTGTTGAGATTTGGTAGCTTGGAGGTACTTTTGCATTGGCAGCGCTCAACATGCAGAAGTGACCAAACAAATTTTCTCCTAGTGATTTTATAAAGTTGAGTCTTTTTTTTTAATGTAAAAGTGACTTTATGATGTTTTGAGTCACTTTAATAACTTAAGTGACCTCAATGAATGATTAAGTCGTGATCGTTGATCTTGAGGGAAAATGAAGAGTCACTCATGGGAGATCAAGGGTTAGGAGAGTTACATTTCGAAATTGGTTAAAGGAAGCTCATTAGGAGAAAGAGGGCGCACTTTTGAGGAGAGCTAGAGGGAAGGTGAAAGGGAACGAATCCTAAGGAGAGTTTCTTTTTTTGGAGGAAGAGAGTTTCAGCAGCAAGGAGTTGGCACACATCCCTAGGGGGATTGACACTCATTTCTAGACAAGTTTTTCAGCATCGAAGAGGAGGTCATACAACAAGGAATCCGTACAGTACAGATTTGAGGAGGTCGTACAGTATGGATTAGAGGAGGCCGTACAACAATTATTTGTTGGGTTTTGCAGTCACTGTTAGCACATAAATCAAGGCTGAGTTTTGGCACAGATTTCAAGGTGTTTTGCTACTGCAAATTAATCCATACAACAAGGTACAATTTGATACTTTTCTAGGCACATATTTCAAGATAAATTTTTGTTGTTTAATGACTGGATAGTCCGTACCTTTGGTCAAGAAATCTGGTTCAGGTTTCAAGATTGTTTTGTATAGTGGTGATGTGAAATTTCTGCTCAGATAGGGTAAAAGTACAACTCATTAAATGTTGATTGTAAACTGCTGATATACTCAGAATTTTTCCTTAAGCTAAATAAAGAGACACTCTTCTCAAAATCTGTCTTATTTTCTGAATATTTCTCCAAGTGTTTATGCACAGATTGTTGTGCCAAATGTGGGTTACTATCTGTTGTTCATATTTGTATTTCACTGCTATTTTATTTCAGAACTTGGTTAATAGTATTTCAGCTCACAAAGAACAGTGGTATGGTTGTTAGATATTTATAGGAGGCTGAAATCTAATTTATTCTAAGTGTATGCTGAACTAAGATGTATTTCAACATGGTATCAGAGCAGGTGCTCTGAAGTTCAGTAGGAAGCATTTGGCACTTAGGACAACAAGTGATTTGCTGGTGTATTTCCTTGAAGAAAGGCAGAAAAGGTTCTTTGTCAGGTGGACAAAGATGACTTCCGGCATCATGTTTGAAGATAGGTTGGAGGGGATCTCCAACTACCTGCAGTGGAATGTTAGAATCAACAGTGTTCTTAAGGAGAACAAATTGTGGTCGTTTGCGAACACCATTGTGCCTATACCTGCTTCAGATCCCATAGCTCTTGATGTTCATGAGGCAAGGGAAGCCAAGACTTAGAGAATCATCTTGGATGGGGTCAAAGACCACCTTATTCCACACTTTGTTGAGAAGAATACAACCAATGAAATGTGGGTTGCACTGAAAGGATTATATGAGGCTAAGAACGAGAACCGAAAAATGGCTCTCTGAGACAAGCTCCATGGAGCTAGAATGGTCAAAGGAGAGAGTGTGGCCACCTACCTCACCCGGGTTGCAAAGGTGAAGGAAGAGTTGGCAGCTGTTGGAGAAGTCATTCCTGACTCAGAGTTGGTGCAGATAGCCCTCAAAGGCTTCACCAAGGAGTGGGA
>ML801681.1:12228-37555 GCA_009831015.1 Picea engelmannii
GAAAGAGGTCCAGTCTTTTCTGGGCAAGATTAACTTCTAAGGAGGTTTGTTTCAATTTTTGTTGAATTGGTGAGGCATATCACAGCCATGCTCAGGAAGGGGAATGAAATAAAGTGGAATGTTGAACCCAGAGAATCTTTCAGCCAGATTAAGAAAGCAGTGACTGAGGCCCCTGTGTTGATCAGTCCTGACTACTCTGAGGATTTTCTGAACTTTTATTTCGCTTCCTTTGACACAGTGGTCATTGTTCTACTACAGAAGAATGATGCAGGGCTTGAACAGCCTATTTCCTTTTTCAGCAAATCGTTGAGGGATGTTGAGATCAAATACGACATCATGGAAAAGTAGGCATGTGCCTTGGTGAAATCTCTCAAATCTTTCAAAGTGTATGTTCTACACTCAAAGGTCATTGCATATGTTCCTTCAGCTTCTGTGAAGGACATTCTTATTCAGCCTGACATAGACGGGAAAAGGAGCAAGTGGGTCGCCAAAATTCTTGAGTTTGACCTGGAGATAAAGCCCACCAAGCTAATTAAAGGCCAAGGTTTATCCAAGCTATTGGTTGAATTTAATTATAAAGCTTTGTGGGTTAACTTCATCAATGTTTTCTCAAAATATCAGCAGGCTAAGTTGTCTGACAAAAGTTCTCAAGATGCTCCTCCATTGGCAGAATGCGCCTGGTATAAAGATATTACATTTTTTTTGTAGGAGTTGAGGCCCCCTGATGATATGGGAAAAAGCAAGGCAAGAGCTTTAAAGCTCAAAGCAATTAGGTATTTCCTTATTGACCATGTCTTGTATTGGAAAGACCCTCTAGGATTTCTTCTGAGATGTCTGAACCCACAGGAGGCCCAGAAAATTACGTTTGATTTCCATAGCAGCCTATGTGGGGGACACCATTTCTGGAAGACCACGGCCTACAAAATCCTCAAGGTTGCGTACTAATGGCCCACTTTATTCACTGATGTTTGTACAAAAATCAGAGCCTGTATCAAATGTAAAAAATTCTCAAGAAAACAACAGCTCAAATCTCTGCCACTAAAGCCTGTAGTAGCTTCATGGCCCTTTCAGCAATGGAGGTTGGACTCCATTGGGGAAATTCATCCTTCTTCAAGTGGTCAACATAGGTGGATCTTAACTGCAACAGATTATTTCACCAAATGGATAGAATTTATCCCCACCAGAAGTGCTTCACACAAAGTGATCATTGGTTTTCTTGAATATATTATGGCAAGGTTTGGTTGTTCGAACAGAATCATCACTGACAATGTTGCATCCTTCAAGTATGAGCCATTGATCAAGTTCTGTGAGCAGTTTGGGATTTCATTAATTCACTCCACTCCCTATTATCCCCAAGGCAATGGACTGACAGAGTCCTCTAACAAAAGTTTGATCAAGCTTATTAAAAAACTATTAGAAGACAATAAGAAGGCATGGGATTCAAAGATCAAATTTTCCCTGTGGGATGATCGAGTGACAACAAAAATATCCCTAGCCATCTCCCATTTCCAACTTGTTTATGGGACTGAAGTTGTTTTTCCTTCTCAGTTGGCTTTACCCATAGCGAAATTCTTTCAGGATTATCAAGGAGAACCTGACAATATGATCAGAAGAATTCATCAACTGGTAGAAGCCCAACAGATCAGAGAGAAGGTGGTGGACAGATCTCATGATTGTCAGTAGAGGATCAAGCAAGCCTTTGATAGAAAGGCAAAAAAGGAATATTTTCAGTTGGGAGATCTAGTGCTTAAATGTGATGCACCCAAGCAGGACAAAGGAAAGCATAGCAAATTTGAAGCCATGTGGATCGAGCCTTTCACGATCTCTGAAGTGTTTATAAATAATACTTACAAGTTAAAGGACTTGGAGGGTGAGGAAGTTTTTAATGGCCTTGTGAATGGGCATTTCCTGAAGAAATGTTTTACTTGAGCCATAAGTGGCTCCCCTTTAATTGTAAATATTGTTTTCCATGTTTGTTTTTCAGTTTTAGTAAGTGAATCCATAACCCAATAGTACGGCACTGAAGATGCATAAGAGTTCTTGGCATCTCGCAAGGAGAAATCCATCCCCCATGGAGCCTAATGTTATCACATAAGTTTGTGAGGGGGTATTTTCCTAAGAAATGGCNTTTTAGTAAGTGAATCCATAACCCAATAGTACGGCACTGAAGATGCATAAGAGTTCTTGGCATCTCGCAAGGAGAAATCCATCCCCCATGGAGCCTAATGTTATCACATAAGTTTGTGAGGGGGTATTTTCCTAAGAAATGGCCCCCCTTTCGCTAAAGAACGACAAGAATGGGTTAAAAAACTCACTTATCCTAAGTTTTATATCTAGGTGCATCATGCTAAGGAGTGCATAGATCTAGGCGGCCTAGATCTATGCGCTTAGATCTACGGCATAGGTTCCATATCATACCCCCCCCCCCTCATTGTTTTGCCTTTAACGAGGGGGGGGGTCCGATATGGTGGTTTTAAATTGCGTGCCCCCCACTATTGTGGCGCCTCCTCATGATATCAGACCCCCCCTTCCTAAAACCTCTTACGACTGCCTACCCCCTCCAACTAGACCACTTACCACCACCTCTTACCGCTCCCACCTCCTGCTAGCATCTGTCTCCCACTCCGCCTCTCACCTCTGCACATCACATCGTCCGCTCTCCCTCCTCGTCTCATTATGCTACACCTGTCCTCCACTCACCGCCTGGCCACCTCCCTTATCATTCCTGCCTGTCATCTCCTTCCAGGTGTCCTATCGCTCCCCTCTTCCCAAGAATATGGTCCCACCCCGTCTACTACTGCGGCCTCTCATCCGCCCCCACATCACCACCTCGCACCACCTCACCTCTGACCTATCCCAACGCAATGTGCACACCTTCCGTCGCCCGCACTTTCCATGTCACCTTCCATTTGCCTCGCCTGACCACATGGGCGTCCCTCGTCTCATCTCCACAACGTTGGCGCCATCGTCCCCACCAAGAGTCTCGTCCACGTCTGCCGACTAGGTCCCCTCGTAGCAGTCCAATGAAGCAGCAGCAACCAAGGGAAGGTCGCCATGTTGTTTAGGAGCAGAGTTGACTTGGGCCTCTCTAATCCTGATGCAAAAGTTAATGAAAATAAGGAAGGTGGGTGAGACATCATCTCCTTCCTTAAATAGAAGGCCAAAGAGGGACAAATCACAGGGGGAGACTGTCAGTCCAATTTGACAGAGATCACATCCGATAGAAGACTGCATGGGCAGTCTAACTGACATCTGCATGCGCAACCTGACAGAGAAACTTGTCAACTCAAAGCCTTAAACTCGTGACATGATCGCGCCTTCAGCAGCAGAGCCAGTTCTAAGTATATGTAGGCATTTTTTCCATTTTGTTAGTGTCGATGGTAGAGCTAAGCTCGTGATTGTAATGTTTTGATGAGGCCTATGGTTCTCTGGTTATGAACTGATCCTTGAGATTTCTTGTTTAATGGCAGCCATCTCCTTTCTTTATATTTTGCTTCTGACTCTGAAAGCCTGGGCATGGAGGATCCAGTCGGGTGTTGTGATTATAGTATAGTGTAGGTTTGATTATATATGTTGTTGCAGTGTTTTCAGTTTCTTGAAGTCTTCAGATCCAAGAGGATCTTGTATTTGAGACTTTTCCTCCAAATGTTGTTGGAAGACCGGATGTCCAGAGCATACCTTCTTACTTTCTCACCTTCCTTCTACCTACTCACCACTATACAACTTTATTGGCTTAAGTTAGATCAAGACTTCACTTATCTATGCATCTCCAACCCAGTTTTCTGAGTTAAAGCGATACAGTCCTGAGACTGCATCCATTAGACCATCCTTAAACTTATTTAATATGACATACAAACTGATGGGTATCAGGCTCATCCCTGCTGCAATCCAGGGGTGACTTCTGGTGCTAACACCTTCTTTCTTCGGATTTGCATGAGATTTCATTTTTTATTTATCTTTAGATTTCTGATTTTGATGGCTTCCATCTTGAACAGTAAGTGCATACGCCTTCGGGCCTTTGATTTTTCCCATGTTGATGAGCTTGGTTTTCTCTTGTGTCAGGGATTCGATAAATTCCTCAAGAGAAGGCATCTTTCAGGTGGATCTATAAGTGAATTTGACTAAATGGAATGTGGATACGAACACGGAGAATTCAAGATTAAGTTTGGAGAGAATGGTGAGAACCATTTGTTTTTACTCCTTAGATTTATCAACTCTGAAATCTTTGTGTTGCGACAGTAAATCCTTGTATTTGTTGGAAATACTGAGAGGGGGTGAATCAGTATTTAGAGCAATTAGTATTTTTTAACTTGTAATTCAATCAGATCATGTATTCAATTTATATCCAATCATCAATGAATAATATCCAATGAACAATAAACAATAGTATAAGAGATACACCAATACACCATGCACAGTATATAAGAAGTAATCATGTATTATTGTTCAAAGGAAGTAATGACTTCTGAAGTTAGCTACATCTTCTGAATATAAAGCGAGGGATTAACCTCCAAAAGGAAGATACAATTCTCCAATATCAAAAGAGGGTTGACCTCTCCTTTTGTTCCCCTTCCTTCCACCCAAGAATATATGAGAGATAATAAAACTTTACATTAAATTATCACCATCAACCAACCATCACATAGAACCTGATAATGCTTCCTAATACTTCTTCAACCTCTACAATTATTCACTTCTTGGAATACTCTGATCCTATAGATAATATTACTCGATGTATTCTATGAAACTCTTCCAATTTTCACTCCTTGAATCCTCCCAGAAAAAAAGTTATAGAGAAAATGGTAGACCTTATTCAATTATAGTTTATTCAGGAGAGCGAACTTGTACAGAATTTCCCGCGCTCAATATTTAACATCAGATTATGAAATTCATACACAGGAAACTACAGTTTGTACTATTACCAATGCAATTGGTCTCACTTCATTTGGATTCTCTATGAAGACATTATGATTGTTTTTCCCGGAACACATGTTTATGACTAGCTTCAGGACTAGTCAAAAACCCTATCTTCCACAAAGTGTATCTCCAACATTTTAGCGAATAAAGCGTTGAAATTTTTACCACAGGTACCTAGATATGTCTTCTCAATAGCCTCTGAATTTCACCATCTGAATCGTTCTAGAAACAAATTTATAGCGAAAATGGTAAGATGACCTGTAAATAACATACCTTAGAACACATCACCAAAAGACTTCATCCTCCCTTGAAATTCGACCTTCTTTACTTCAGATTTCCTCAGAAATTCGACTCATATCTCATTTTTCATTAATAAACTTGTTTGTATTGAAAAATGAATGTATAATTAGATGTATTTCTACCATTTATTTCACTTCATTTTAACATTAGGATCGACATGTAGTTTCTGCTTCAATTCACATTGTCATCTTCAAAAATTCATTTCTCCTCAATCGTGAGGATCCACGTGACATGCCACATACCACCGGAAGTGGCATGAATTATACTATCCATCCATGGGTTTTGTATCTTCATGTGTAATTTCCTTCATGTCTATCTACTTCGATCAACTGTGGGGTCCAAAATCCAATGGCTCGGGTTGACATCAATGACAACAACCAATCTTCCAACAATCTCCCCCTTTGTCATTGATGGCAACACTCATGCTCCCCCTATCATCTTGATCCCAATTTCTCTCCCCCTTTGACATCAATGGAAAAGGGTGGGGTTGCTCCCTCTGAGTTCAATGGAATAAAGTGACCTTCTTCTTTGGGTTTGCTCCCCCTGAACATGTGGCACTCAATAATACTTCATCCTTATTTTTGGTTTTTGGGACTTTTTCTTCCTTGGAATCCTTTTGTGTGGCTTATGTCTTCTCTCTCTTCTTCATGTCTAGGATGTATATGTTGTTCGGTCTTCTTGTTGCAGTTGCAACCAATCTTCTTGAGTTATTTTCTATGATTCTTAAATGTAAGAGTGTATCCTTGATCACATATTTTGCTGACACTGAGGAGATTATGTTTCAGATCTTCAAACAATTGGACTTTTCCTGCTTTTACATTTTCACTTACAAGATTTACAGTTCCTTTTCCAAGTATTTTGGTAGATGAGTCATCTCCAAATGCAACATTTCCACCATTTTTCCTCAAGCTGACAAATTTGCTTTGATCTCCAGTCATATGAGATGAGCACCCACTATCTATGAACCATTCATTTTCTTCTTTGCATTCTTTAGTGACCAATGTTATTCGGAAGTTTTCATTGTGTGGAATTTATTTCCTTTTCCATGTTGTAGTTGGTATAGGGACATTTGGCATAGGATTATCTTCCTTCATCTCTCTGCAATCTTGTGCTTTGTGACCAAGATTATTGCACTTGTAGCATACAATATTTTGATCCATTAACGGATCAAATGGATTATAATTTATGTTGACAGGTCTACGAACATTTACATATCTACTATTTGCACCATTCATGTATCTTGCGTAGTTATTCATTTCATTGATTTTACAATTGATTGCCTTGTGTCCAAAATTTCCACAAGTATAACAGTGTCCAAGAAAGTAATTTTGATACCAGGGAGTAAGTGATCTTCTTTGTGGTGTGGTCCATCTAGGTTCATGATCTATTCTTAGGTAGTTTTTTTCATAATGATTGCTTTCATACCTGATGGGAGAGGATCTTCTTGATGTCTCATTCCTTCTAAATTCTAGTCTTTTATCTTGTTGTTCAACTTGCTCTAGAGTGTTGGTTTCATCATTTCCATCTTCTTTCTCTTGTTTTGTTGTCTTCAAACTATCATTATATCCTATTCCTTTCTTTTCATTTGGATATATTTGAATACTAAGGATCTCATCTAATTTTTCAATACCTTTTTCGAACTTCTTTAACTTTTCTATTGTCAATAGTAGCTCCCCTTTTGTGTGATCCAATTCTTCTTTCAATTTCTCATAATCTTCTAATTGTTCCTTCAAGCTATCAATGGTATTTTCAAGCTTGTAATTCTCTTCTTCACAACTACTCAGTTCACTTTTTAGTATTATGTTTGTGTTTCTAAGCTTGTTATTTTTAGTTTTAACATGCTTCAACTTTTCAAGATTCTCATCTTCTTGTTCACTCTCTACATTGTCTTTGTATCCCCAAAAGGAATAAAGGTTGGTTTCTTCATCTGAATCTTCTTCGGAAATGATTTATTCTTCTTTATAACTCTTGTGATCATCATCTTGGGTTTCTTGGGTTATGAAGAGGACTTCTCCTCCATCGTTATCTTCTTCATCACTCTCATTTGAGGAGATGTCATCATCCTTGGAGTAGAAGCTATTTTTATTGTTGAGACTTATCTTTTTATAGTAGCATTTTTTAGCAATATGTCATACTATACCACACTTAAATCATTTGAGAGGAGACTTACCTTTGTATATGTCAGTTCCCTTCTGGAGCCTTTTTACGAAATTTGTTATTCCTTCATCAAGGTCATTATCCTTGTATTTTGTCTTATTTATGGATTTAAAGGTTGCTTCATTGTTTGGCTGGTCACTTTTTGTACCTGCTCTCATTTCATATGCTATAAGAGACCCATGCAATTCATCCATTGTCATTTTGGTCAAGTCCCTATTTTCTTCAATGGCGGAGACCTTAGCATCATACTTCAAGAGAAGTGATCTCAACAATTTTTGTACAACCAAGGATTCATTGAGCTCTTCACCTAATCCTCTAATAGCATTAACAACTTCATCAACTCTAAGAAAATATGTTGCAATATCTTCTTTTTCATCCATCTTCAAATTTTCAAATTATGCTCTATGTCGTTGAAACTTGACCTGCTTAACTTTTGTATCACCTTCATAGATACTCTTGAGTTTTTCCCATACCTCTTTAGCAGTGTTGCAGCCCATCACTTTGCTAGCAATGGTTGGTGCCAATTCTCCTAGAAAAATATGTCTCGCTTTTGAATTACAACTCATAAGCTTATTCTCATTTGGATCGGTTGGAGCATTCTTTGGGATTACATAGCCATTTACAACTAAGTACCAAATGTCTACTCCCAAAGTTGTTAGATAAGTTTTCACTCTATCACTCCAGTATGCATAATTGCTTCCATAAAATCGTTGAATCCCATTTGGAATGTGCTCATGGTCATCCATCTCTGCTTTGGATTTTCTTTCTAGTGGTTAAATTGTTCTAAAGGAAACCTGCTTTGATACCAATTGTTGGAAATACTGAGAGTGGGGTGAATCAATATTTAGAGAAATTAGTATTTTTGAATTTGTACTTCAATCAGATCATGTATTCAATTTATATCCAATTAGAAATGAATACCATCCAATGAAAAATGAACAATAGTTTAAGAGATACACCATGCACAGTATATAAGAAGTAATCATGTATTATTGTTCAAAGGAAGTAATGACTTCCAAAGGTAGCTATAGCTTCCAAATATCAAGGGAGGGATAAACCTCCAAAAGGAAGATACAATCCTCCAATATCAAGAGAGGGTTGACCTCTCCATCCTTGCCCCTTCCTTCCACCCAATAATATATGAGAGATAATAAAATTTTACATTAAATTATCACCATCAACCAACCATCACATAGAACCTGATAATGCTTCCTAAGACTTCTTCAACTTCTACAATTCTTCACTTATTGGAATACTTTGATCGTGACTCAATGTATTCTATGAAACTCCTCCAAGTTTCACTCCTTGAATCCTCCCAGAAAAGGAGTTATAGAGAAAATGGTAGACCTTATTCAATTCTAGTTTATTCAGGAGAGAGAACTTGTACAAAATGCCCCGCGCTCAATATTTAACATCATATTCTGAAATTCGTCCACAGGAAACTACAACCCGTACTCTTTCCAATGCAATTTTTCTCACTTCATTTGGATTCTCTATGAATAGGTTATGATTGTTTTACCCGGAACACATGTTTATGACTAGCTTCGGGACTAGTCAAAAACCCTATCTTCCAAAGAGTGTATCTCCAAAATTATAGCGAATAAAGAGATGAAATTTTTACCACAGGTACCTAGATATGTCTTCTCAATAGCCCCCCAAAGTTTACCATATGAATAGTTATAGAAACAAAGTTATAGGGAAAATGGTAAGATGAGTTGTAAATAACATACCTTAGAACACATCACTAAAAGACTTCATCCTCCCTTGAAATTCGGCCTTCTTTACTTCAGATTTCCTCATAAATTCGACTTATATCTCCTTGTTCATTAATAAACTTGTGTGTTTTGAAAAATGAATGTATAATGAGATGTATTTATACCCTTTATTTCACTTCCTTTTAACATTAGGGTCGACATGTAGTTTTTGCTTCAATTCACATTGTCATCTTCAAAAATTCATTTCTCCTCAATCATGAGGATCCACGTGACGTGCCACATACCATCGGAAGTGGCATGACTTATACTATACATCCATGGGTGTTGTATCTGCATGTGTATTTTCCTTCATGTATATCTACTTCGATCAACTGTGGGGTCCAAAAGCCAATGGCTAGGGTTGACATCAATGACAACAACCAATCTTCCAACAGTGTTTTGTAAAGAAATCTTGGAGATTGTCGAAGATTTTTGGATCCAATGTGAGCAATTCAACCTTGAGCATGTGTCCCCTCATCTCATACTTTTTTCCAAATATCCCTTCCAATGTGTTCCATGCTTCATTGGGGGTTTTACAGTAAGATATGTGAAAAAGGAGATCGTGAGAGATGGGACTACAAATTGTTCTGAATGCTTCATCCATTTGATTTAGATACTTGGATTTTTCTATGGATAATTTTGGTTTTGTCTTTGTATTCAAGGCTAACATGTACAATCCTTTGGTTTGGAGATGCATTATTATTCTCTCCTTCCATGCAAAGTAATTGTAAGGTGTAAGAATGAATTCTTTTGGGAATTCCATTTTTCCGTTGTCTTCAATCTTTGGTACCTGCAAAAATAATTTGGTGTAGCTTTTTCTTAACAATCTGTCGGCTCTGATACCATGTAAATGTGTTGAACCTACACATAATAGATATATCTAGAAAATACCACACACATTTGCAGAGAGAAATTGAGAAAGAAGAAGAAAGAGAGAAAGAATGGAAGAATTCTCATTAATTGTAATGAATAATGAATCATTTACACATGATATACTATGTATAACTCAACCAATGCGCACTGGAGGTGAAGCCAATGCGCCATAGTGGTGGTCTATATTGATCTGGACACACACCAGCAGTTACGGGAGTGAACTACCACCTAGTCTAGTCTCTCAGGCAGTTACTGGACTGAATTGCCACCTAGCTGAGTTAACTAGTCTACCAGTCTTCAATTAACTAGCTAAAACAGACTGAAGTGAGGAGGAGATCAGGGAATCATGGGTAATGTGCTAATCTGGTGATGATACCAAGGCTAATTCACATTAGCTGGTGATGATCCTAATGTTGCATGGTGACAAAACCAATGCAACATCTAGACTCCACTCAACTAGTCAAATTGAAGTGAAAATTGAAGAGAATATTCTCCTAGAGGAATATTATTCCTAAAATATAGGAGATTGGATAATGACTAATAAACAAGAAAAAAACCTTAGGAAAAATAAATCCTAGGTATGTGTGAAGTAACTCCAACAAACCCCACTTAGGGGCCACCACTCTCCCTTAATCCAACAAACTTAGGGACACAAGTGAAATCATAACCAGAAATGGCTATTGATGACAAGCAACCAAAAACTAAAACATATAAGCACATATACAAAGCAAGGGACACTGGGAGTATAAGATCATGAAACCCATGAAGGGGAAATTTTATTAATTAACCATTCCCCATGTGTTTTTCTAATGTACAAATGGTCCCTTTATATAACTATAGGTGACCATAACAACTATGTAAAAAATAGATATTATGTTCAAACCAAATGAATAACTATCTCCATAACTCTCTCCACAATATTTCCATGAATCTCTCAATAGATCTCCATCTCTAGCTTCTCTCATTTCTCCTCATCTATCACTCTCACGTAGAATTATAGAATTAGTCTACATCATTACAATTCCATCATATCATTTAGACATTATTCATGATCACACGTAGGAATTATTCTGTCATACGCCCCCTTAATGAATACTTGTGATTCATTTATTTTTGTTTTTCACTTGGTCCTTTGAATTGGTCTCATATTCATATTTATTTATTTGTGTATTCCGTCTTCATCCTCATTAATCTTCTTGTACCTACAAACATTAACATTGTTGAATTCCATATAAAAAGGTTACCATCCATCAGAGTACATGGGTTGTCAACCACGGTATCTGTCATTTCTATAGGAAACATTTTCTTGCACATGGTTCATCAACCATTCTTCCATCACATGTATTCATACACGTACCTTTTACTCCCCTTGCATCATCATTAGTCATCATCCTAGGTTTTTTGTGTCTTGCCCATAACTATATTCTCAATGCACCTGCATCAGACTACCAAGGAACAAAAGACTTATTCATGGGATCTTGTCCATGAGTTCATCAATGATGCTACCAAGATTTGTATATTGGCTCCTCTAACCTCACTCTTCCTTTCGATCTATCTACCATCTCGCAAGATTTTATTTCATAGTTTGCTTTTCTTAAACCACACAAGTCCCTTTTTCATGAATTGCAATCTCCTTGGATGATTTAGATCGATAAACTATGAAAATCCCTTTTCCATGACTTGCAACCTCTATGATTGCCTCAAATTGATGTTTCTAGTAGTTGTGGACTGCCTTAAATTGGTGGTTCTTCCCATGGTCGAGCTTCTCTTCCTAACTCACCACTTCTTCGTTTCCTTCAGCAAATTCTCTCTCATGACAAGTGGTTTTTTCTTACCAAAAACCTTACACTACAAAGTGGTTTTTAGAGAACCAAAAACCTTTCAACATACAAATTATGGGGTATTATTTCCACATCAGTCATACATCATGTACATACAATTTCATTTCAGGATAATCTAGCCTTTATACAAACATATGAATAAGACCATTTTCTTTCCATAAAAAACACTATCAAGGAGGACCAGAAAAATTCTTAAGGATGTTACTCTTCATGGATTCACTGCATCTGCACCAACACATGGTACTATTTATTCTTACCTTGCTTTAATTCCTTTTTCTTGCTTCTGTTGTGTTTCTTCATCTCCCTTTTTTTATTATTTTCCTTCCACTGCTTCATTATTTATTCTTTCACTTTTCTCTTTTATGCACTTTTTTTCTGCTGCCTCATTCTTTATTTTCTTGTGCCATTCTCCTCGTTGCTTCATCTTTCACCACCCTTTCTTCTTTTCTCTTCAATTACCCTCGAAGTGGACTATAATTATTGATTTTTTATCATTTTTAAGGCATTGGATAATAATAAGAACATTCACCACCCAATCATAAGTATTGATGTTCGAAAGCTACCTTCAAGTCAAAATTCTTAAATGACAACGGCTTACAAGAAAAACGCAATTTCTCACTCTCAGTGAATTCCAATAGACATGCATAGAAGCCCTGCTAGCCTAATCACTTAGATGGGATCACCATAACAATGCTAGACCTCAATAGAATGGCTATTTGTAGAAATTAGTCAAGGAGTCTATTATCATAAGGCCTCTTTGCCAGTATGTTTGTTGGAACAAAGGACCTAAATCCTCGCAAGCCTACTCACCAGAGAAAAGGATTACCATGAAATTGCACTCATAGTAGCTCCTACTTCAATCTATGATTGTTATTCCCGCACGAAGACTAGATAAGTATCTAACAGGAAACTAATGGCCTATGATAAACCCCTATTACAACATGGATCTCATTTTCATAAGCATGGCATAAATATTCAACTTCTAGCATCTGATTGCTTCTTGTTCTCTCGATGAACATGGGCTCAATGTGAGTGTTGAAAGAGAAATAGCCATACAAATGAACAACCAAAGAACCCTTCAATAGTCTCAAAATGAAATGATATACAAAGAGGGAAGGTTGGTGAGAATTTATGAGCATGAAGGTGAAGTGTCAAATTATGCCTCTTGGATTTATGGGCTCATTTCAGCTTTGGCATCTCAAGAGATAAGTTTAGTAGAAACATCTTCTCATTTCATAGTACCTCCTCTCATTCCAACCACAATTATTTCATCATACTATTGTATTAGAGTTATTTTTGAACTTATATCATACTTGCATCATGGCATATTTATCAGCTCAAGGAAAATAAAAATACTCCAAAAGAAGCTAATTATATTTAGTAATGGGACCTTAGCCTAAAGCTCCTTCTAAGAAAGTTTACATGGCCAAACAATTTGACTTAATATGCACATCATTTACAATATTAGGTGCATTTCCATAAAGCATGACTTGGGATCTAAGTATAATATTTACATGAATCCATATATAAAATAGAAGTATCAAAATGGATTACACTTAAAATAAGCTCTTTACTAATAGATTCAACAAAATTCTTCGAGAAATATAATGAACCAAGATTCAAAGATCACTAATGGATTCAACAAAATTCTTCACGAAATATAATGAACCAAGATTCAAAGATACCTTTGAAGAAAGCATGTGTTCCTTTAAATTAATCATTAGCATTAATTCTACTAGCAGGTTGACCTCGCACCAAACTTTTAACTTTACTAGCTGATTGACCTTGCACCAAACTTTTAACTTTACTAGCAGGTTGACCTTGCACCAAACTTTAGGACATTTAACAATGAGCTAAAAATGTGTAATTATTATGATGTGTTTTGGTGGAAAGAAGATTATATTTATATTAGTTTTTTACATTACCACTATTATTAGATTGTATTGTTCCTTGAAATGTTCCCTTGCAATAAATGATTTCAGGGCATCCACAATCCTCTTTAGGTCCCAAACTGACTCTTGAACCAAAGGGTTTAATCCTTATTTGACCTTAAAAGGCACTTCACAATGTCACATTGACAACACTTATGTTGTCTTTGTATTTCACAATGTCACATTGACAACACTTATGTTGTCTTTGTATTTTAACTCACTTATGTTGTTTTTATATTTAACTTGAATTATTTGCCAAATTTGGAAAAAAACAAGTTTGGAGCACTATTTGCCAAATTTGAAAAAAACAAGTTTGGAGCAAAACTATTAAGTTAGAGAGTCACATTGTCACCAACTTTAGAAATGCAAATATTAGAAAACAGGATATATCTGAATCAACTCTAGAACCTAGCATATAGATTCCTTATCCATGGGCTATCTTGGGCACTTCACAATGTAACCTTCACGATACTTCTCTTACCTTTATATTTTAACTTAAACTATTTGCCAAATTTGAAAAAAAAAAATTACCTTTATATTTTAACTTTACTACTTTATATTTTAACTTAAATATTATTTGCCAACTTTGAAAAAAATAATTTGGAGTCAAACTATTGGGTTATAAAGTCACCTTGTCACCAACTTTAGAAATGCAAATATTCAAAAACAGAATATATCTAAATCGGGTCTATAACCTAGCATACAAATTCCTTATTCATTGGGAGTTTTTCACCATGAGACATAAAACTAATTTAATAGAAGAAGCAGAAGATATTAAAAGAGGACAAATTTCTTCAAACTGCCTGTAAGGATGGCAGGCCCAATCAAATATTTACAATAGATCGATATTCATGAGCTTCAAAGAGAGTCGAAGTCCATTCACTCACAAATATGAGAAGGGAAAAACGTGATGGGCCCTTTGAAAAACATTCCAGTGGTCAAAATCAATGAGATGAGATGAAATAACCATGCATAAAGCTCAAATTGACAGAAGACTTCATTTTATTGATTCCAAGGTGAACTAATCAAAATCTTGAATATAATCTGACAAATATAAATGGGAAAAGGGATAGAAGCACAAAATGATTTCATTATTTTGCTTCAAATAACTCAGAATACATCAATATGGAGCAGAGCCACCAAATATCTTCAATATGTCAAGCAAATTACATTACAAGATTCATGGCAATTAGATTCATAGATTTGAGAAGGAGCAAAATAGAAGCGTTACACACCTGAGAACACTAAGAAGGAGCATAATAGAAGCGTTACAAACACCTGAGAACACTAACCCATAGACTTGGCGGTGAATCATCTATTATAGTGCCTTACATGCCAAGTTCTGAACCCAATTTTCTTTATGTTTGTCCTCTCCTTGATATGAAACAATTTTCAGATCCATAACCCTGAGACAACAATTTTGTTTTATGCCTTTGTGAGTACCAATCCTCCTCTGAGTTTCTCACCCATCACTACGTGCCAGATTCCCTAAAATCAAACCGCTCCTTCTCTCACTGTCTAAAATACTGTCTCGCCACGTGAACCAAGCTGAATCAATTTTGGGGCTACTTCTTTTGATCTGCATTGGTGTAGCTTTTGGAGCCGCTGAGTTTCGAATCCATGACCATTCTTTTCCTTTTTTAAGAAAGCATAGTAATTTTTAATAAAGTGTGTTTCAAATAATGTTATGAATGTGCATCCTGTACTTGTTTAAGTGAGGGGATCCACCATTCCACTAAATAAACTTTGGCTCAAGTCTTTTATGCATTTTTCTTTGGATCGGCATAGTTGATTGATTGACTGAAATGATCTTCAATGGGTTGAAGAGTCTAAGTGTAAAAAAAATAAAAAATAAAAATTAATTCATCTGTTTAATGTGGGATCTTCTGTTGTGAATTTAGACTATCTTTTATTGTGAATTTTGACTAAAAAACCTAGCAAAACCTAGCAATCTGATTGATCTTATTAGTTGTGAATATTATTCTAATAATCTGATTGATCTTATTAGTTGTGAATATTATTTTCTTAATTCATCTTTTCAATGTGGGATCTTCTATTATGAATTTTTACTAGTTTACTAGAAAACTAGTAATCTGGTTGATCTTATTAGTTGTGAATAGTGTTTCGTTCGTATATTATTTTCTTAATTCATCTTTTCAATGTGGGATCTTCTATTATGAATTTTTACTAGTTTACTAGAAAACTAGTAATCTGGTTGATCTTATTAGTTGTGAATAGTGTTTCGTTCGTCGAGAGGTCGAAGGCCCAGGGTATCCCTCAATGAAATGTTGTTGCTGGAAATGGGAACCGCGTGGCTCCACCATATTTGCCTCCCAAACATATGTGATTTGCTGGAAATGGGAGCCGCGTGGCTCCACCATATTTGCCTCCAAACATATGTGATGCCCGATGGAACCCTGTGATTTTGGAACCAAGAACTGTCCTATTGTGTAGAGAAGAATTACTGATAAGATTAGATTAGAACGAACTGGGAACTGAGAGCACTGGTTCGCCTTGGGGTTCGAAAATTCAGCCATGGACTACCACCAGTGAAACTTTATATTTCCCCGGATAAAACTTGAACAATTGAGCACATGTAGAGAACTTTCCAACAAACACTCAAGGGAAAGCGGAAAGATAAAAGCTTGATCTGCTTATTCTGCAAGTTGAACTCAGTTTTGACTTGTGAAAATGCAGGAATATCGTCACCATGCCCAAACTTCAGAGTTCCTCTACCAGCTCTGTATTTCATTCTTGAAACTCAAGATATCAGCACGTGACCCAACAAACTTTTACGAATTTTTCTCGCCTCTGTGCTCTGCATCGGACCGAGAACTAATTCATGCCCTCTCCTTTCCCACATCTACAAACTCCTAAATTAACTTCTTGAATAACAGACCATTTCAAGATAAATCAACTGCTGAGGATTGCATGAGGAGACCAATTACACCAATAAAATAATCTTCTAGGGTTTCTGTCGTAATTGTGCCACAACTTGAGCCTATAAACCATGAATTCAATTCCGCAGAAACATATATACAAGACTCAGATGGCTTACCAACGAGTGGCTACACGAAACACTTTGACTCTATCTCGATACACCTTTTTAAATGTAACTAAGAGTCAAGGATTTACACAACCTTTTTAACATGAAGTGTTTGGCATCATTTGAAACCAAATTCAGATTCTATCAACTCTGTGTTGCTCCACGGCCCCTGTAAATATATGCAAGACCTCCTGGTTCAATGCCATTCTTCCTATATCTTCCATTTTACACCAAGCAGGCCCCACCATCCACGCAAGTAATTAGGATTTAAAATCAACTTTTGGAAGTGGGGTCATTTTTCACTAAAATGTTTGGCTCCAACTAGGGGACATATCTTCAATATGAGGCTCATGAGAATCCCAGACTAGTTAGAAGAAGTAGATCAGTGCCTTATCGATGGGGCATGGAGTCAACAACATTTTTTTCAACAAAAATCCTCGTCCTTCCTCTCATCTCGTGCCCTTATTACAAAACTCTGAAAAACAAGGAAATATGAGTTGGAACTATGTTAAGAAAGCAAGAAAATCCTACCAACCTAGCCTAACCGTCAAAGGCATATTGACTACGTGACATGACAATGCCAATGCAACCAGAGGAGATTATGTTAAGGGTATGGGACTACTCTACACACATTTCTTTGATAGGGAGGAGGAGGAGGAATTTAAAGGTTGCATTGTGGAATGGGGTGGGCACCAACACCTATCATCTATAGGTATTACCCCAAAAGTTCCAAGAAGAATTGAGGCCTTGACTAAAACTTACTCCAAACTCAATGAATTCATGGGAGACGGGTGTGAGAAAGACATATGTAAAAGGCGTAGATATTACACTTTCCCATTGATGACTTTGTTGTTCTTGAATGCAAATGGTTTTCCATTCCTCTTCATGGATGCATCATAGGTATGTTCTTGCGCCAAAGTGGGGGAGGCCTTCACTAGTGCCTCATCCTTGGAATGAAAATCTTCTTGACTCAGTGCCTCATGAAGCCTGTTATCCCCCATTTCTAGGGATAACTAAGGAGATGATGTCTCGAGGCCCTCAGTTTGCAGACATGGAGTACCAAGAGGTAGATGAGTAGGTAGGGGCGCCTATCATACCACACATCACCATTTGATCGATGGTAGCGACATCCACCACACCCAGCTTGGCCCATAGAGGACAACAAGTCTTGCTTCATAAGGTAACAATTTTGGTATCGTTGTAAGTGTCATTTTAATATTTGGAGCATTTGAACATGTTGCTAAGGATCCTTTCTTGATTTTGAAAACATTTGCTTGGAAATTATGCTTTTGGCCCTCTTTCACCTTGGTGAGTGTCATGATTTCCTAGTAAGTGGTCACCCTTAGAGAAAGGGTTGTACCGGGGGTCTCCATGAAGGGTCATCGTAACATTCCCACTCATACTTGCCACCTTCCATCACTTCTTCCCCTCTGTTTCCCCATCTTTTAGGTTTTCGATCTTATTGACCCAAGAAGGGCATGTACCTCATTTCATGAGAAGCAGGGGTCACTAGGCTCGGAGGTGCCCTAGCAAAAACATCATGCAATAAAATCTCGCCCTGGGATCCCGAGAGCAATGAAACACTTCTCAAAAAAGTAAGGGACCCATAAAATAAATAACTAATTAATTAATAACACTTTCCAAGGTAGAGTGTTTGTGGGCTATGAATTTCCTTTTTAGTGTCCCTTATTGTCTTCAACTTGGAAAGGCATGTGAACCAAGGTGGAGCATATGTGGGCTATGCATTTTCTTTTTAGTGCCCCTTATTTTCTTCAACTTGGTGACACATGCAAAATAAATGGCTAATAAAGGGCTTGGAAAAATATGCTTTAAAAACAAAGAGGAAAAGGATGTGGCTAACCCTCAACAAAGGCGCCCATAAATGAGACAATACGAGCCCTTGTATGTCATGAAACCCCATAACTAGAAGTCTAACCCCATCCACGTCACGTTCACTACATGACTTAGAAAGGTTCCTCCTTGGGAACATCCCCTACTTGAGGAATCGGTTCACCCAATAGGGCATTATGACACCTCTCCCATATCCAAATTTGGCAAATTGTATAAGGTCTTTGAGCATTTGTTTATTTTGAAAAGGGGGGATTTGATGCACATGTTCGGGTGGTTCTTTTATTAGATATGGGTTACTTAGCATGATATTGTGACTTGTGGACCCTTGGAGGATGTACTTATTTTTCTTTGCAGGTCCTTGACAGGTGAAAGTTTGAACATGGAGACACAAGGTTCCTTGGACCTTCATTTGGGGCATGAAGCCCACAGGTTGGATGATGCTCCTCCTCTCCTTGGAACAAGTTGGATGAGGAACGTTGCCTTTGGAGGCATTTGATTATCCATTGGAGGTGACTCGCTAACCTTCCCATCCCCAACATTTGCCTTTGGAGGCCATACTCTTCTCTTTTGGGGCATGACATCATCACTTGAAAGGTTAAGGTTTGAAGGTGCAAGGTGTTTTGATGGTGATGTGGCTTGGATTGATGGAGAGAGAGAGACACTTGGCATGCATATGACACTTATTGGCACGATATATGGCCTTTGGAGGTCCAAAGATTTTCACCCTAGGCCAAAATGTCTCTCCTAGTGGCCCAACGTCACCCTTTAGGGTATGACATCACCCCTAAAAAGGGATTTTCTTTTTGTAAATTTGAATTTTAAAGTTGTAAAGGCAAAAGGAGGAGGTCGGCCTCCCTAATTTGTTGTTGACATTTTGAATTGTGGAAAAATGGGTTTTAGGTAACCTCCTATAAAAAGAGGTCACCCCATTGTTATTTTAGATATAACTCACTTGAGAATTACATATTGTATGGTTGAAATTTTCGCCCTACTTCGGCATTTTGCTCTATCTCTCTCTTAAACCTCTCTTGTGAATGCTAGTACTTGTCTTTTGGTGAAGGAAGGTAACGCGTTATCTCTTGGATGTCTTGTTCTTGCTATTGTGGTGGAATATTCTTGGTAAAAGAGGGTTTCTTCATGCCTTTTCTTGGAATTGGTAAGAAATTTCTGCATTAATTGTGTCTTTCTCTTCTTGTTTCAAACTAGATTTGTCTAAACCCTTGGAGGAGTATAAAGGCATACACCCTCCACTAAGATCTATCATTATTATTTTGAATAAGCTACTTTGCAAAAGTTGCTAGGAGGAGTAAAGAGGCTTACACCCTCCTAGATTTACCTTGCTAGGTTTTGTTTTCTCTAGGGAGTAAAAAGGCTTACACCCCTAGAGAAGTAACAAACCCTAACACTTACACAAGAGACTCCATAACCCAATTGGCAAGACACTAGTCTTTTGCATTGGAGATATAAAATCATTGCATTGGTATACATGGAAATTGGAGATATTGCAATTGTTCAAGTTGGAATATATTCTTCATACCATAAGCTTGATTGTGCCCTAAGGGCGTTGATTTTTTTGCTGTTACAAATTAATGCTGCAGCCATTAGGGCTGCTGCAAAATCATATTTTCCTCACTCATTGCTCTCTAATCTACTGCTGAAATTCACTTGTAAACCTTGGTTATTGTTCTACTTGTTGTTGACTACTTGTTGGGAGGTTTACTTGTTGATTTTTGTGGTTAGATCTTGCTGCTGTAGCAATTGTTTGCTACAGCCACTTGGTTGTCATAATAACTTGTTCATAACACTTAATAAACAGCCATAAATATCATCAAAATCTTGGCTAAATCATTGGAAGTTCAACTAGTCATTACTAGCTTTATTTCCAGCATCTTGTACTTGATTTTTGATGGTTATATTTGCAGCTATTGTTGTCATTTGTTGCTGATATATATATTTCCATACTGCTGCAATTTGGGACAGCAAGGCTTCTTGCTTGATCCCCATTGATTTAAGGCTTGTATATCTATCATTTCTCAACCTTTATTCCTTCTCCAATCTTGACCTATAGGGTGTTCATTGATCATCATCTAACTTTCCATCTCAATCCCCCTAGGGTCACCGGGATTCCCCCCTTGTGGTGATTTCATCGTCACCGAGGGGAGTGTCTATCTAAGGTGACAGTGGGTAGGTACTCCTGTAGTTGTCACACTTCCGTGGATTGGGTTGGGCTTTTCCCAAGCTACAGATTGTGCGATAACAAAGCCGATAAATGAGAAGTAGGCTTGGGTCTATGCAAACGCTCTCCATTTCAGAGTTTGCAACAAACTCAGGAAGAAGATAAGTGACAATTTCTACACTGTCCTTGAAACAATCTACCTCATTTGAATGAGAAGATGCATAGCCATCATCATTAGAATCATGTACAAGATTGTCACTGAAAAAATTTTAAAATGCAGATTCTGAAACTCTCTGCTTCATTACAGTTAAGATTTGATCCTCTGCAAGCATTTTCATCAGTGAAACTTTTGAAACTTCAAAGTCTCTTCATCATACACTGAATCATGATTGAAAAATATTTCAAAGTGAGGATCCAACATCTTGCTCTTCATCTTTCAAAAGACCTTTGGATTGGTCTTCAACCATGCCATAAGAAGGTATGTCAACCATTAGCTCAATGCTAACAAGATCTAGAAATGTGGATTGTAAATCTTGATGCTCCTTCACAATAAAATTAAGTGTAACTTCCTTACAGTCCCCTTTTGGTTTGAAGAGAGCCCTTTTTTTTCTTTCTTTCACCCAACCATTCAAACAATAGGAAAAATAAAAAGATCCATTGAAAACCACTAGCCTATAATTTACCTTCCCACGTTCAGAACTTTCTTTCTTACATTCATCCTTGAAACATTGAAACTCAACAACCATCTCTTCATTTTCTTTCCCTCAACCATTTGGATAAATATTAAAAGGGAGGAAAGGAACTTTCATGACCTCTACTTTCATGCATTCAACAAATTCTTCCGATGGTTGTTCCATCTGAGGTAGACAAAAAGAAGAGGTCTTGCTCAAGAAAAAATCAGGCTCACGTACTATATCTTCAGCTGCAAAGGAAAGCACTGCATTTTTTTGGGTTCTCCCTGGACATCGAACTTTCCATAATGAAAATCACCCAAATACATAGGTTCCACAGCATTGGCAATAGCTAAATCAACATCAACATCATAAGGAAAATCATCTCCATCTTTAGGAAAGGAAGCAATCTCATAGTCTTCTCCATCATCTTCAAAAATGTCAGCATCTTCATGACCACCATATGTTGTTGCAGCAGTCTAACTTTCCCTAAATTCTTGCATTTCTTCCACAAGGGACGACATCTGACCCTTCATTTTTCATAATCATCTTCCCTAGCTTAAATTCTTCAACTTCTAGGGAAGAACGAAGGGCAGAAACTCAATCTTGTTGCTACACAAAGTCTTCCTGAAGGTGTTGATTATGAGAGAAGGCTGCTGAAATGTTGAGACTTGAAAGTTAAAGGCCTTGATATTCAAGGCCAACAACTTCATCTTCCTCGAGAACAGCATCATCCCAATAAAAACGGAAGGGTTAAAGCAATGTATTGATTCATCATTCCTTGAACTTCTTCCATGAGAAAAAGGATTTGACCCTTCATCTCATTCATCATTAAATCTTGAGAACTTGAAGATGAGATACGAGTAGAGATTTCTTCTTTGTGTTAAATTCTTCTTTACTTCAAGTTCATACACTGCTCTAGGTTTGGACCACTTCCAAAAGGCCGTGATGTTAATTTCCAAATCTATAGCATCATCAATCATTTGGTCGAGGGAAAGAGATCCCCTTCTCTAAGAGAAAGGGAAAAATCAGGTTGATGTGCTGCTACATAAGCTCTGATATAGTCTCGCAATTATTTTTTCTCGAGTTAAACTCTATTATGTAATAGTGGTGGTTTTTCTTCTTTCCCCGTCAATTTATGAAAACCTGATATAACTCCATCCATGATCCTATCAAGTAACCAAGTCTCTAAACCATCTTCTAACATCTCCCTACAAGGAATGACCAAAGTTAGAACATCCTGGTATAAAACATCATCATATTCAATAGGTTAACTATGCAGTCCTTAAGGCTGCATATGTTCTTCTGCAGTGATCACATTATCCCCATTAAACTTAGGGAGGATCTTGAAATAATTGATAGGCATACAATGGAGAACTGATGGAAGCCTAGGGGATTTGTATCTAGTTTTCACCCAAGGATTAGCCCTTTCATCCATTTGGTGATTTGAGACATTAGCAATGGGTTGATTAGGTATATGGAATTCCCCTTCCACAAGGTTTCCAGTGGTAAATGTTGAGGATAGCCTACCCAACCAGAAAACACGAGAGAAACTAGAGAGTTCTATCAGAGAATAGAAACATGACACTCAACATGTCTTCCTTCGGATGGGGAAGGAAAAGGAAATATTCTTTTAGATGCACATGAATGTCAAAAAAGGGATAAGAAGCAAAATTTAGGTTACCTGGAAAATGCTCTTCTGCAGGCCCCCCTCTAGCTTTCTCAAGCTTTTCTAGATTTGCGCATATTAAATACAAAAGACGATTCTATTTAGATTTGGTCTCTGTCCTTCAAGTCTCCAACATTGAAATTAGTGAAGCCGTCAAGGTGACTATTCTACACCCTCGATTTAAGCACAGCATTTTGTGGATTCCGAGGATGCACTTTTGGTAGTTGTTCATCCTTCTTCACCTAAAATAATGAGCTACTATCTTTGTTGTTTTACCAGGGAGAAGGATCTCAGAATATGGCACCACTTTAGATGTCATTCTGCGAGATGTTCCCTTCATGAGAAACAATGTCAGGGCATCCACAATCCACTTTAGGCCCCAAGATGGCTCTTCGACCAAAAGGGATTAACCCTTATTTGACTTCAAAAGGCCCTGCCCACTATTGCCATAGCGATGCCTCTATTACTTTCACATTTTAACTTGAACTATTTGCCAGATTTGAAGAAAAATAGGGCTAGAGTAAAACCATTGGCTTATAGAGTCACTTTTACCGACTTTAGAAATGCAAATATTGGAAAAGAGAGCAAATTTAAGTCAGATCTATAACCAAATATACATATTCCTTATCCAGTGGATGTCTTTCTCCAACACCATGAGACATAAACACTGATTTAATGGAAGAAGTGGAAGATATTAAAAAAGGAGAAATGATCTTCAAACTATCTGAGATGATAGTAAACCCATTCAGTTAAAGATTTACAATAGACCGGATTTTAACTTTGAGAAACATTCCAGCAGTGTAAACAATTTAGTTAGATGAAATAACCATTCATGAAGTTCAAGGTGACGGTATACTTCATTTTATCGATTCCAGGGTGAACCAATCAAAGTCATAAATACAATAAACAACAATACTCTACAAATTACAATTTTTTTGCATATACAAATATAAATGGGCGAAGGGGCAGAGCCACAAAATGCTTTCATTATTTTGAATGTGGTAACTCAGAATAAAAGGGCATAGCCACTAAATATCTTCAATGTCTGGGAAATTGCAGTATTTATGGTAATTACATCGATATATCTGAGAAGAAAAAGAAAATGTAACACAATGGAAGTTGCAAGCCCCTGAGAAGAGTGACTCATAGAACTGGTGAAGAATCCTATGTTACAATGCCCTACATGCCAAGCTCTGGGCTTAATTTTCCTTTTGTCAGTTCTCTGCTTGATCTAGATCAATTTTTGGATCCATAGCATCGAAAATGGGAGTCCAGCGAGGAGCCATGTGGCTCCCCCCACTTTGGCCCCACCATATTTGCCTCTCAAACATACTTGTTGCCAAATGAAACCCTATCATGCTAGTGTTGATGAATGCAGCTATGTGAGACATTCTCCAGCTTACAAACCTGTGAGGTGTGGATCATTGCAGCTATGTGAAGCCTTTCTCTCATCTTACAAACCTGAGAGAAAGCCCCTAAGAAGGGTTCGTGGTTCCTGCCTGGGACAGAGCTAGGAACGTAGAGATGGCCTCCTCCATGAAGAGAGTTGAGAAGAACTCCAAATGATTATCCAGTGGAAAAGCGATCTATTGAGTTAGGACGTGCATGTGGCTAAGCACAAGGTGAACGTGTGAAATCCCAAAGTGTTGGGTGCATCGTCATGAGAACAGAAATGAAGATGATGTATTAACCTCCTCTGAACAGTAGAGTTGACAAGAAGACTCCAGATAATTCCCCTGTTGGTGGCAGTGGGAAAGCAGATCTGTAGAGTGGACGTGCATGTGGACAAGCACAGGTGAACGTGTGAAGACTTGGTTCTTCTGTGTAATGCAAGTGAATCAGAGCTATGACATCCCTATGGATGTGCCCCTAGTGGATAAGCACTAGTGGGTGTATCAGATCCTTTGCTATATACTGTTCAAGAGTCAGACCTACCTGTAACCCTAATTGTTATGTAAAGGGTACAGGTCGTGTTGAGATTTGGATACCTTGGAAAGCGGTCCCCATGTGCTTATGAGTCTCTAAGCACAAAGGGGGAAGACTTTTACCTTCATACTTTACTTTATGATTCTAATTTCACTTTGACTTAGGAGTTTTAAGTCAAAAGTGAAATATGTCACTTAAGTCATAAAGTGACAATT
>ML801681.1:71880-86411 GCA_009831015.1 Picea engelmannii
ACTAAAGAAACCCACTTTCCTTAGTTGCTTTATGTCTATTAATTCACCCACATTGTGAATTAATTGTCACTTTATGACTTAAGTGACATATTTCACTTTTGACTTAAAACTCCTAAGTCAAAGTGAAATTAGAATCATAAAGTCTTCCCCCTTTGTGCTTAGAGACTCATAAGCACATGGGGACCACTTTCCAAGGTACCCAATTCTCAACAGTTGTCAAGGTGAATAATCTATACCCTCGATTTAAGTGCAACAATTTATGGAATCTGAGGGTGCACTTTTCAGGTCATCCTTCTTCACCTAAAAGACCGAGCTAGTATCTTTGTCATTTTACCTAAAAAATGAGCTAATATAATTGTTATTTTTCCAAGGAAAGAGGTCCCCAGCAACAACGCCACTTTAGATGTCCCCCAAGTTGTTCTATTTGCAGGGAACGATGTCAAAGTATCCATAATCCTCTTTATGTTCCATGTTGGCTCTTGGACCAAAGGGGTTAACTCTTATTTGACTAAAAAGGCAGTGCTCACTGTCACCTCCGTTGGTTACTTTTAAATTTTAACTTTTGAAAAATAGTGTTGGTGTAAAACCATTGGGTTATGGAAATCAGACCATCACAAGAGTTTAAAAATGCAAATATTGGAGAGTATATTTAAATCAGATTCAAAACCTAGCATACAGATTCCTTATCCATTGGGTGTCTTTCTCCATAACCATGAGACATAAAACTAATTTGATGGAAGATATAGAGGATATTAAATAGGACAAATATCTTCAAGCTATCTACGAGCCCATAAAGCGAAAGATTTACAATAGATCAGATTTGTGAGCTTCAAAGAGGGTGGAAGTCCATTTGCCCACAAATTTGAAAAAGGAAAAACGTCCAACGTGCTAAGGCCTTTGAAAAACGTGGTATAAAACAAATCAATGAGTTGAAATAACTATGCATGATGCTCAGAATGATAGAATACTTCAATGTCTTGATTCCAGGTTGAACTAGTCAAATTCCTTACTACAGTGAGTAACAGTACGACGCAATCTTCTCACATATATAAATATAAATGGGCAAAGGGGCAGAGCCACGAAATGCTTTCAGCATTTTGCATCAAATAACTCAGAATGCATCAATAAGGAGGCAGAGCCACTAAATTATCTTCAATGTGTCTAGAAAATCACAAGATTCATGGCAATAACATTCATAGATCTAAGAAAAAGAAGATGGAGCACAATAGAAGCGTTACAAATACAAATCCCTAAGCGTCACTGACTCATAGCACTGGTGGCGAATTCTCTGTGACAGTGCCCCGGATGCCAAGTTTTGAGACTAATATTCCTTCTGTTGGTGTTCTCCTTGATCTAAAACAATTTCCAAATCCATAGCTTTGAGGCAACGTGATGCTTTATGCCTTCCTGAATTCCACTCCTCAGAGTTTGTTACCCACCACTATCTGTGAGAATAACCCCATTCAAAACGCTCCTTTAACTGCCTAACAAACTGCAAAAGCTTCCCTTCAATATTATCTCGCCACATGGACCAAGATGAATCAATTTTGAGGCTGTTGCAATTGATTTGTAATTCGTCGGTTTTAACTTTTGCAGAGGTTGAGTTTTGAACTCATGACCATTGTTTTCATTTTTCACAAAACAAAGTTAACTTTGTTATAATAAAGTGAGCCTTTTTTCCAAGTGTATTTCCTAAAGTGATACTTTATGAATGTGCATCCTATTTTCGTTGAAGTGAGGGGTCCACCACCATTGCAAGAGAAATCTGCTACTGCAAATTGCACGAGAAGAGCCCAATTACACCATTAAAACTGTCTTTTGGGTTTCAGGGGTATTTGCGCCACAATTTGGGCCTACAAACCCCGAATTCAATTTTGTCAGAGGTAGTGTCACAGACTCAAAGGGATTTCCAATGAGTAGCAGGGATTTCCAATGAGTAGCTACACAGCACATTTTGACTGTCTTGATATTTTTTTTAACATCGAGTTTAGGCTTTATACAATTTTTTTTAATGTGAAGTGTTTTGACACCATTTGAACATAGATTTGAATTATGTCAACTCACGACTCCACAGACCCTGTAAACACATGCACACCTTTAAAAACCCCGGAAGGGCCAATCCCTCTATATGTGACAGTGTACCCCAAGCAAGCTCACCATCCATGCAAGCAATTAGGAACAAAAGTTTGAAAGGCAGTCGTTTTTTGCTACATGTTCACCTTGGAACATCCTTTAGGACGGCACAGAACTTCAACTAAGAGTATGTAATTTTTCAAGGATTATATTCTATTAATTTGTAACCGCAAGTCTGCGAGTGGGTTGATCTTGGGCCGTCCTCAAGAACAGTGCTCTAAGTCGGCGAAAAATATGTAATTTTCTAAGTTGTGCTTTGGGCACAATAAAGGCCAGACATTCTGTATTTCTCACTTTATTTCTCACTGTATTTCTCACCACGTGGTAACATTATACAGTAACAAATTCCAAAATTAAAAGCTAATCACCTCGGAATTTTCACCACTATTTTCCTGCAAGTGTTTTCAATTTCATGCCACTAGTAATAACCTTCTTAATTAATTAGATTGCACCTCATTTTGATTAATGCATTCATTAAGATAGGTTTGATTGGGCATTTGGTAGATCATCTTAAAACTTGCATCACCCTTGAAAAAGAATTTTGGATGCATTTTTTAAAAAATGGCATGTTAAATAAAAAAGTCCAAAACTCCAATCAGAAGCTTTTAATTAAAGTGAGCTCATTATCAAATCACCGTTTCAAACGAGAAAATACTTGTGTAGACAAAAGCAAATGTATGAATACGTTTATTAATTCCAATACCGAAAACCAGATTGAAATTCTTCTTGATAAGCCTGCAGCATAGAAATCCGAAATTGTTTTACCGTGGGTCCTTCTCATGTAGTTTGATCTTTTCCCTCTAGAGATTGCTGTGATTCTTGCCATTTCTAGAAGTAAAAGATGAAAGCTGAAATTATGATTGTTGCCATTTTGACAAAAAAATGCTAGAAGCAAAGAATTTGGAGAAAAGAAATCAAGAGTATTCACATCATGGAAAGGAATTAAGATTGTTACCATTTTGACAAGAAAATTTCTTAAAGCCAAAAAATTTGAAAAAAAAATCAAGTGCATGCACTGATATTGTCTAAATGTTATAATATGACAAATTCTATTACAAAGTTTTAACATACATTTCAGAAAAGAAATCAAGTGGCCTTCCATGAAATTGTGTAAATATTAAAATATGGGAAAATGAATTGCAGAGTATTCACATTAATTCGTCCCTCATTCTAGTAGCACTATGAAACTCGCTCAGAAACAAGAAGCAACTAAACGGCTTCCTCCTATCTACTAAACTATAAAAGGGGACTTAGCCACCAATGGAATAATCCTGCAGATCTTATTTTTGTTATCAAATCACAAAGAAGCCACTACTGTTTTCATCATTCAACATTACAAACATAGAAGAGTTTTCTAGCTTGATTTCAATTGTAGAAGAGCTTCTGCATACTGCAGCTTCAGCAAGGCAAGAACTGAATCCCTAGATAATTACAGATGAATATCCGCATCTCCAAGAAACTTCAAAGATATACAACGGTCAAAAGTAGGTGAGGACCGCGAAGTGAACACCAACAACGGTAGCAATACTTTAAGAACCCTGAACTAGACTTTCATAGAACAAAATATACCCATGATCTGTGTTATTTGAATACTCCTGTGTTGAGCCAAAAAAAGTCTGCACTACAGACTCGTCAATCATTTCTACATTCTCATCATCGAAAAAGAGCCAGTGGTTATGGCTCTTAACCAGACTGACATAGTGTCCATGATTTGGACCACTGCCTACATGGACCACAACTGCAAAAAGTGAGTACTCGGCATCTGACCCGGGTGCATCATCAGTTGTATTACATAACTTAAGCTCCATAGGAAAAACAACACGGTAGGAAAGCTTCTTGTATCGTCCAAGTTGTTCTATGTACTTGAAGCGCTTCAGATGGATCACAAGAATACGAGGTGGAATCTTTATCTTCATTCTCTTCTGTGCTTCTTGCAAGCTGGAGGGAAATTGAAGCATTGCTCAGTCATAGAAAATTTCAAGAATGTGGAAACGGAGATGCAAAGATAAACAAGAATGTAACAGAAATATAGCACTGCATTATTTGATAGCAGATCGGAACAAAAAATCAAAATAAACCTGCAACACTTGTCGCAAAAGAACTTGTCCTCTGCATTGAGTGTCTCAGTAGAGCTGAAGTTACGCAGACAGCTCGTAATAGAACTGTTTTGTTCAATGTCCAGGCTAAGGTCCAGAAACGTTTCATCTCTGGCTGTAATAGTTTCACAGCATAAACATCTTGTTTCATTCGTAAGAGTCCCCTGCAAAAAGGAAATTTGAAAACAAACTTGGGCTTCAAACCTTAAGTGCAATATTTAGCATCTTCACACTGAACATAACAAAAGTATGAAGTTAGAGGAAGCTACTAAATTTTAAATCTTGGAGATCATATACAATTATACCTGAAAAATTTTATGAACCCATGTGACAGGCTGCTGTTGGGTTCCATTGCTTGTTCCATTGATTTTGCCATTTATAGCCTTCTCTTGTTGGTTTAAATTTCCTGACAATTTCTCAGCCGCATTGGCTTCTTTCTCCAGAATATCCACAAGCTCATTCAAAAGGAAATTCAAGAACTCATGTGCATCCTATCCAAGGGTTTGTAACATACGCTAGTTGCAGTTAGTCCAACATACAAATGACCCTGTTACATGGTACATTAGCAAGACATCCATGTAAAAATGAGAAGCTAGGTTAGCTTTAATAGACAAACAGAATACCTGGTGCATATAACTGCGGAAATTTTCATTTTCCTTTTTCACTCGTTGCACAAAGCGTTTTGGAGCAATAACACCAGTTTTCTTCTTCTGTGAGTAAATCTGCATGCAATAAATGACAATAAAACATCTACAGCATACCCAAATAACATAAATTTGCAGAAACATTATCAAGGGGGTTCTATTTATTGAGCCTCGATAAATACCAAAACAAACAATGGATGCATAAAAGCCTTTCAGCTTGCTCATCGAAAGGCATGCTTGAGGTGGATGACACAGTTATGGGAAGTGCTTCCAGATTGGGCTCCAACTTATTCAATATCAACATAGATGATTTGCAGTGATGAGGACATTGCAAAGTACTGATATTTTGAGCTTACTTTTTTATTTTTCCTTTGCAGTTTTGACATTATGGCTTATAGACATATCGATATGTATCAACTATGAACCAATGAATCATGATGCCATTGGTCATTGTCTACCTATGTAAATAGTTATATGATTAATCTATTGATATATGTTTGCTATTGTATTATAATGATTTTGTGTTTCTTAAAAATGTGTCTATATAGCTTTTGAAGAAATTTATATTGCTGAAATCCCAAATGGCTAAATAATGGAATCATAGCACACTCGTATCCCTGCTTCTAGCAACTTTGCCTAACAATGAATGTTCTCGGCACTTATTTCTCATTGTAACCACTTCAATCTTCAGTTCTTAACTTATTCTCCCTCACAAGTTCTCAGATTTAAAAACCCAACAGTAGGTCAAAGTTCAAACATTGACATTGTGATTCTCCCAATTAGCATCAATAATCAATCCTGCTTCACATAAATCATATCAGCAATGCATAAGAGGTAAAGACAATAATAAGCATGCCAAATTCCAGTAAATGCCAACATTAATTTGCCATTATTTACATTGTTTAGGCAAAGCATTTATATCAAACAATCTGATGCAATTCTATCACCCCTTGACCTAGACCACCTCTTTACAAGATACTAAAGATTTCATAAACACTCTGCCACCTCGCTCAGTTTTTGCACCTAGCACCAGCAGGAGGCCTTCACATCCTCCCTTTAGTACTGAGCATAAACTCATATGGTTTCAGCATTTTTACCACTCTTCCTTTTCATGTACATCGATAAATTTATCTGATCTCATCTACTAGACTGATTACAAACTCAATAGCTAAGATGACCCCCTGTACAATCATTCTAACAAAAAAGCCTTTCAATCTAAATTCTCAACTAATCAACTAATACTATAGTAAAAGAAATAGATAGTTGACCAAGAATGCAGAAACACAGGACATAGCAGTCACATCCAAAGGCCAAATTATCAAGCATTTATTGCCCACATACAACGACATTTTCTTGTTTGGGAGAGAAGTGATGCCCATCTTGTTGTCAATTCTATGCCCTTCTCTAATCCTCAAGCTTTGTGAAAAGGTTTTAGATCTCTGACTGTCATGGAGAAGATTGTGGACACTAGAGACAAGGTTTCTCTCATGCTCCATAAGGTTCTTTTGTGCAGAATGGTAATACACCTAGATCTGGCAAAAGACTTAGTACCCAATAGACAGAAAGAGCTTCCTCTTCGCCTAGCTTCTATCTCTGGATTCAGGATTGAACACTCAAGGAATTGCAAGTCCTGTACAAACATAAGATAATTTTATTAATATCCAACAAATGACCACAAAAATAGGTCAATGGAACTAGAAGAGTACATCCAATGTAGGTCCAAAGATCTCCCATTCCATATAGGGTGCAACATGCAAACAGGAGGTGTTATACCATTGTAAGGTTTCTCATCTTGAATGTGATCTTATTGAAGCAAATTGTGCAACTAACTGCCACTGGATTTTTGAAACACAAACTGTCGTCTTTTATGCTTCACCTGATGCACCTCCCCTTTGGAAGACATGTGAGGCTAAGATCAAATCCATTTATGCCCCTATTTAAGCAACAAACCTCAAGCATAAAAGGATTTAGAGAGAGAATGGCGATGGCTTGGACTTGTCTATGCTATGGGATCCCAGTTTCAAGAACTATGGTTGTGCACTGGTGTGTTCATGACTCTAGAGCAATTGCAAGCATGTTCTTGCAACAAGAAGTTTGAAGCAACCCGTCAATTGGCTGGCATGATTATCCCATCTCTTATGATTCACACCTTGTGTGTTACGGCAAATTACATGCCCTATAGCTCACACCCATGGTTTTTCCACTTTTAGGCCCACAAAGAGCATTGTTGGACTTCACACCCATTCATATAATAGAATGGCTTATATTTAGTGCCTTGGAGCCTCCTACTGCAATAAGGAATACAATAATAAGTAGAGTTGCATCATAGTATCAAGAAAGACTTCCTTCGTTACGTAGAAGAACTATGAGCATCCAGGGAAATGGAGGGAGGCATTGACTTGAGCTTTCTTGCACCGACTCTAAAGCAGTGAAATCCAAACAATTTTTCTAAATTCAGCTCTATATCCTTATACAATGTATAATGCAATGTATCATACAAAATTTCACGTGAAGTGTTGGCCACCGGCCCGTTATGCTTAATGTTATCACACAATCTTGCACCCTAGTGCAAAGCCTTCACAAGGTACAAAGATGAGTGGAACATGTAAGTGTTGCCACTGTCACCTAGACAACAACTTCTCTCATTTCAGTGAAGGAAAAATCCAACACAAGGGAAGATTCGTTAATAGCCCCTAGGGTTGCTAAGGCAAGATGAGATCAAGTCTAATGTCACCTATGTAGCTACTCAATTTACCACCAATAAAATATAATAGACAAGTATGGGTTAGGTGGTTACTCAAAGTAAATTCCAAATTTGAGTTTAATTCACTTTAAGGTTGTTTAGAGGGTTTGTCAAGTTACTATCTAATGCAAAATTATCCCCAAACAATGCAAATCTGAAAATTACTAACGGCTGTTGTAAAACTTGCAATAAAGATAAAAATTTACAGCAGTAAACAAGTTACAACAGAAGTATATCCCAGCCCTTTGAATAGGTTATAAACAAGTAAAAACTAGGGTTAAAACAATGGATAGATATAGGGTTTATACAACTAGTAAAATCTGAAAATTAAAAGGCATATAACAGCCAAGTAAAACAAGATGTCTAGCACTAATTATGCAGCAATATAAATCAGCACAAATATTTTTGGCAATAAAAGAATTCTTAGGTCAAACACATGCAAAAAAATGAAGACGTCTAGGGTTTATTATGGCTGGAAATTGTATACAAGCTGTTATAAAACCCTAAATTTACCCTAAAACAGAAATAAAAAGTGAAATTTTGGACTTAGGATTGACATAAATGGGAGAAGACTAGTGCCAACTATTTTTGGGGGGAATATGGACTCAACTAACAACTCCCTTGAGAAAATGCAAGTAGAACTAAGGTGATAGTTAGGGTTGTCCACTACAACCCTAACAAATCCACCTAGTGCCTTACAAGCTCTAAGAGAGTTCAAAGTAAGATACTCCACTAGTAATCTCCCAAGAGTTTTGAAGAAGGGACTTGTTCAAGAAAAACATGAAGAGAGTATACCACCACCACTAGAGAAGTACAACTACACTTACAATCATTCATAAACAACATCCATAAGATTAAGTGAGACCACTTACTTAAAAAGTCAATTTATCCACAAAACTCTACCCAAAAGCATCCATGAAATTTGAAAATCAATCCACAAGACATCATCCTCACGACGTTGCTCTAGTTATCCATCCATAGCAAATATAGAGAAGAAGAAGTAAACAAGTAAAGTCCTCCACATGTTCTAGCAATGATTCACAAATGAGAAGTATTTCTCTATTTATATGAGAGATCTAGCACCCTTCTCATTAAAATAATAATACTTTCTTAGCTTTTATCCTAAAAAAATATAAAGATTACCTTTATCTCTTTACAAGACCTAGAGATTGTTAAAAACTGATTTCAAACACTTAGCCAATAATAGATTTCAACCTCCTATAGTTATTCACCAATAAAGCAATGGAACCACATGCATTTTACTGGAACTATGAGCAGAAATACAAGTGACTAAGCAATCTGAAAATATAGCAGCAGAAATGACAATGAACAGTAGACAAAATCACCACATTTGACACCATGAATTTATGGGCAATGCCCCTAGAAAAACCAAAAGAGGAAAACCAGTCTAGGAGATATTCTTCTTATTGAGCTCTCAGGAAAATTCTGAGTTTACAACATCAGCAAAATCAGCATTAAATATACAACTTCTCTCTCTAAATCTGCACAAAACACCTTAATTTCTGTGCCTAAACTTGCTGCCTCGATTTCTGTGCAACTGTAYGGTCATGTACAGCAGTATGGCCCTTGAAATTTGTGCCCAGATCTGATAGTACAGTACAGTCCTCAGCTGTACGGATTTCCACCCAGCAGAACACCTTGGAAATCRTGCCGACCAATAACAGAAATGGCTGCCTCAATGTTCGTGCCTTAACTCAGCTGTACAGACAACAATAAATGTTGTACGGCCCACCTTCAGCTGCTATACAGTACAGGGCTGTATTAAATGTTGAAACTCTCCTTGGGATGCATGCCTATCCCCTCCTTGGGATGCATGCTAATCCCCTCTTGCTGCTACTCTCTTTCCTCTAGCTCAAACTCTCTTGGTCTCTCTCGGAATGAGTGACTCTTCACATTCCTCTCCCAGCTTTCCTCAAAGGTGTGCCCCCTCTTCTCTCTCAAGCTCCTTTTATTACTCATTAATGAATAACTCCCCTAACCCTCGGTCTTCCAAAGAGATGAACGGTCAAGATTAGATCTTGCCCTCTTGAGATCAACGATCATGACTTAATCATCCGTTGAGTTCACTTAAATCACTTAAGTAACCCAAAAGTCACTTTTACCCATTAAATATTAAAAGGCTCAACTTGACTTTATAAAATTACTTTATAAAGTCACTTAAGAGAGAAATATGCTCGGTCTCTTCTACATGTTGGAGCCGCCAATGTAGAGTGTACCTCTGAGCTACAAAATCTAATAGAGATCAGGTAAAAATACATAAAATATCCATGATACGAGTGGATGAGTCAAAAGACCCCCAACGATGCTCCCAAAATGATGTAAAACATGCTCAAATGCCAAGTCGCCCTCCATAAATGCATGATCAAGTCACCTGTGTTGCACGTGTGGGCTCCCAAGAGTGGACAACACACTCAAATCATGTGAAAAGGCATGTAAATGGGCTCAAAATTGAAACGTTCCCTTCAAAGGGTGCAAGGTTTCATCCAAAAGGTGCAACATCCTCTCCAAAAGGGTGCAACCACTTCAAAAGTAGCCCAACGACCTCCATAAGAAGTGGGACAGCCTCCATCAAGTATGCAAGTGGCCTCCTCAACATCCTCCAAAGGAACAAGGCCCAATCCAAGTCATATCCATGCCAAGTACATCATCGAGAGTAAAGTGCAAGTGACCCAAAGTAGTCATCAAATCGGAGGCATGTACACAAGTCCAATGCAACATAAAAAGTGTGCCATCTCAAATGTAAATGCCATTAGGTAGATCACATTAAGCATCATCTTCAAACTTCACAATAACTCATAGAATTCATACAATTTGCCAAATTTAGATATGATGGGGGCATCATTATCCCCTATTATGTGTGTCAACACCCAAGAAGAGTGTAATGTTCCCAAGCCAAGATGCCAGGAACATTGCGTTTTTATTGATTTTTATGTGTTTTCTGGTTGTGGCATTTCGTCAAACACTTTGTTGATTTTGATCTTTTAGGTTGTGTTAGGGTTTATACTGATGGTTTTAATGTGTGTTTGCATCAACAAATAAAAATATATAGCAATGGAACATACCTCAACAAGATACAAGATCAACAACACAAGGAATAACCAAAAATACCTCAGATCTGATTTTGTTCATAATGGTAGAAGATCATGGTACAATAGATCTGCAGATCTGGAACAATATAGTTGAGATCTCATAGTCAAATGACAATACCCATCAAGTGAATCCAAGATGAGAAGATACAAGCCTCCAAAGGCCAAATAGCTGCATAAGATAAATGACAAGTTGAAACCCTTGCTCTTTGATGTGCCAAACCCTCAAACTGGATGAGTTGTGCACTAGTTTCTGGCTGTAGCTCTATGGAGATTTCGGCCCTCTTCCTCCTTCACTCCAATCCACCTCAAAACACTTGAGAAGAGTAGATTTGAGATCTCGAAACACTGTAGGAGGGTTCCTTTTGTTGAAGAATGGAGTTATGCCCTCCACATGAATAGATCCACTTCAGGAATTGCGCACTTCACTAAGGGGAATCATGGCATGCTCATAATAAATCATATCTTAGCCCAAACACACCACAAGTACACCAAGAACGGCGTTATGGCCTCTACCATGCTAACTCAACAGACAAACCCCTTGAATCTCCTTCTCCTTGCCCAAATCAAGTGGATCTAGTTCCTCTAGTGCGCCCTCCTACTGGAAACCCTCAATGGTGCGCACCACTTCCCTTTTGTACCTGTGGCTGATGTAGAATCCACCTGTGACTGAATAGATCTGATGTAGAATGGTGAGGGAGGAATCTTTCACCTCCGTGACAAAACTTGGACCAAGTTGAGTGGGATCTTTCACCACCAAGCTGACCAGAGGGTTTGTTAAGTCAAAACCCTCAAAACCCCCAAGTGCATGGGATCACCACCAAGCTGACCAGAGGGTTTGTTAAGTCAAAACTCCCAAGTGCATGGGATCACTAGCAAGAAGCCAGATATCAAACTGATAAACAACATAATGAGATAATAGAGACCCCTATCTCTCTTTTATCCTCCCTACTCACCTTGTCTCTCCAAGTGACTTTTGCTTTATTTACATATTAATTAATTAATTCACTTTAATTAATTAATTAACCATTTTACCTCTAAAAAGTGGTTTATCTCTCCTTGTGGCTTCTCTGGCCACTGAAAGTCACTTCTCATCATCCTATCATGTAGTGTTATTCCTCCCGATTCCGATGAGCTATTACACTAAGAGGTTCCTCCAAGTATTATGCCCAATATGACCTCCTTAGTGAATTTAATTAACATATAGCCCAAAATAACTCAAAATTACAGAAATCGTCGGAATGCAACGGAACCAAAGCCAAGTTGTGCGGAATGGATCATGATGATGAAATAAGATGGGCGATGCAAGTCGGGCCCAATAAAACCCATCAATAGCTCATGTACTTGGTATCACCCCCATCTGGCTACTCTGGTCAGCATAACACTCGGTAATATAATGGTGTCCAAAAGTGGGGACATTACAGTCCTCCCTGCTAGAAAATTGCTTGTCCTAAAGCAATAACTGAGTCAATCCACATATAATACCGGGGTCCCATGTCCACCTGTGGAACACAAAGTAGACTCCATCCAAAGCTAAACTATCACGCACTCTACCCCATGGATCCCATATCAAGACGTGAACTACAATACCCTGTGAGACGTAATCCTGTAACATATCAAGACCATGAGTCTCCTGCAAATGACACCTGGACTCAACCCGGTATGAGTCTATCCTCCAAGTCCATATCAAGACCAACACAGTCTCCATCAACTAAACATGTTGTTTCCATAGTGAGTTACTACAAGACCTCAATGAATCACCCTCAAGTGACGTGCTCCCCTTAATGCTCCCCTCAATACTGAAGCTCAATGGAAAGTCAAAGTGACCTTTCATTGCAAAGATCCACTCGCCTTTGTTAGTCTATGAACTGCTCGGCCTTGCAATCCTCGGGTCCCATGCTAGTCTCTACCTAGGATCACCACGTTGACGCTGCACTACTCTGATCATGATTGTCTTCTCACAGTATACATACTGGATCCCCCACTCCTGGGTCCTCATGCTGAAATACATGTGGAAACTGGAACTATTGTCAAGAAGCTGCACCTGTAAAAGTATCTCTGTGGAAGTAACATCTGCCCAACCATCTCCATACTCGATCATGAGTATCAATAGGGAGAACCTATCTCGCCCCATAGGACAAGCCCCCGCAAGCCCTCTCAAAACCATCCAAGAGTGAAGTATGTTGCTCTATGGCGCAACCTGGACCATCATAAGATGAAACACCCTACTAACCAAATGGACTCCCGAATCCCATGGAAAAATTGGAAGTTCATCACTTCCAATCCCCACTAACTACTCATGTGTCATACCGATAACTGTCGAAATCCCTCCATGCTCATCCTCATCAGAATCTGAATCTGTGTCGCCCTCTGAGATATCTGTTATCCCATGGCCTATGATGCTCACCATCATGCCCAAGGTCTCAACTATTTGTCTCTAATGATCCACCCCTATCCTACTGTATGCAATAAAAGCACTCCTGTCAGGTGGTCTCGACCTATCAAGTCTCCCTATCCCCTGCCACTGTCTATCTCCCCGTATGTTGTTGTCAATGATGAAAGTGTCGGGAAAGGCTAACAAAAACATTTGTAACCGACTATAGGACTAGAAAGTATCATATGCTTTAGTCAATCCCAAGGACTCAACCAAAAGCTCATCCACCAGTACCCATGGTAAATACTCGCCTATAGTCATCATTAAACCCCAATCATCAGGTACAACCGGGGGTAACTCCTCAAATTGTTGGTCAACCACTCTCCATCCACCATCACTCATGCAACTGTTGATACTGTGAAGGTGATCTCCCAGATCTATACACTGCTATAAGGGAGAGGAATCTCCATGCTCTACTAAGTATGTCTCCTCCCTGCGATCATGTGCGTCCCTCTGAATCCCACTGTACACCTCGGCATGTCTCTGTGAACTATCTCTCAGCACTGTATGCTCCTGCATACTCATGTAATCTCCTGTATACTCCTACAGCATCATGGATCCTGGGTGTACTACTGGGTCAACCTCTACATGAAGATCAGCCAATCCTGGAACACAAATGGAAGTGTCCTCATGCACATGTGAGTGCTCGACTGTCTCAAAGATCCTTGTGGAGGGTAGCTCCTATGACACATGGACATCCTCCTGTGTCTCTGGATCATATCTCTCCATACTCATCATTGGTCTTGGGTATTGTTATCGCACAGTTTGTAGATGCGAGAGAGGCTAAAGGATAGTAGGTCAAACTGGCGAAACAGGAACCTTCCCCACCCAATGTCACCACAATGGGGAGGTTCTTTCTATTTAGGGAGGTTAGGCCCAGGGGAGACGTCCCCGATGACCTGTGGCTTTAAAGAGGCAAAGGTTTAAAAGAAATAAGATCGTTCCCCCTTCACAGATCACCACCCAAAAAGATAGCCCGACCAAAGGCCAATTTGAAGCAACCCCCAAAGAATATGCACCTGCCTAGAACAAGACAACAGCAAGAAAGATATATGCAAGTTGTATTCAATGGGGTTAGTACTTCATATGTTGAATTTTAATGAAGATTTGTACCTTGGACAAGTGGTTCCTATGGGTTTTTAAACTTTTACCTAGGGATGTGGTCCACAACTTAAAAGTGGGTCTTTTTCATAAAGTCACTTTATAAGTGGTAAAGTGAACTTTAAATTAGAAAGTGAAAAGTGACTTAGGAACTTAAAGCACCAAGTGGGTTTTTATTTAAGTTGGGTGGGTGAAATTAAATAAAGTGAATTTAATGGAGCATTTAATTCTCACCATTGATCTTGGGCAATGTGAGCCCTTGGATCAAAAGGG
>ML801681.1:102867-119198 GCA_009831015.1 Picea engelmannii
CTTCTGGCAGTTAGAGCTTGGATATCTTCTTCATCTGGAGTTGCTATTTGTATCAGGTTCTTCTTGTATTGTGATTACTGTAAAATAGATTTGCTCTACCTCATATATACACTATATCTCAAACTGGTTTTCCCCGGGGGGGGTTTATCCAGGGTCATGTTGACCAAAAATACCTGTGTCTATACATGCATTTTAGTGGCTGTTATTAGCTCTTAGATCTGTCCATATTTTCAGCAGAAAAGATAGTTTAGGTGTGGTGTTGTTATTTGGCATGCATGTACTAATTTTGTCATACACAAAACTACTTGCTAGAGCACCCAAACAGAGACAACAACCATAACAAATCAGCAAAACTAAAAACTATTGTTGGCTGCTATAAAACAGCAGAAATTAAATTTAAGACAGCAAGAAACTTAGAGTCTTAGCTTGGTCAAAGACAGACCAAGAAGACAGCTGATAGGACCTGGAAAATTCTACATCATGCATGGAAAGATATTCCCAGAATAGAACAAGAACAATGGGGTTAAGTGGCTGCATGCACTCATGTACCCAACTCACCTACATAATTGTGCCCTCCCATAATAGATAGCACTTGTGCAACACACCGTCATGCATGCCCAACTCCCAAGATTGAATGCGCCCCACTCATGCAGTACACTCTAACTCATAGAGAATTGTGCCATCTAAAGATAGTGCATGCATGCACCCTCACCCACTGGATGCCTACATAACTGTTGCTGCACCACCACTAGATCCCTCTAATGCACCTCAATCAATATGCCCTCCTCGTCACTGGAATCTGCACGTTGTTGCACACAGATCGAGGCTGGAAAACTCTATTGGAATGAGCCACTACTGGGGAAGAACACCTCGGAGCAACAAGTATACTTTAACACCCCCTCTTTGCAAGGAGAGTGTTCTCCACCAAACCACTCACTCTGTCATCGTCTCAAACTATACTCCATAATCATTGCTCCCTTTTGAACTTTTTCTCTGAGGAAATGGTGTCGAATGTCAACGTGCTTGGAACAATCATGAAAAAATCGATTCTCAGAGCTGAATGCAACTTTGATTGTCATAGTGGGCTCCAACATAGGATAGATCAATTCTACTATCAACTACAAACTCAGATGGCCTCACAACTCGCAAAACAAGCTGCCATATACTCTACCTCTGCTAAACTGAGTGCAATTGCCCCATGCTCCTTGTTGAGACAGGTAATCCAATGAATCTGCCTAGGTTCAAACTTCAACCATGAACTGATTCAATATATTCATTGCAAAACATATATCAGGCCTAGTATTCACAAGATACATAAGAGAACCAATCAACTGCTTATACATAGAAGGATTTAACAAATCTAAGTCTAAATCAGCTTACAACTTCAAATTTGGAACCATAGCAGTGGCCAACGGTTTGCAATCTCATCTAAAACCTCTTCAGAATCTCTACTGTGTACTCCTCTGTCCAAGGAAGACCTCAATTGTACCCTGCCAAACCTGTAGATTTAGAAAGTAGTGCATAAGACCTATTGCCTTCATATAAAATTCACTGCTAGCTTCTTTTGCACCATGCAATGAGATTATCAGGAGTCAGAACTACCTATAAAGATCAGATCATCTACACACAGGACCAAGAGAAGCAAATCAGATTTATCAAACAAATAATAAAGATTAGGATTTGCAGTGGTCTTGGTAAAGCCCAAATACAAGAAGTACTCATCAATCCTTGAGTACCATGTACATGATGTCTGCTTCAGCCCACAAAGGACCTTATTCAACCTGCCGACATGGGTATTTAACCCATGCACCCCAAAACTCCTCCATTGATTAATGTATATTTCCTCCTCAATCAGACCATTCAAAAAGCAGACTTTACATCCATCTGGTATAAACACCAACCAAAAACTAATCCAAGAGACATAATGGTTTTAATGGAACCATACCTAGCAATTGGAGCAAAAGTCTCATCGTAGTCAACTCCCTCTCTCTCTCTAGGAAAATCATCTTGCTATGAATCTGACATTGTACTTCTTTACACTGCCATCAGCTGCATGCTTTACCTTGTACAATCAACTGGAATGTATCACAGATTTCCCCTCGACTCTTGCAACAATTTCCCAAACATCATTCTTCATAATGGAGTTATACTCCTTTGTCATGACAACCTACCATACTTTCTCTATAATGGCTTCCTCATAACCAAAAGGCTCTGAATCAGTAATCTAGAACATCAGTGCAACATAATTAGGAAATTCCTTTGGGGGATGACTCACTTGAAAAGAAGTGTTTTCTTGCTCATGTGCCTCCTGCAAAGTCTAGGTAAGCCATCTTGACTTCCTAGCTGAACAAGAAGGTTAAGTGCTTTATGTTCCTTCACCGGAACTTTAATCTGAATTTGATTTTTCCTTCTCTTTCAAATCATCACTTGGACAACAAGTTTTTCTCCCTCCTCAGTGTCCATAGGAGGCTCTTGAGACTCGAGGATAATGCATCATCATCAAATTTCACATCCAGGCTCACCACTGTCTTCCACTATGATGGAAGATAAATCCAATGACCCTTGGAGGACTCACTGTAACCAACAAATATACCCTTCATGCTAGAAGGCTCAAGTTTAAATCTCTTCTCATCAAGAGTATGAATATATACAGGACAACCAAATACACGAAAGTGTGATACTTAAGGTTTCTCACCAGTGAAATCTTCTTCTAGTGTCTTTCCCTTCAATATCCTATGAGGACACCTATTCAAAATGTAGAGTTGTATTGCATGCTTCTACCCAAAAGCACATGGGCAAATCTAGATTTTGAATCATCCCATTGGCTGTCTCTATGATGGACTTATTCTTCCTCTCTAAACCCCATTATGCTAAGGACTGTAAGGCACTATTAATGCCCTCTTGATCCTTTCTTCTGTACAAAAGGCATCAAATTCTTTGGAGGTGTACTCTCACCCATTGTTAGACCTTGGCACCTTAATCTTCTTACATGTCTAATTCTCCACAAGAGCTTTAAACTCTTGGAACTTACTGAACACTTCATCCTTGGTATCCATAAAGTAAATTCAAGCTTTTCTAGAGGAACCATTAATGAAAGCAACATAGTAAATGTTAGCTGTCAGTGAAGTTGAAGTCATTGGTCCACATATGTCTAAATGGATCAGATCAAAAATCCCTATTGATCTATGCTCCCTACTAGGGAAAGCAATCTTGGCATGCTTGCCGAGCGCATAGCACTTGCACACCACTGTCTTCTCGATCTTGAAGTCCAAATGTAACATCCCCAGTTTTAATCCCCGCAATTATAATGTACTTGTATATATGTGAATTAGACCGGTGAGCCAATATGATTGGGGCAAAGAGCCCATATTGATTGATATGGTTGAGGGTCGAATTGTATACTATGAAGATTGAAATGATTAATAAAATAATAATCACTGGTTGCGATACGAGAGGGATGAAAACAATGGGGGGGCTATGATTCCACAAGAGAGAGGGGTCCAAGGGGGAATTATTCATGGGTATTAATCCAACTCACATTTTTTAAATTATTATCATTGTGTATAACCTTATAAATTGTTGTTGAATGTTCCCAAAGCCAATCATTAAACTCATGTAAGAGGGTGGGTGTGAGAAGTCATATCCCTTAGTTATTGGAGAGCATGGGCCTGAGTAAAATCATCCTTGGGAGGAGTGTAAGTCAAGCAAGCAAGGGAGAAGAAGGAAAATTCGTATGCAGAAAGGGGACAAGTTTTACATGCAGGTTTTGGGCAACAAGAGGAGAGCAGAGTGTTGGGAAGAGCAACAGTCATGATGTGCTTGAAGGTAGCCATTATTGGGTTGTGTATGCTGAGAAAGAGGCTAGTGTACCTGTAAAACAGGTTGTAAGCCTGTAATGCATTTTCATGTTGAGGAAATGACTCGAGAGCCTTGTGAAGGTTGTTGTGAGCACTCCTTGAGCAGCTGAGAGTTCCTGGAAGTCCCCAGTTGAGAGATTCCTGACCAACCAAGTGCACTGGAGCCCTGATAAACAAATGGTACAGCCCGAAGGACTGTGAATAGTGAAGGGAGTACATTCCTTGGGTTGTGCAGGTTGTGGGAAAGAGAGTTGGAGGATTGGAACTGATGTGGGAGTAGAACCTGGATTTGGGGTTGTTGTGTGTGGAGAGTGTACAACCAAGAGGGTCGAATCTCCTTGTGGACTCATAGCCTCAGCTCGAGGGTGGCCTGCTATTGAGAGAAAATGAAAAGCAAAGACTATGGTTGGGAGGTTCATCCTTCATATTTTGCCAGTTGGTTAATTATCAATGGATAGGTTCCATTTTATGTTATTATGTTTATTCCGCTGTACAAATGGTTTATATAAATGTTGTGTTTGTTGCGTGCTTACTGAATGCATTCTCATTTTCAATATATGTTATTAGATGCATTTAGAACTATGGTATCAGTCAAATGGTAAATTTGTGTGTGATATGTAGTTGGTAAGCTATAGGAAATTATTAAGTAGAAAATCTTATTTTAAAATGTGTCTTCCGCTCGTAATGTTCCTCAGTTGGACTGGGGTACGTTACACCAAATATCCTCTGCACCATGTCCTTCAAGAGAGATAATGCTCCATAGTGCAAGTGACCAAACTCTTGTACCAAATCTCACACAATTAGTCACTGTATGCACTAAAGCTCCATGTTTGATCAAATCAACAAGCAACGTGTAAAGGCCACCTTCTTGCATACCTTTGGCCAAAACTCGACTAGGGTCTTGGTTGCAATCTCTGATAATAACTTGTTGATCATCAAACTCAACCACACAACTAAGACCTATCATGGCTAAAACTAAAAGAATTATCTTTGTTGAACCTTGAACATATATATCATCATCTAGCTCAAAAAAATCACATGATGGCATACAAAAAGAGACAGAACCCATTCTAGTACCTGGATAAGTGGCGCCATCACCCCAACTCTACAAGTATGTCAGCCTTATGTTCTTAAACTATGTTGAAATCCTTCTTGTCAAAGGTCATGTGTTTGGAATCTGGATGCTTCATAGTCCACATACCACCCTACACTAAAAACTATGTTAGTGGAAAGGCATGAAACCATGGAAAAGGTTGTCTCAAGCCTAGATGAAAATTATCCACTCCAATAAAAGCTTCTCCACTCCCTGCAAACTGCTTTTGTTGTTGTCACTTGCCCTTAGCCGCCTTCTTCTCAAGACACTAATGCATAATGGCTCATCTTGTGGCACTTGAAACACCTCATGTGACTCAAGTCTTTCTTCCCCTAGTTTGAAGAACATGAATCTTCCTTATTCCTTAAACCCTTCTTGAGTCCTCCTTTCGTACCTCCTCTTCTCATCTTCTTGATGAGGGCTAGGCTCTAGATCTCATCCACTTTGGCTTAAACTGTCTCTAGCCTTGTGTCCTCTTAGATGAAATCATCCCAAAGCTTCTTAAAGGTGGGCAACTTCTCATGAGTACAAACACCCTACACAAAGTGTCCCCAAGATGAAGAGAACCCATTTAGTGCTATCAGCACCAACTCCTCATCTAAGACCATCTCGATAGAAACAAGCTAATCTCTCAACTCAATGATCTTCATCAAGTAAGAAGCCATCGTGTCTATGTCACTCATGTGCATGAAGGTGAGCTTGTTCCTCAAAAGCATCTTGCGAGAAATATTTACACTATGATACAAAGTGGTCAAGGCATCATACATACCCTTAGTCGACTTATTCTCCACAACGTGAGTGATCAAATGGTTCTTCACAAAATCAAGTATGATTCTCTTTGCCTTTGGCTACCTTCTTATTGTGTTTAGTCAACTGCACAAAATCAATCACAGTTGTAACCATAGATTCCACAAAAAAACAAAGATCAACCTCCTTCAACAACATTTCTAGTATACACTTTCAAGGTGACAGTTGGAAGCACCCTCTAACCAATCACTCTCTGAGACCGAGACTAGTCATATTTGCAACTTCTAAACACACCTCAACTAACAAATCGACAAGCTATCACAGGGGCAAATCAACACTCTAATCATTGCAACTACACGAGAATCTCACCAACAAACTTTCACAGGTTTGTCTATCTTTCTTAAACATGGATCACTCCAATCTTTGGAATCTTTCAAGCATCACATGGACTGAGATCCTCCGACAACTCCCTCTCACATGCAGCAACCCACTCCATACATGGATCTAGAAGATCGCAAATGCAAGGCTCTGATACCATGTTAAATTTTTAATGCACGGTAAGCATATCGACCTCAAAAATACAATCGTAAACCTACAAATTCAAAACCTGGCAAACTCTTATGAAAACAGTGAAAATTTGAAAACTAGATCTACAAACACTAAAGTCTTAAAATACGAACAACGAGTACAAATCTGCAACACTCAATCACATCTATCTTCTACCTTAAAGAAGAATTACAATGCAATAACTCGAAACTTAAACAGTGACTTCACAGTGAATGGAAACTGGTCCTAGAACCTAAAGAAGCAATGTTTCACTGGTCCTTCATAATGGGAGGCCTACCATTTAAGAAATCAGTGTCTTACCTAAGAGTTTCAAGCTTGTGTTACCCACAACGTGGGCGCCCTGAGACTCGAAAGCATACTTTTTGGTTCTTCCCTTTAGACACCTCTAATTGGGCCTAAGCAGAGGCTCTCTACTAGTCATTCCTCCCAGTCTCCTCCTCGTGGAGAGTGGCCATCTTAGGGGATGAATTTGTGTGGGCTACTGAATTTGCCTCTCCCTAGCTACTTGTGCAAACTGAAGTTCTTTATTTTCTTTGCAAATAGAGCAATGACATGATATTTATAAGCATGAGTTTGCTCATGCTTTGTCATGGTATGACGAGGCATTAATTCATGTCAGTGTTCCATGCAGATCATTATAAAATCACACAAAGTGAGAATGCAGATGTACCACCTACGGTAGTTGTTAGATTGCTCCATTCAACTACTATGAATGGAAGACACAAGTAATTATTCTCTTGCGGAGTAAAGGCTTGTATAGGATTACAATGGGAACAGAGACTGAACCCAATTCTGCAGTGGAGAAAAGAAACATGGTTTAATAGGATGGATGAATCCTTTGGGTTGTTACGCCTCTCGATTTCCCCTAACCTTCTATTCCACATCGAATCTGATACTACTCCGAAAGAAGTTTGGACCACATTGGAAGGACTTTTCGGGAAGCAAGATGTGCTTCGAGGTCATCAATTCGAGAATGAGCTCATTGTTTTGAGCCCAAGTAACTTCGACACTATTAAGGACTTCTTAACAAAATTCAAATCATTATTGTTGCAACTCAAGCTATGTGGTATTTATCAAGCATGAGTCTAGTCATGCTTTGTCATGGTATGACGAGGCATTAATTCATCTCAGTGTTCCATGCAAATCATTATACAATCACACAAAGTGAGAATGCAGATGGACCACCTATAGTGGTTGCTAGATTACTAGGGGGATGCCCCACGCATGATGAGTCAAGAGCCACCGAGGCCCTCCATGCATGCCTCAGCGTTGTCACAATGGAGTTGAGGGTTGGCACAGTTAATGTAAGCTAGCAATGTTCCAACCCCTCCCGCAAGGAGCAAGGAGTTTCCCACCTTGACCCTTGTTATCTTGGAGGGGCCCAAGCCCCCAGAGACCGAAAATGGATGCAGCGCACCCCTTGATGGGCCTCCTATAGTTATTGGATGGGGCCTARCCCCAAATGATCATAATGAGCCCCCACCATATGTGGGTATTCTAGTTTGGTGTTTGTGGCCTTGGATCTTTTTCTACTATTTTTTATACTTGTTATATGCTCGAGTGTTTTGGAATACGCCAACCTAGTTTTGAGTTTTKCTTACAGCTCAAGCAAGAGACTATAGTGGTTGCATTTGCARCCCACCCTTTTTGTATTAAAGAGAGATGTATGTTTTGCTTTATTAATAGTCGAAGGAAGCATTAATGTCAAGAGAAAACTTAACCATTCTAACCATGCAATGAAGCAGCCAAATACAATGAATGTAGACACGTGTAATGGTGCGCCTTCATGCATGGATAGATCTACCTGAAATAGAATGAGAACAATGGAGTTAAGTGGTTGCATGAACTCATGTGCCCAACTTGCCTATGTATATTCTATAGAGGAAGAGATGAAGGGAAATACAATGAATGTAGACACGTGTAATGGTGCGCCTTCATGCATGGATAGATCTACCTGAAATAGAACGAGAACAATGGAGTTAAGTGGTTGCATGAACTCATGTGCCCAACTTGCCTAGATAATTGTGCCCTCACATTATAGACAAAACACTCATGCAAGGTGCCCTCGTGCATGTACAACTCTATTAAATTTACTTAACCCAGCACTGGCAAATTATTCCGAATAAAACTAATTTATTGAATAAAAGCACAACTAAGTTATTTTACGAAAATAATCAATGTAAGCAATTAAAACAGAAACCAAAACACATTTGCACAAGAGATTTCTAGAAAAATAACCCCTGGAAAAACCCCAAAGGGAAAACCAATTCTGTGAGATTTATTATTATTATTATTATGGGCTCCCATCCTAGGAAAATAGCCCACCTGAGGAATCCAAAAAAAAAAGATAGCCCAACCCTACAAACCTCAAGATCAGTCCTTCGATCTTGTTGGTTGGCTGATATCTCCCTTGTTTCCCCGTTGCTCCTATCCTAGACCCCTACCATCCACACTTGGATGAATGTCCTTCTCCACCCAATCAATGAGAGCTCACTCTCTCACTCTGTATGTATTTGTTGTGTCTCATCCTCTCACATAGGTTGTCTTTTATAACCTTGACTTTACCCTAAGTCCAAAACCCTAGATCCCCTAAAGTGATCAACGGCTGAGATCTAATCTCGCATTCACTTTAGATCTAACGACTAGGACTTAATTTAATTACTAATGCCAAATACTTAAGCATTTAATTAAATTAAACTCGTTTTATTACGGAAGTGCATTCACTTTATTAATCACTTAATAAAGTGAATCTCCTAAGGTTCTGAGAGTCATTAAGGACGACTCCCACATGTTAGACACAATCACACGTGGAAGTACCTGTCCGATGCTACTAAAACATCAACACTCCCTCTTAGCGAGGAAGGTACTTCTACCACCTGGATGTGGCTCTATCTTCATTGTCAAAACTGCTACCATGGATGATCTCCAATCCACTTGATTGGTTGCTCCCTTTGAAACAAAAGCTATCCCTACCATCTCGCTCGAACCCTTCTTTGAAGACTTGCTACCTTTGAATATGCTCCCAAAAGCCTCCTGCTCCTGAGCATCCTACATGGTCATCTCGTACCATGACTCCTTCTTGACGGACTTGGAAGGTTGTTCCTTCCCTCCTGAACCTGAAAGTTGACTCCCTCTGAGATGCTCAACCTTCGAAGCTACCTGCTCCTTGTCCTCTATCACTTTTTTGCTTGTGATTGCTCCCATGGCTCAAGCCTTTGTCTGCACTCTCCTCCTTCAAACTTCAGCCGACAGTGGCTTACTCAACCCCACAACCTTACGCCCTCAGCCGCGAACGCTCTCAGTAATCACTTCAGTGACCCACAATCAATTCTCAGCCCGATCACACCTGCAAACACAACCTGTACGTGTTCGTATGACCTAGCGGTTGTACGGCGACTGACGTAGGGTTGCCATACAATTTATTTTATAATTAATTTCTAGGATTTTCATTGTCCCTGCAGATCCTACAAAAATTAAAAAAAAAATCTACTCTGCAAATAAATTACGATCTCATGCAAATCTGGTTCCTCCTTCAGAGTTAAACCCACTCTGATACCATGTTAATTTTACTTAACCTGGCACTGGCAGATTATTCCAAATAAAATTGATTTATTGAATAAAAGCACAGCTGAGTTATTTAATGAAATTAATCAACGGAAGCAATTAAAACAAAAACCAAAACACATTTGCACAAGGGATTTCTAAAAAAAACCCAAAGGGAACACCAGTTCTGTGAGATTTATTATTATTATTCTAGACTCCCATCCTAGGAAAATGGCCCACCTGAGAAATACAAAAACAGCAGATAGCCAAGCCCTACAAACCTCGAGATCAGTCTTTCGATCTTGTTGGTTGGTTGTTATCTCCCTTGCTGACCCTATGCTCCTATCCTCGGCCCCTGCCCTCCACACTTGGATGAATGTCCTTCTCCACCCAATCAATGAGAGATCACTCTCTCACTCTGTATGTATTTGTTGTGTCTCATCCTCTCACATAAGCTACTTTTATAACCTTGAGTTTACCTTAAGTCCAAAACTCTAGATCTCCTAAAGTGATCAACGGCTGAGATCTAATCTCGTGTTCACTTTAGATATGAGGACTAGGACTTAATTTAACTACTAATGCCAAATACTTACGCATTTAATTAAATTAAACTCACTTTATTACAAAAGTACATTTACTTTATTAATCACTTAATAAAGTAAATCTCCTAAGGTTCTGAGAGTCATTAAGGACGACTCTGACATGTTAGATACAATCACACATGGAAGTACTTGTTCGATGCTACTAAAACATCAACAAACTCCCAAACATTGAATGCACCCTACTCATGCATTTCATCGAGAACTATGCCATATAAAGATAGTGCATGCATGCAAGTTCCATAAATGTGCCCTCATCTACTAAATGACTACATAATTGTTCTTGCGCCACCACTAGATCCCTTTGATGTACCTCACTTAATGCAACATCTTCATCTTCGCAAAATACATACTGTTGCACACAAATTGAGGCTAGAAAACTCTGCTAGAATGCACCACTATTGGGGAAGAACAACTCATAGCAATAGATAAACTCTAACACCCTTTGTCTCCTTATTTGTACACATCTTAATGGAAAAATCCCTCGGACAAACCTTGGAATTAGAAAGGCAATCAAGATCCCTTCAAGGAATTGAAATATTCAGGGGCTTGAAAGCAATAAATCACTCCCAATTTGTCAATAATACACCTTTTCTACGAGGAGCCTCCATAATCATGCTAAAAGGTTCAAGTGATTTTTAGCAATTTATCTCTTAGCTTGGGGGAGATAATAAATAAGAGTAATGTAGGATTTTTGGGCGTAATGTTGCAGCTCCTACTCTAAACAAAATTTGACAAATATTGGACTTCTTGGTAGAGTACAATTGGAACTCGTTCCTATATCTCGAATCCCATTAGCACTAGGAAAGCTTCGGTCCTCGAAATGGCTACCAGTTCTGGACAAAATCAAAAGAAAAACAGTTGATTGGGGCTTTCAATAGCTCAATCTTCATGCTAGACTCACACTCATTAAAGTTATCCTCTTAGCCCTCCCATTATATGCAACCTCTATACTTGCCACTCCCAAGGGAGTTCTTCACAAAATTGACAAATGTCTCAAATCCTTTCTTTGGAAAAGAGGTAAAAGGCCAACAAAAAAGAAGTTCTCTTGTAGGCTAGAATAAAATCCTCTTCCATCCAGAAGTCAAACATTTAGACATAAAATATCTAGCTACAATGAACCAATGTCTTGGAGCCAAGATCCTTTGGAGGGCTTGTTTATGGAGAATATTCTTGGTGGATAGAATATTTGATCAAGAAATGCTACACTGCAACAAATAGAAAAAGAACCCTAGACTAGAATTTGGCATGTGGAGGATCCACAATATGGAAAGCAATCATCTCTAAAACTATATGTTGATGAAGCCATGCATCTCATGATCTCCTAGAAGGAATAAACAAATAAATATTTGAGAGGATGATAATAACAACAACATAGCAATTAAAAGGAGGATCTAAAAAATATCAAATGATGGCCATTCCTAAACCAAATATTCACTTTGGCATACCTATTGATTTAGGGAGATGAGTTCACCCCCTCTCTGGTGTAAATGGAAATGCTCGTCAAATTTCCTAGACTTCCCATCAGAGCTCGAATAAAACTATAGATTCTCATAACCCACCTAAAATGCACAACTCCAATTCAGACCAACCTTTAAGACCTTTGCATATGGGGCAAAGAGTTGGGGAGATATATTGTTACCAAAGGATTACATTGTTACGAGAACCAAACAACAAACACTGTTTATATGGCTAAAATTGAAAAACACGCTGGTTAAAAGAATCTTTCCCCAAAACAAACTCCTTTTTTTGCTTACTAGCTCATAATAAACTCTTAATTGTTGAAAATGCACAAAAGAAGGGCATCCAAGGCCCATCCATTTGTGTAATGTGCAAGGAAAATAAATAGTCCAGCTTTCATTTTTTATTCACTGCAAATACATCAAAGAGATATAGAATCTCCTACTTTTAGAACCAAGATTTGGTTATTTGTGGTCATGAAACTTCCAGAGCCTGATTGAGGGCTTAAACAACATTTTTATGGGTAAATCTTTGGAGACTTTGTCCCCTATCCCTTCAACGTTGAAAAGGTTTTCAAGAGGTTTCCAATGAGCTAAAGAAGTCTTAAAATAAAGTTTGAATGAGAAAGTTCTGCCTCTAACAAGTTGACCTATGCCACATTAGTGCTTATTACTCACACATGTGGGGCTAGTTACACACGTCTCAACTTTTTAAAAAATTATAAAGGGTCCAAAACCCTAACCCTAATCAAGAGTTGGGGCATTCAAAATCCTAATCCTAACCCTAAACTCCTATTAGGGCATGATAAAAACTGAATTGCAAGGAAAGGAAGGAGTTTCATTCCTATTGTAAGGATTTATTATTCCATAGTTGAGCAAACCAATGGAGTGGGATATTTGAGTAGAACAGAGGAAGAAGAAGACCTTGAAGCAGCCATTCACAAGCCATGGGGTCTACTGCAACTCCATAGTGAGTCTATATTTCTTTGTAGTTTGCATTATATATCTAAGAAGAAAAGAGCAAGACACAGTGCTCATCTTCTTTTTGGGTTTTCCCACATTGATTTTCCTAGGGTACATTTTGTGTTCATTGTGTTTATGGCATGCTTATTTATGCTATTGTAGATTTTTCTCTTATATTCTCAATCCATTTCAATACGTTGAATGTTATGCTTGTTATATTACATTTCAATCATAATCAAACATTGCATATTAGAGTATAACCTCTAGCCCAAGTAATTAGCTCAACTGGTCATTGCCAATGTTGCTAGGCATTTTTTAGTTTGTACCAGGTGCCCGATTCGAATCCCCCAAGGTTAGGCGCAATAGTCTACATTGACGAGGTTTACTAGGGATACCTTCCACAAATGTGGGGAAGCATCCCTTGGGTTTCCCCGTGACGTTTTCCTTGGAAAAGAAATTAGAGTATAACATCGAAGTATTTGCAGTAGCATTAAATATTTGTTGTAACAAACTATCCAGTGGAATATCCACAGTAGTTTACAGATCAATCTAACTCATTGTCTCCTAGCAATTGTTCTCTAAGATGAACTCTAGAATGATACAAACAAATCTTGGCATCCTTTGAATTTGTAGACATGTGGCTGGTAAGCATGAAGTTCAATAAAGAAGCAAATAAGAAAGCTAACGAGGGTGCCATTCTACAGCAGGATGGAAGGTTGCTCACTATGGTCTGAAATTCAAAAGGAAGAATAACAAAGCAATGGAAAACTCCCCCTTGAATTTTTCATCATGAGCCAACAAAAGAAACCTTATAGGCGATAGAGAGAAAAGAAAATTGAGGAAAATAGGTCAAGCTATTACCCCCCAAGTACCTAGGCTAGAACTCTTCCTTGGTATATGGGTTAGCTTATTGGAACACTCACTGCAAGCTATCAATGTGAAGGATGGCCTCAACATTGACCAGTCCTATCAAAGGACAATTTCCCATCCCAAAGCAAGAACCTGTGATCTTAGGGTCACCACTTGAGATATTTGGGCAACCACTTCAAACCTCCCTTCCTCATATGTGAGTTAAGTTATATGAACATCCACCTTATTTCACTAATGTGAGGGATGGTCATGTTGGTAGTCAATCCTTTTCAAGGATGGTTCCCCATTCCAATGTAAGTATCGACGATCCCATGGCACCTCTTGAGACATCTAGGAAACAACCTTAGTTGTTATTTCAATCATCAAGGATCATAGCAATCACGACAAGGAATGGTGCACCTCTATGGGGAATTGGATGTGGTTTTCGTTGTCCCCTAGGTTGTCCCCTATCTCCCACCTTCCTGAGCCACTCTAAACCTTCAAGTCAGTGCTCGGGTGAGAGCGGGAGCACCCTCAATATTTCCTACGGCAAGATTCCTTGTCTGTTACCCAAGGACAACTTATTTAAACAAATGAAGCTCAAACTGGATTTATAACAAAGAAAAATGGTGCATGGAGTCAATCTCTTCTATTCATTTAAAATAGGAATAGGATGTTGAATTTATTTTAGAGGAAATTCAAAAAGGGCCAACCTGCAAGGGAGTTTAATAGGATTCAGCCATAGGAATGGTCTTCTGAACCATGGGCACCATAATCGAGTTCGGCTTGATAAATAACTCAAGAAAGAACAAATATGGGCAGAGGAGGAGGTGGAACTACTTTTCTAGCACATACTCATCAGATAGAAAAACAATGGGCAAGACAAGCATGGATGATAGATCCATTAGTTTAATCAACATTATATAAGATAGAAAATGGAGAGGAAAAACCAGAATAACTTGCTTGAATTTATTATAGACCAATGGCAACAACCTTGGTCTTGATTTCACTATAAACCCAACATTCATTTATCAAATAGTAGTTAGTATTGGGTACTACAGAGTCTAAGATCTAAAACATCCATTCTATTTAGACAAAAAAATTGCACCAAGGGTTGGGATTACAGAATCACTGTCATGGGCTTATGCCTCTTTTTCGTCCTCTTCAACTACTGAAAAAATTAAACTCTCAAATGAAAAACCTCCTATGTAAAAGAGAAATCCCTCTTACTTATACATTGTTGGGGGAAAAAGAGAACCCAATATTTAGTTAGAAAGCATCTTTGTTTCAAACAATGAGAAACTTCAATTCCATGCATACTTCTTACCAAACTCTTTGTTAACTTAATCTTAAGAGTCACCACTCCTTAATCACGCGAAATTAGGGCAACACGTCCAAGTTCCAACTTAAAACAATTATGCTACCCACGTGGATATTCCTTGCCAAACGTCTTCTCTTCATAGTGCCACCTGTTTCTTCACAGTACGAACCTTCATTTGCCTTTACATCTGGATGTATTCAAACACTTTCAAACTTAATTGATGGAGGGCCCATTAGAGGAATCGGGCTTGATTGTTGAAATCAGGCCAAGGCATTAGCTCGAACAAGTGAGAAGGGACACAATTTGAGGAATCGGGCCCAATCTTTGAAATCGGGCCAAGGCAATAGTTCGAACAATGAGATCTTTGAAATCAAGCCAAGGCAACACTTCAAACAAGTGAGATGGGGGGGCGATTTGAGGAATAGGGTCTGATCTTTGAAATCGAGCCAAGGCAATACTTCGAACAAGTTATAAAGGGCACATTTGAGGAATCGGGCTAGATCTTGAAATCCAGCCAAGGAAACAGTGCGAACAAATGAGAAGCAGCCCGATGGAGGAATCAGGCCGAACTTGAAATCGAGCCCTTTATAACTTGTTCAAATTATTGCCTTGGCCCGATTTCAAAGATCGAGCCCCTTCTCACTTGTTCGAAGTGTTGCCTTGGCCCAATTTCAAAAATCAAACCTAATTCCTCGAATTGGGCCCCTTCTTGTAAGATTTTTATCTCGGGAGGTACTCTGTGTAAAATTTTCAAACCCCAACCCAGTTTCAGTCTCGCTAATTATTCAACCAATGTTTAATGCCCAAACCCAGTTTTATATCAGCAAATAAAACTTAGCAGAAAATTAATTTCAGAACTGAAACATGAGGATTCTGAACATCGTTTATAACACAGAAATAAAATATCAACAGCATATAAAACTCAGAAAATATTGACACAAGGTGGTCTAACTTTGACCCTGGAAAAACCCACAAGGGGAAAACCAGTGAGAGAGGGAGATTTTTATTATTTAGGAGCTTCAAAGAATTCTGTTACAGCATGTTCATCTTCAGAAATTTAAATGACAAACTTATCTCGATAACCATGCCAAGTCTTCACACAGGAAATAAGCCAAACTCCTCAAAATTCTTTCCAGAATTTTCTGCAATAAATTGCAGGTCTACTCCTCGATTTATGTGCCTCCAAAATGTTGTATGTGTTGCCGTCCTAATGCACACTTGCAGACGTGAGCTAAGTCCTGCTCACTTAGTGTGCCCTCGGAGACACAATGTCTAAGCTCCTGCCCACACTGTCACCTTGACAGGAACTTCTTCCGTCTAGGCTTACTCCTA
>ML801681.1:134083-146797 GCA_009831015.1 Picea engelmannii
TGATTTTGTATCTACTATCATCCTATCAGGAACATGTTTCAGAATTTTCAGTTTAGTAACGATATGTGACCACTTGACATCTTATGCATCTTATTTATTGGTTGTATTTTCATATTGATGTAGAAAAGTGTTTATTTGATGTTATTGTTGCTTTACAAGTTTAAAAAAAATAAAAAAATTGAAAAAAATGATTGTTTTTGTATTTTTTTGAGGTCTTGCCGACATATTCCGACATTTTCCGCCGATGTCGCCGAGAAGATCTCTTTCGGACCCTCGCCGACACTTTCCCCGACAAGACATATACAGCATTGAGAGAGACAGCATTTGCAGAAGAGGCACGCATCCCAAGGCAACTAGAAGGCATAGATTACAAGGCAGCAGACAGCATTAAAGAATAGTCCGTACAGTACAGATTTGAGGGGCCGTACAGTACAGATTTGAGGGGCCGTACAGCATTTATTGTGCACAGTTTTCGAGGAGAGCAGTAGCACGAATTTCTGGAAATATTGGCACACCTTCCAAGGCTGTCATACAGCAATTTCAAGCACAGAAATCGAGAAGAGTGTTGGGCACGATTTTTTGAGTGAGGAAAGTCCGTACGGACCTGCACAGAAAATGAGGGCCGTACTGCCATAAATTCTGGGCACATTTTTCTAAGTGTTGGGCACGTTTTTCAAGACATTTGCACAGCTGGGTTTTTCGTACAGTTGCAGCAGAGATTTGGCACGCAAAACGAGGACAGTCCGTACAGCATTTAATGCTGTGACAGCCGTACAGTGGTACGGATTTCTGGTTCAGAAATCGAGGAGCAAGCTACAGGGATGTCCAGATAAGTTCGTAAAATTTCTAAAGATGAATATGCTGTAAAAGAATTTCTCAGAAGCCCTAAATAATAAAAATCCCTCTCTCATTGGTTTTCCCCTTGTGGGTTTTTCCAGGGTCGCTGTTAGACCAAAAATCTCTATGTCAATAATTTTCTGAGTTTTATATGCTACTGATATTTTATTTCTGCGTTAAAAACGAAGTTCAGAATCTTCATGTTTTAATTCTGAAATTAATTTTCTGCTGAGTTTTTATATGCTGATATAAAACTGGGTTTGGGCATTAAACATTGGCTGGAAAAATCAGCAAGACTGAAACTGGGTTGGGGTCTGAAAAATTTACAATCCAGTCCCTGAAAATCTCAAGAAAAAGTGGAATGATTATTAAGCATGACATGTCAAAAGCCTAAAACAGAGCGAGCTGGGAGTTCCTCGAGCAAATGCTGAGAGTGATTGGATTTGTTGAACCTGTGATTAAATGGATAAAGGGATATGTAACATCGCATTCTTCTCAATTCTTGTGAATAGCATCCCCGCAGAGCCTTTCTCCCCAACTAGAGAAATTATACAAGAGAACTGTTGTCACCCCGCCTCTTCATCATCATGGCTGAGGGACTTGGAAGAATCATAAATGCAATGACGGAGAATGGGAAAATCAAAGGGTTGAAATCAACTTCCAACATGCCAGGAACCTCCCACCTCCAATTTTTTTGTTGACAATAACCTACTAGCAGTAAAGGCAACCATCAAAGGAGCAAAGGTGTTCAATAGAACCCTGGATCTGTTTTTAAAGGCTTCTGGAAGTGTGATAAACGAAGGAAAGACCAAAATCTTATTCTTTAACACCAGCCACCCAATTCAAGCACACATAAGCAGATTTTTAAAATTCCAGAGGTCATCACTCCCAAGTCTGTACTTGGGGGTACCCTTTGATTGAGAATTCCGGTAGGACCTTATCTTGGGAAGGTTTAATTAACAAGATTAGAATGAAACTCAGATGCTGGACATTCAGACTCCTATCTGGACCTTCAGACTCCTATCTTTAGCATGGAGGATTCTGCTTATCTAATCAATTCTACAGTCAATTCCAGTCTACCTATTTACAGCTTTAACTGCCCCCCAAAAGATACGGAAAGAAATTAACATATTCAAAAGAATTTTCTGTGGGGAGGAACTCTCATTGAACCAAAATATCCCCTGGTCTCATAGAAAGAAGTGTGCAAAAACAGAACAAAGGAGGCATTGGCATTAGACACCTCAAACTTCTAAACAAAGCTCTGGCAGGGAAAATCATTTTGAGATAAATCCAGGAGAATGAGAAGGAGAACCCAGCCTTGTGGCACAGATGGTCTGAAAAATATGCCCAGAGAGTTCAACGAAAAACCCTGTTCAGAGTGGAACCGGTCAGTACAGGGTCTTACATCTAGAAAAGTGCAAGGCAAGGATGGAACACCATTCAGAGGGAAATCTTCAGGGAGATGAGGGATGGGAAGGCAGCGCTGTTCTGGGAGGACACCTGGGAACAACATGAGCCACTCTCCAACAACAAGGCCTTGAAAGTGGCTGAGGATGAATTTAAGAGGTCTGATAGGATGCTGGTAGAGGACTATTGGGAAGGAGAGAGAAGCAAGGAAATAGGTACAAGTTACAACTGACAATTTCGGAAGTGGAAAAAAATGGAACACTGGACATAAGGAATCCCAGAGGAGGTCAAGCTGGAGTCATGGAAAATCCTAGAGTCACAACTGATATTGAGAAAGACCATAAAAGATTTCGTTAAATGGGAACTCTCAGGGCCCAGGTGATTTCTCAGTCAGAGCACCGTATGAGACCATAACAGCACAACAATCATTGAAATTAGGGACAATCTATGGAGGAATAGTGAAATCCATACTTATGGCCGAAAATCTCAGCTTTCCTATGGATCATGGGGAAAAGGAAAATTTTGACATGGAATAACCTACAAAAGCAAGCTATACAGGGACCAAGCCAGCATAGGATATGTAAAAGTGCAGAGGAGACAATTGATCGTTTGTTCCTGAACTGCGCAACAGTGAAAACTGTCTGGTAAACAGCCACAATCAGGATGAGAAAAGCAGGAGACCAAACAAAAGGTATCCAGGTCTTTCTAAGGACATGGCCAGAAGGCATCCACAACTCAACTCTCATAGAGAGAGTGGCAAATCATCCCAGGAACAGTCATCTGGAAGATATAGGTGGAGAGTAATAAACAGATTTTCCAGAATGAAGAACAGACCATAGGCCAGATTATTGCAAAAATAAACAGGACTATAGTTGAAACCAAGGAGTCTAAGGAGTGGAGGGAGGAAGAGCTGGAGTTAGAGGAGAAGGGTAAAAGCAGATTACGATACTGGGGCATAAAAACAGCCAACTTGAAGCAAAAGGCACCATTGTAAACAGTAAGAAAAAGCCAATGATTGGAAAAAATCGACAGAGGATGCTCTTAAAATCAATTTGATGGAGCATCCCAGGGGAATCCAGGAAGAGCAGGTACAGGGGGTGTGATAAGAGATTATAAAGGCTAAATGATTTCCCGCTTTGCCCAGAACCTAGGAGAAAATACAAACAATATTGTGGAGGTCCTAGCAGCCAAAAGAGGGATTAAAGTGGCTCAGAGATTGGGTACTGACTCACCAAGCAAATTTAGGTAGAGGGAGATTCGGCACTTATAATTGGAAACTGAACCAGATCAAATCCGGAAGCAAGGGAGTAACCTCCTCCACTAATTGGTATTTTCCCTTACCCTAATAAAAATTGCAGACCATATCAAATCCTTTAGAAGGGTTGAATTTCAGCACATACAGTGAGCAGGCAATGGAGTGGCAGATACTTTAGCAATTATGGGGGCTGAATTGGTTTGGGGAATTGAGATCGTGGGACAGTGACACTGTCTAGTGAAGACATTGGCCACTATCCTTGGGCTAACAATTCAAGAGTTAGCCACTGTAGATGTGGAGGGATCCCAATCCATCTTGTATGCTCACCCAACTCAGGAAGCAATCAATAGGCGGGGACAAGCTGTAATGAGTCAACAACAGAGGATGGAGAATAGGCAACTTGTTGGAAGTCTGTAGGTCAGAGATGAGGGGGCAAGTGACGAGCAGCAAAGGTAAACGATGTGTTTAGGACAGATCAAGACCCAAAAGGATCAAGAACAGCAATGGAAACCAGCCTGATGAACTACAAAGGACAAAAGAGAAACCTCCAACACAATGGGAGTAATTTCAGCAACCATATCAGGCATTATAATTACAAATATCAATGTATCTGCAGGCATACCACAGGGAAGGACAAAGCCGACTAAAAAGTAAAGAGTAACGAGACTTCCATAAAACAAGTCATAAAGGAAGTTCAGTTCAATGTGGAAGCACCCCTAGCCTCAGTCCACTTCCACTTTCCTAAGACGAGGAGCCTCCTATGGGTATTTTACCTGATGTACCTTGATGCTTTCACACAAGGAATCCCAGATACGATCAGAAGTTAGAACCCTGCTGAGTAATCATTTATGTAACCATCGGGTCAAAGAAAATAAGATTATGCTTTATAATGGGCCTTGGTATGTATCTAGGCAGATAGAGGTAGTTAAGCAAATAGATGTTCTTTAATGTTGCTTACACAGCAAGAAGGGTGATCAAAACATAGATCAGGACCTGAGAACTCGCCTAAAATGCTGAAGTGCTTTGTACTTCATTCTCTATTAATTTAATTATTAACCTTACCCAAAAATAAGTAAGTTTGGACTGCAATAAGAGGTCACAGTCTGCAACTCATAGTAAATGCTGGCTATGATATGAAATTTGTCAAAAATGGAATGCTGTAATCAATAAGCAAGGGTTGTGGATTGAGAAACCATCATAAATGCAAGTAGCAAGTCCAAATTCGCATTTAATGCAGGATGCCTCCACAAATGCAGTTAGCAGTCTTCATAGTTGCCCTCATAAATGCTGATACTTTCTCGTAATTGTCAACCTTTCCAAATAAATAACTTGTACCACCTCAAGCATGCATCACAGATACGGTATAGTATTCTGTCATAAATGTTGCTCAAAGATTCACAATACACAATAAATGCCCGTGCCAAACAAGAGAGAATATTCAAAAATGAAGGATAAAATGAGGAACTGAGGGGGCATACATAATTGTTTCCTAACTTCGAAACACATTTGCCCAACATGAAGTTACAGTACCACCTACTATGGGGCCAAACTGATTATAACTACATTCCCCAATGGGACCCAGATATATTTCCATTAAGAGGTCACCTTCTATCCTCTGTTGCCTCATCTTAGATATAATTTACTATGGTTCTTTATACCCAAATGTTCTAACTTCTCGATTGTTATTTAAAATCAAAACATAGTTAATACATCTCACAGCTAAGCCAGTACCTGCTTGTAGATCAACATCCTCCTTTGTGCAAATTTCTTCCTAATGTAGACTTGAACATCCATATGCAGTGATTAGGCAAATGATGCAACCACAACTATCTTATACAGATTTTGTGGTATTTGGAGATCATAGTTATTTGGGTTTATGGCATGTGTGGTCTCAAGAACATGCCACGTTTGCTTAGGCTGGGTAACAAGTCAGATAAATAGTGCTAAAAGGATGTAATCCCCGCATCTTCCTTTAAGAAGTACTTTAATTTTACCAAAGACTGACTAACTACAGTAACTTATTGCATGTCTGCTGTTGTGGTTCTTTGCCCTGCAGCCTCTATTTCCATACATGTACACTATACTGTAGCATGTTTTGCAGTGCTGGTACCATGTTGTTTGCCTCTACAGTTTACCTGTGCTGGTGTAGACCCACCAAGCACAAGTTTGTTTCTTTCTTCCCAGATGACATGTAATTTAAATATTGATATGTAAAAGAAAATTCCTTCACTAGCTAACAATGAAAACAATTTACTCATCCTCCCACTGTTTAATCTGTTCAACCACAACAGCAATAGACAAAAGCGCTGCTAACTCGTACATCAAAGCTCATACACACATTTGCGTGCACGCACACTTCTCACAGAAATCTTCAAAATCATTGTGAAAAGCCTTAAATATCATAAACATCTCATCAACTTGTACAGTGACAATAATGCGTGATGCCAGGTTTTAAATGACTTTCCATGTATAGTTCCAACTTCCAAATGATTTGACATTAACTCCATCGGCACAACCTGGTTATTGAGACCACTACTCTGGTTTAGTGATCTGCTTGCCAGAGTACTCGAGGAATGCTTGAGAAGCCGAAGTTTACTTGCCAATTCTTTCCAGTTATTCCACTGACAAGGGACAACTATCATTTCTATATTAAGTGATCAAAAAAATAAACAATTTACTAAAATGCATCATTGGTCAATGATAAGATGAATCCCATCATATCGATGCCAATATATAAAGCATAGTGTGCAACATAATTTTTTCAATAAAACACCATACTAGAGCTTCTTTAGGCTTTCCAGTCAGAATCAAGCACCCCTCAAAGGTTGCAACATGCATGCCAATATATCTTTTAGTCCCACTAGACCACTTTTAGTGAACTGAGGACATTAATATAGCATCTGGTAAATTAGGACACTAATATTCTGAATATACTATCTTATTTGACAAAAGGCGTTGTTTCCTCTGTTTCTTGTCAAATAATGAAATCTTATTTTTCATTATAACTAGTAGAGAAATAGTACTGATACTTGAGTGGACCATCAAAAAACAGTAGCATGAAATTCTGATGGCAAATAACACATTCAAAACAAAACAGACCAACATTTTCAAGCACGGAAATAATGTTGACTGGACACAACTGATGTCCATTTACTTTCAATGATCCTTAGCAATATCCATTGAAACTGTAAATCCATGAGACTGTTGACAAATAGCAAAAAAAAACTTAAAGAGGACATTAACTCAAACAGACTTATCTTTTTCCAGCAAAGAAATATATACTGGCCCAAACTTATGTCCAATTTTTGTGTGCCGAGTAAAGAAGGTTTGAACATTCCTTTGATCATAACCAACAATATAATGCATACAGACAATTCCTATTGTTAGAATATGGTATAGTTCTTACTTGTTTTATGAGCTAGTGTGTATGTGTGATACTTGTGATCATGTGAAGGGGTCATGTAATCACATGGTTTGCTATTTTGATAGGTTGCTGGTTATTGTGTAATGTAGAGTGTCTCTACTGTCTACATGAATGGTTTGCTTCTATATTTTAGGAGGTCATTGGATCTAACTGGATATGAAGGATTCTCTCCAACTAGTTTAGCTCCAAAATTAGTGTGTGGTTGACCTATTCTCTCAACAGGTTGTTAGTGTGTGATAAGGTAGCGTGTCTATCATAAGTCAAAACCTTTCATGTATTTATGTGTACTATTACATTGTAGAATAGAACAATCAATATGGTTTTGGTGTGTGAAAACGATGTCTACTCTCCCATTTTTCAACACCTATTTTTATATTTGTCTCTTTCAATTGCAAAAACTGTGAGTGAACAAATTTACAAAGAGAATGAAAAAATATATGGAAGAGTTCAATTGTGAAACAGTTCTTACAATCTTCTGAGAATTCTCAAAACTACTTTACCTGAGTAAATAGGTCAGCCAAGCATGTGAGGAGATTCTCCTCTGTTTCTCTCCCAGTCTTTGTACGACTATAATACTCCAGCAACTGCTCTCTAAAAGGAACACAGAAATAAAGAGCCTGTTTTACACAAAAAAATGATAACTGCTTAAGTCAGTCTTGGATCCACCAAAAACAACAAACAATCTGTGCAACCATACTTTAAAAAAAGCCTTTTCTGATTGTGCAAGTATTGGTAGCGAAATAAAACTAGCACTTGGGACAGTTGCTTATTTGCCAGACAGAAGATAATCCTGCATAGTTTGATAAGTCTTGATAAGTGTGTTTGACAATTAAGTCAAGCACACTATACCATTACAACATGAAGGTTCCGGAATGATTCTTCTGAAATATTAATTCAGAAGACAGGCAAAAGCTTTAGAACAATAGCAGATGGCTTTTCCACTCGTATTCTGAAGAGCCATTTTGCACATGTAGCATCCCCAGCCCCGAGCAGGGCCATGCCACACAAAAATTTCAACTCTGATACCATTCAAATTTACAGAAAACTCTGCATATGCACAGAAATGCATTATACAGTCCTATGAAATTCTAACAGAATTTAAACTTAAGTATAATTAAGACATTGAATACACATAAAAGAAATGAGATAAATAAGCACACAGTAGTTAAACAAGCACATAATAGACGCTTATCTTGTGTAAATAAGCCACCAACTGCATGCAGACCTCAGATGTTCCTCCCAGCCATAGACTCTGCTGCTCACAAACTGTCAGCAGCAGGTCACCCCCGAGCTGGGGCTAAAACTCCACCAGGGCAAAGGAATCCTCAGCCAGGCTAAGGTCCATCAACAGCAGAAAAACTTAGACTCAGGTGGCAACTCTAGCAAACAGCCTACAGCCTCTCATTCTCCACATGTCTGTCCCACCCCAGGAAGTGTGCCCCTTCTCTGCTCAACAGTCCTTTGGCTGCCCCACTTCCCTTCCGGGGCTTCAGCAACAGGCCGGACAAAAAGTCTCAAAGCCCTTGGCACCAGGTAAACAATTTCCAACCGTGCTCTCACCTGGAGAGAATGCTCACGGGCCTGACAACCCACTTCTTCAGCATGCACACAGGCTTGAGAGCCTGATTCTTCAGCTCAAACCTCCAAGGAATCGTTGGTTACAAGCAGCTACCAAAATCCCCAAGCACAGGTACAGCTATGGATGGCAGAGTGAACATGACAAGGATGAGAATGATGAGTGGATGATGAAAATAAACTAAGTCCCAACAATATATTTGCATGGTAATAACTTGACACTTGTCAGTTTATGAACTAGCTTGGCTCCACTTGGTGACTCGTTCCCATCCTTTAGGAACTTAGGATAAATATATATTCCATAAATTAGACTTCAGGAAATATTATTTAAATATTCCCTTGGCTTAAGCCCCATGGGCTTAGCCCCTCTTCCTAGACTCTTAGCCCCCTTTCCCTTCTAGTGTGGAGTTTTAGCCCCCCATACTCTTTCGTCTAACTGGGTCTGCAGCAGTGATGTATTTTATTAATATCATCATGTGTGATTAAGTTTTACAATGATAGACTCACTAGCCTTTTAGCATCTAGGCTCTCTAGCCTAATCAAACAGGCACTCTAGCCTCAAAACATATATACAAGGCTCTCTGGCCCAAAATATCCTGGCTCACCAGCCTATATGTACATTACAATTGGGGTTCGACCTGAGGTATTACAGCACATCAGATGGAATGTAAACAAGAACAAATTTATATTGGAGAAGTGAATTATGAACATAGTTTTAAAACAATTAAGCAACAGTCTACAAACAACATTGACAAAATCAAGAACTATAAGAAAAACAAGAAACTCATGTCTCTGCTTTAAACTGTCTTCTAATTAACAAGAAGAAACTAAAAGAGCATATGGAATCTAATTTTATTTTTTTATGAATGAAATTACGATTTTTTCCCAAGGAAACAAAATATATGTATATATGTACATTACACATTATATATATGGTCCTTTGGGAAGGAGGCAGGGCTCTGCGACTAGGATTCCGCTAGCCGCATCCATGTTCTCAGTTCCCAGGGCTCGACCCTCTCCTTCTTTCGTGTATGTTGTTGGCCTGAGTGTGCCTCTTCATCGCTAGCTGCTGGCTTTGGCCGCATTCACGTGGTTGTGGGTCATGGATGAGGTTTCCAAGTTATTTCTGGTGAAGGGAGGTTGTGGAGGCAGTTGCAGCTGCAGTGGTTTTGGGGGTTTGTCGTGACGAGAGCACCATGATCTGGTTTTCTCAACTGTTGTGTTTGGCTTCAAGCTCTCGCCCCCGATCGTCTAAGTCGAGTTCCGACTTCTTTGGGTTCATCTCGGTTTTCCTTGTCCTCAGCGTGTTGTTTCGCTTCAGATCTGGAGATGCTTGAGTGTCGCTTCTCTTGTCTAAGGTTTTGTGCCTCTAATTTGGTTGTTCAAGGGTTTTTTTGTGAAGTGTATGGGACTATCTAGTTTTCTTCATAGCGTTGCAGGTTTCTTGGTGCGGCCTTTCTCTCTTTTGTGGCAAGTGGTTGTCTCCTTTTCGGGTTTCTTCCTCCTTTCGCTGGTTCGTTCAGGGTTGGATGCATATTCAGAGTTTCTCCAGGTGCCATGGTGTTGATGTCGTGATTCAATGATTCTTGGTGCTCTGGGGCGGAGTTTTGTTCTCCTTCTTTCGGGGCATTGAGCCAGTCTTATTCTTGCCTCTCTTTCAGTATTCTTGCCTTCTCGTGATTGATCGTGTTTTGGTCAGAGCTTTGAGGTCCTTTTTCTGGGCATGCAATATTGATTTGGAACATGGTATATGCTTTGAGGTCCTCTCCAAGGGCGGGCAGTGGTTGGGCCTTTTTTTATTGGTTGTATGTAGGTGTTTTTGTTGATCGTGGGGGCAGGGTTCCTTCGGTTTCTGGTCTCGATAAGGTTTGTATGCCTCTCTGACCTGGTCCGTCTCGCCAATGGAGTTTATGTGGAGGTTATCTCTGTTGCTTCTTCGCGGCAGGGTTTGGGGTTTTCTCTTTCTGCAGCTTTTGGTGTTGGAATTCTTGTTGTCCCTATTTTTTTTTGTCGTTAGTCTCAGCTCATGTAATGTGTATTTCTTGTGGCTTACTAGTCAGCTTTTAGGCCCCTTCAGGCTTTCTATTTTCTTATTACTTTACCCATGGTTGGGTCGTGCTTAAGGCACCTACAAAATGTAACTTGGTTCTCTTCGAATGAATAGAATTACGCTTTTTTTTCGTGGAAAAAAATTACACATTTTATATATATATATATATATAATTTTAAAACAACTAAGCAACAATCTACAAACAATATTGATTGAATCAAGAACTATAAGAAAAACAAGAAACTCTATGTTTGTGCTTTAAACTGTCTTCTAATTAATAAGAAGAAACTTAAAAAGCATATGTAATCTAATTTTATTTTTTTATGAATGAAATTATGATTTTTTTCCAAGGAAACAAAATATATGTATATATGTACAATGCACATTATATATTATGTGTGTGTGTGTGTCAATTGGGTTTAGCTCGAGTGGTCGGGATCCCCACTTAGGTTAAAATCTCGCAAGTGACATGTTGAGCTCATAATGAGTATATTGTTGTAATGGCTTCGATCCTTGTTGTTGACCAGCCTTGTGACCTGAAAATTCTAGGGTTTACCCTGGGTACCATCCTTGAAATGAGGGGGGGGAGTACTCAAGGGTTTTCCCCGAGCTTTGAAACCTAGAAAAAATATATATATATATATATATATATATATATATATATATCAATTGGGTGTAGCTTAGGTGGTTGAGAGGAGAAATGTTATCCTCTCCACCCAGGTTCAAATCCCACTTGTGACATGTTTGCTCTTCATGAGCCAATTGTTGATGGGGTTGGGCAAGGTACCAACAATCTTATTCTTGCTTTATGAGCTTGAGGGTGGGATGATTTGTATTCCGAGAAAATATATCATGCCACCCCTGTGGTGAACCAACCTGGTTCACTATGTAAACATCCAATATAAATAGGACAGTACGCAATAATCCATTAAGGACAGTGGCCCTCTCCTTCTTTCGTGTCTGTTGTTGGCCTCAGTGTGCCTCTTCATCGCTAGTTGTTGGCTTTGGCCGCGTTCGGGTGGTTGTGGGTTGTGGCTGGGGTTTCCGAGTTATTTCTGGTGAAGGGAGGTTGTGGAGGCGATTGCGGTTACAGTGGTTTTGGGGGTTTGTCGTGACGAGAGCACCATGATCTGGTTTTCTCAGCTGTTGTGTTTGGCTTCAAGCTCTCGCCCCCAATCGTCTAAGTTGAGTTCCAACTTCTTTGGGTTCGTCTCGGTTCTCCTTGTCCTCAGCTTGTTGTTTCGCTTCAGATCTGGAGATGCTTGAGTGTCGCTTCTCTTGTCTAAGGTTCTGTGCCTCTAATTTGGTTGTTGAGGGGTTTTTTTGTGAAGTGTATGGGACTATCTAGTTTTCTTCATAACGTTGCAGGTTTCTTGGTGCGGCCTTTCTCTCTTTTGTGGCAGGTGGTTGTCTCCTTTTCGGGTTTCTTCCTCCTTTTGCTGGTTCGTTCAGGGTTGGATGCATATTCAGAGTTTCTCCAGGTGCCATGGTGTTGATGCCGTGATTCAATGATTCTTGGTGCTCTGGGGCGGAGTTTTGTTCTCCTTCTTTCGAGGCCTTGAGCCGGTCTTATTCTTGCCTCTCTTTCAGTGTTCTTGCCTTCTCGTAACTGATTGTGTTTTGGTCAGAGCTTTGAGGTCCTTTTTCTGGGTGTGCAATATTGATTTGGAACATGGTATATGCTTTGAGGTCCTCTCCAAGGGCGGGCAGTTGTTGGGCCTTTTTCTATTGGTTGCATGTAGGTGTTTTTGTTGATCGTGGGGGCAGGGTTCCTTCGGTTTCTGGTCTCGATAAGGTTTGTATGCCTCTCTGACCTGGTCCGTCTCACCAATGGAGTTTCTGTGGAGGTTATCTCTGTTGATTCTTCGAGGCAGGGTTTGGGGTTTTCTCTTTCTGCAACTTTTGGTGTTGGAATTCTTGTTGTCCCTATTTTTTTTTTGTCGTTAGTCTCAGCTCATGTAATGTGTATTTCTTGTGGATTACTAGTCAGCTTTTGGGCCCCTTCAGGCTTTCTATTTTCTTATTACTTTACCCATGGTTGGGTCGTGCTTAAGGCACCTACAAAATGTAATTTGGTTCTCTTCGAATGAATAGAATTACGTTTTTTTTTCATGGAAAAAATTACACATTTTACATATATATATATATATATATATATATATATAT
>ML801681.1:179658-192013 GCA_009831015.1 Picea engelmannii
TCGCAATCCGAGCACTTTCATTTTTGAGCATTTTTCAAGCCCTATCAGGCTTCTGGATCCGTTTTCGGATCAAGTAGTTCCCAAGAAAACCAATCAAGGAGCATGTGTAGTGATAGATGATATGGTTTGGCAGGTAACTTCATGAGTTGCATTGCATAGACATGTGAAGTTGTTTAAGATATTCAGCCACTTGAGTGCCTTTGAAATATGAGAGAGAATTTATGCATTGAGTTACCCTTTCCTTGACACTATTCTTACTACCCCTTGTTTTCCTTTTTTATTTATCTCACCTTTTCTGGCTCTTAACTTTCATTTTAGTTCATTTAGTCATTTTTTTATATATACATTTTATTGCATGGGACTTGGGGTAACAACCTCATGGCGAGGGGGCATTGCTCATGCTTTGTTTCATTTGTTTTCTTTTACTTTTTTTTTCTCTATTTCTTTTTTATTTTTTCTTCACCTTAAGCTTATAGCTCTTTTAGGGTGAGGTGCTTCTCATGGGAACATGAAGCACGGACATTTTATGTGACATATGACAACCAACCCATGAGAGGGACAATGGAAACTGGGAAGGATGGAGAGTGTTAAGTATAGATTGGGATATGCACACACTACACCTCTCAAAGCCCCCCAATAGTACGACTCAACCCAAGAGTGACAAAACTTACCTAGAAGATGATGATAATCCACCGAGGTGAAACAAGGCAAAATGCACAAATTTAGAGCATCATGATTCATTATCTGGCACAAACAATGATCACCACTTTCACGAATCACCACTTTCACAACAAGTACATAGGACATTAACACCTAATATTGTTATAACCCTAAATTGCTATACACATGCATACATGGCATTGGCCCTCTTACTTGCATTTTTTGCCAAAGCAACGTTGAGTTGCTCGTCTTAAAAAACCATTTTTTAGAAGATGCACGCACACTGCACCGTTATTGCCCGTGTACATATGCTTTTTGCACCACTACAACTCACGTACCTACGCATGTTGCACCATTGCAGCCTGCGTATACTTGCAAAAGTTGCAAGGAATTCGTTGAAATTGATCGCCTATTGGAGGTTTTCCAATTAATCCACCGATTATAGCCTGTCACCCAACCGAATAACCATCCTTTTGGCATATAAAAGGAGGTGTTGGGGTCCCATTTCACATCTAGACATAAGAACAATGAAACTCTGTCTGATTTCATATCCCCTCCTTGCCCAAGTTATTGAAACCATTTTGTGAGAATTGCCTCAACATTCCCTCATTTGTTCCTTCTTCCTCCATGTTGTGAGTGGGAAATCCCTCTATGGACTAGCACTTAGGGTTTTATCATGCATGCAGAAAAGACCTAAAGATTCCTACTTTTTACCATCATCCCAGACCTAATCCCCATTATTCTTAAGCAAATATGTAGTTAAGAAGATCAAGTGAACATACCTTATTTCGACGTTTGATATCGATCCCTCTTCACGCTTGGTCGCTCTTTGACTGCAACTCTCCTCCCAAGGCCGACCTACATTCACAAAAGACAAACAAAGAACTCCACATGCATTTGATATACAGATTAATGGGTTAGAGATTTAATCAACATGTACGCAATAAACAATGAAAACCTCATATGGTGGGACGGGAAAAGTACTTCTTTATTATTAACTTCACTAAAGCAACTTACAATGATGAAGCCGGACACTGCTCCATGAACTTGGTCCTGGGGTCCTCTTCAACTATCCTCCAACTGCTTTGATCTATACTTCTCTTTGCACAAGGATGGCTAAAGGTTGGGACAAGGGGAATTCTCAATTGGGTATAGTCTCTTTACTATGATTTTCCTCCTTTCAAATGGGACCCTTACCCCTTCTTTTATAGGCCAAAAGGAGCTAGGTATTTGGTCGAATGACTGGCCATGCATGGCCGAAAGGTTTAGTTAACTTGCCCAAAACTGTGTGTTCCATCAACAACTTTCCTTTTTCAGTGTTTTGTAGGTACACGCGGGATGTATTGGAGCAACTAGCATGTACACATGTGCAGTAATGGAGCAGGGCACGTGGGCCTTTATAAAGAGGGTTTTTAACCAGAGTTGTTAAGTACTGGCTTGGCAAAGAAGGCATATGGGATGGCCTGATGCCAGGTAAGTATGTTTGGTACAAATTAGGGTTATAATAGATGCCCCCCTAATGTGTGAGGTCAGAAGAGCATCTAATGGACGAAATACATTACCAATCTTTATCAACGTACCAAACCGGTGAGCCCAGGGACCAGAATTCGGGAGGTGCCATCTGCAAAATAACAATTGTCTCACCGAGGCGGGCATACCCATGCTCCGAATGAAATAAAATCATGGCTACCAATCAAATACATTGTAGATCCATGTCATATAACTATATAAAGTGTAGTCGCGAGCAATACACAACGGATCTACATCTCAAAATAAAAAAGATATACATGTATAGTATCCATTTTCTAGAAGCTAATAAGGCCTGATGGTTGGAGATGAGGTCTTCGGAGCTCGAGCAACAACTTCAAAATCTTCAAAACTCGGGTAGGAGTGTAATACGAGTGTACGACTTCACTACCCAGAGGTCTTCGACGACTCGTCGATCATGGACTAGAGAATCTTGATGATCAAGCTGAAGGATTCATTGATTTCGAACAAAGACTAGATTGGACTTTCGGGATGGCCGAGCATGAGGGCAAGGGACAAACTGCAGAGGGGCCGAATCAGGCTTGGAAAAACTTCCCTTGGACAATAGCACGACAAATGATGAGACTCAGGCAACATAGCATTAACATAAGTTCACGAGGCAGGAGACAATACAAACTCTCCGTATGTTTGGAAGAATAACCAAACGGAGGAGGACACAACTCAATGTAGCGCGAACGACTTCCTAAGGTCATATTAAATCCCAAGGCTTGACGAACAAATGGAGGGATGTGCTTTATCCAAGGGCGACTCATTGTGTTGCCAATACAAAGAAAATACTTTTACCTTCCTCTTTTTAGGGTATATTTGATTTTTTTTTTGTCTTTTTCAATAATTTTGGAAAAAGAATAAAAGAATGTTACGTTACAAAGGATGGATGAGTGTCTCAAACATACGAGTTGCAGGTGCAAGGACAAGACTGATGTTCAAATTAAGGACACTTGGGAAAAATCCCTTATGGGGCCAAAGGTGTCAAGATGCAGAGGCAAAGTGCTATAAAGCTTCCATATAAGGCATGCTTTAGATGGTTCAGTTGAGAGCAACATGGAGTCGGCATTAGACCAAAGACGCATGTATGCAAATGTGGTTAACAAAACACACAATGGTAACGTCCTTCGATGTAAGTTTAACGAGCCCAAAGAAGGTAAGCTCGGCGGTTTTTCATATTTAGAGAGTCTAAAAAACGTAAAAGGAGACTCCAATGAGGTACATTTTTCAAAGGTAGTCTAGTCGGTTCGAAAAAGGGGTAAACTAGCACTGACATGACGTCTATTCAAAACCATTTTAACGAGGGTGATAAAGACAAGATCACTCGGTGATTTTTTCATTTTTAAGGAGTCTGAAAAAAGCTTAACCATGGACTCCGTCAAGAATGTTCTTCTAGACCATTTTAACAAGTGTGAAAGAATAAGGTCACTCGACGATCTTTTCAATTTTAGGGAGTCTGAAAAGAGCTTAACTATGGACTCCGTGGGGGTTCCTTTTTCGTAAATTTAGTCCCTCGGGCCCGAAAAAGGGTTAAAATTATACCTGAGAATACTCTTATAGAGATCTGAAGCCTCTAGAGTATACCTTTGTTTGTATAGTTGACCATCCAGATCGAAAAAGGGGTAAACTATCGCCAAATAGATGTGACTTCAAATTTTAGTAATGAGAGTGAAATGCCATAAGATCGCTTGGCAATATTTTCACGTTTAGAGGGTCTGAAAATGGCTTAAAAGAAGACCCGTAGGGGCTACGACTCATGTATGAAATTGGTTCAGGTAGAGCCCGCTGCTAGGCTCAGACCAAGAGTCTCTTCGATAGTCAACCTGGGAAGTCTCCCAAAAGGGAAGAAAACACAAACCACAGTGTAAGCCCTCCCGCGGTATAGAAATCATAGTCATGGCTTCAAGGATAGCCTCATCCGAAGGCAATTCAAAATCTGAGAAATCATGCAAACGAGGGTCAACAGTCCCAAAGGTTGAAGTAAACTGACCATACTCCATATGACGATGGAGGTTCTGACTAGGATTGGTTGAGTCTATTAGCGAAGAATCATGATCACAAGGGCTTGAGGATCTACTAACAATGAGATCAGACTCAGAAGGATACTCAAGCCCACTTGGACCAAGAGGGGGAAGCAAGGGCTCCCATGCCCCCATTGGATACACCAATGGATCAATTGTTGATTCCAAGTCTCAAGAAGGAAAACATGATTGCACAGGTTCCTGCTCATAAGCAATTGAACACTGAGGATAAGATGCCACATAATTAACCCATGGCGGGGTGGAGTCTACACGAACACTAGGAACATATAAAGGGGCAGCCTGAACTAACGTTGAATTAGGATGGTGATTATCAGATGTCAGTTGGTCAATAGTGACAATGCTTCTATTGTGAGGGAAGTGCATCACCCGGAAGAGCGTAGATACCATAGCATTCATAGCATATACATAATCACGCCCAAGAAGCATATTGAAATCTAACGAGCCTTGCACCACTATAACATCGACACAAGCAATCTTCCCACATAACGAGATAGGCAACTGAGGAAGAACCCCCAAATATTCACTAGGACGTCTGTCAAAACCTAGCAACTCATGTGAAGTAGACACAAGCTTGGGAGAACCCAAGTCTTTCCAAACCGAGGAGGATAAAATACTTGCAGAGGCTCCTTCATCCAAAATACATCGATAAACGTTTGTTGAATTAACTTCAACCCTTATTTGAAAGGGTGCGAAGGAAGGAAGATGAGGCTCAACAAGGTCATTCCAATCAAAGGAAACCACCCTAGGGCTTGGAGGGGGTGTGCTCGAAGCGAGCAAAATGCCCCCTTGTTCTGAAAATACTGAACTGGAAATGTTAAAAACATAGTCAGTAGACACATCACTCCCCAAAAGAAGAGTGGGATCATTCGATGATTGCATCGACATGACCACTTTCGCAACCAATGGCTGAATAGGTTGCGAGACTACATGGTCTAAAGGCACCTCACCCCCCAAAATAGAAGTGGGATCAGTCGATGACTGCATCGACATGACCACTTTCGCAACCCATGGCTGAATAGGTTGCGAGACTACATGGTCTAAAGGCACCTCACGCCCCAAAAGAGGAGTGGGATCATCCGATGACTGCATCGACATGACCACTTTCTCAACCAATGGTTGAATAGGCTGAGAGACTACAAGGTCTAAAGGCACCTCACCCCTCAAATGAGGATTGGGATCAACTGATGACTGCATCGACATGGAAACTTTCTCAACCAATGGTTGAATAGACTGCGAGGAAACCTCAAAAGATTCAGAATCAGAAGAGCTTGTAGACAAGGACCACAATCTTTGTACCTCTGGAATGCCAGGGCACAAATGAGTAAGGTGATCTCCCTTGCAAATCTTACAAGGGAACTTAGGCTTACGTCCTATCCATCTAGGTTTCTCAACAGAATCAATGCCCCCAGCATGACTAGCAGTGGTTGGTTGCACATCTCCAACATGACTTGCAGAGGTTAGTGATAGGTCGATAACATGACTTGCAGAGGCTACAGACCTATTACCAGTGACTGGACTTTTTCCCCCAACATGACTTGCAGAGGGTGGGTGTGTGACCTCAACATAACTTGCAAAGGCTGGGTGTTGGTCTTCAATGTGACTTGCAGAGGTTGATGATTTCTTCTTCCTATTCTTCATCTTTTTATTTCGATTAGACTTTCGGTTACTAGTAACTGTACATTCACCAAAGGCGGGAGAAGGAGGAGGAGAAGACTTTGTTGATGAAGAAACATCAACAGGGTGCCCATGACTTAAGGTGCTTAACTGAGAAGTGTCAAGATCATTTGGGACATTTGGAATGGTACCCAACAAAATCGGTAGTCCCACATTCAACCTAGGAATGTACAAAGTGGCCATCAAAGGGACACCAACGTTTCCGAAGAAGGGAAAAGCACAAGAATCCCCTTGTGAAGGGGCTCCTTGGTTGGTATCGTCGAGAACTTTGGCCATGAAGATCCTTTGCATAGGTTCTCCCCTTGCGGGATCGTTTAAGTCCGTAAAAGTCTCATGCACTGACTCTGAAAAACCAGTGGTATCAAAACAACACCTATAAAGAGGCGGCTCCACTTTTCTAAGCGGAAGACCGAAAAAGTCCTCACGACCGACAGAGTGGGCGGTCTACCACCCTAGGTAAAAGACCCAAATCCATGACTGACTAACTCACTATGGAAAACTAGGGAGCACAGAGCACACACTAGAAAAACTTCTAAAGGTAAATCAAGCAAACGACTAACTAGTTGGAAGAACAGTTACACCAACCAACACTAGAGAAACTTACCGGTGCAAGTGCAACTCGAATACGAAAGCACCCTCCGGGTATACTCTGCAAAGCATGGCCGGATGTCTACCCTAGGTACTACGGTATACCCCCGCGGTCACCTGTGCAAGTCCCTAAAATAAAGGCAACTAGGTTGCCAGCTCGTGAACAATCACCGGGCGGGTACAGTCAATAGTCGGGTGGACCGCAATGAGCAGGGTATCAGGCCCGAAACCTATCAAGGGTATCGAAAGCAAATGTTCCATAAGATGACTGAGGACCTCGAACGGATTCGAGACCCATGAAGCTCTGTGGAAAATGCGATCAACGAAATTCCAAGACAAGTCCTCTATATGCGTTCCCCACTACGCTTGGTCCGGCTTTGGAGGGGTTATCTCCGCTATCTTTCTGCATGCGACCTCGTGTTTATCCCCTATGTTAGAGGGGGTTCTCAGATAATTTCCACGTTACTGGACTTCTACACTCCTTAGCACATACTCATATGTTTGCTTTATAACCTTGAAGAGTTTCCTCTCCAACCTAAATCAAGGCTCTAGCCTAATCTAGTTGATGGACCCTACAAACATAAAGTCTAGTTGATTTTAATTAATCATTAATATTTTATGTCTTGTCTTAAGTCAAAGGTTATGAAAGTGAAACTAATGATGTTTGAGAGATGAAAGAAAAATAAACTGAAAGTTGGAAACAAAACTTCCTCTTGACACAATTCTTAATCAACTCTTCAAACTAAAATATTTTCTAAGATCTTTGAATAACAAACTCAAAACAGGATTTCACTCGACTACGAGCTACTTATTGTCCTAAGTAAACAGCCAAGAACCTATGAAAGAAAAACTTTTCCTAGTTATTAATGCAAACCAATAACTAAACCCAACCAAGAAATAAAAGAGTTTTTTTTTTTTATTATTTAATGCTCACAAAGCAAAAAAGGAAAAATGACGACAAGTAAAGACCAAGAAAAATTCCAGCCCAAGCACAGATCGCAAAGAGTTACTGACATTAACACACAAACTGGTGAAAACAGACTCTCACACTTGTCTAAAAACCCTATGAAAGAAGACAAATTTTAGGAAAACTTTTTAATGAAAATGAAAGTTATTGCTGTGATCAGACCTAAGTTGTTGACTGCTATGACGGAGACCAAGAACCCTGAGAGGTATAACTTTTGACAAGGAAAAGGATGATTGTCTCTCCTTGAACAAAAATTTTCTCAACAGGCATGCAGCTGACAGTTCAACAACTAGCGTGTGCATGCAAGCTGTAAAAGGTCAGAGCATGTGTACACGCATGCAGACCTTATGCAGGTCGCGTGTACCTCTACAACTCTTCAAAAAAAATGAAAAGATAAGCAATCAAACACTGGCAGATACCACCGGTATTGAGAACCAGAATCTCTTGAAGACTCATAAACTTACTTTGTTAGAAAAGAAAAACAATCCAAGGAAAATTTCATAGAACAAAACCAATCTGAAGTGGTAACTAAGCTACAAACTGCAAAAACAGAGACCATAATGAGTTTCAAAAAACCCCTGAGAATGATCACTTTTGACAGAGAAGAGGATGATTGCCTCTGTAATAAAAAAAATTGAACTTAACCACGCTACTGTCACTTCATCAGCTAGCGTGTCCACGCGGCTGTGTGAAGGTTGGGCGCGTGTACACGCATGCAAGCCTTATACAGGCCACGTGTACCTCTGTGACTTCCCGTAAAAGAAAATGCAGCCAAGCAAAGTAAGCAGGAAGAACTGGTATGGAATACCAGAATCCCTGCTAGCTCAGACTTTTGCAAAAACTCTAAAAACAAGTAATGAAACCAGTTTTTAAAAATACCCAAGAAAAAATGTTCCCAAAAACCCTAGAATTCCCCAGTACGGTTGCCAATTCTTTTGTGAGTGGGAAATCCCTCTACGGACTAGCACTTAGGGTTTTATCATGCATGCAAAAAAGACCTAAAGATTCCTACTTTTTACCATCATCCCAGACCTAATCCCCATTATTCTTAAGCAAATACGTAGCTAAGAAGATCAATTGAACATACCTTATTTTGGCTTTTGATATCGATCCCTCTTCACGCTTGGTCGCTCTTTGACTGCAACTCTCCTCCCAAGGCTGACCTACATTCACAAAAGACAAAAAAAGAACTCCACATGCATTTGATCTACAGATTAATGGGTTAGAGATTTAATCAACATGTACGCAATAAACAATGAAAACCTCATGTGGTGGGACAGGAAAAGTACTTCTTTATTATTAACTTCACTAAAGCAACTTACAATGATGAAGTCGACCACTGCTCCACGAACCTGGTCCTGGGCTCCTCTTCAACTATCCTCCAACTGCTTTGCTCTATACTTCTCTTTGCACATGGATGGCTAAAGGTTGGGACAAGGGGAATGCTCAATTGGGTATAGTCTCTTTACTATGATTTTCCTCCTTTCAAATGGGACCCTTACCCCTTCTTTTATAGGCTAGAAGGAGCTAGGCATTTGGTCGAATGATCGGCCATGCATGGCCGAAAGGTTTAGTTAACTTGCCCAAAACTGTGTGTTCCATCAACAACTTTCCTTTTTCCGTGCTTTTGTAGGTGATCTGAAAATGAAAGTATTTGTTTTTCTGTTCAAAGTATCCATTTCCATTAAATTAAGTGTGCAAAGTATTTGTAATGTCTTGCAAGTGAAACAAAGTGATTTTGGTAACTGTTTATGAATTTAAGTGTGTGGGAGTGTTGTTTTAATTTACTGTTTCACAACTTTAATCTGAATAACACAGCAGAATAACTTCACCATAAACACACAACAACATGATGAGGTAGTTCACCCTTCTTGGGCTACATCTTTTGGGTCCAAGGCTCCCAATGGGCATGTCCTTGATATATTATGATGCTCAAATTGGTAATAGAGTGAAAAGAAGGCCTAAACAGACCAAACCAGTTGTAAAAATGAATTCATAATGCATACATCAGTATAAATTGACTTTTGTTTCACCTCAAATGGTTAAACATAGCCGAAAACAACTCCAACACCCTCTAGGCCCTGATGGCTCTCCAAGCTTCCCTGAAGCAAAAGTACCTGCAGATCAACTCTGTTGGCTCTGCAACCTATTCCAATCGCTCTAGAATGCTGAGAATAGTCGAAATTGACTAAAATTTCGTCCAAAAAAGGTTCAGTAATGGAGAAGTTATGACCCAAAACAACATTTGTCCAGTTTGGCCTAAAAAAACTCCACCAAAATTGGGGAACTGGAGTTAACCCCGACTATTTTGGCAAAATCCGTCGAATTTGGAGGCGCACTCCAGAATAACCGCGCGGTTTATATGCCATTAAATATCAAATTCGGGCGGTCACATGTTATCCGCACCCGTCGGCTGGTTTAACGTTAACTGACCATAACACAAAACTGGGGCATTAAATGTGAATGTTGTGTGGTCACATGCGAAGTAATAACCGTTTATGCCGTGGGTTTTGGTGCCTTAAGGCCATGGTTTTAGAGCCTGGTTCTATGGTATATAGGGGGCTGGCCCCCTTTGCCAGCCGTTTGAACTGCCTTTAAACTTCAAATACGACCTTTGCTCCAACATAGTTAAGAACTACAATACAGGCGGTCTGGTCAGGACGTTTGGTTGGCAACGTGGAGACCCGCGTTCGAAACTTGTAACGAACCAAAATTTTGATTGCCAATTCTTTCACCAGCCTGGGGCCACGTGGAGGCCTCCGGGCAGACCACGTGGCACCCAATGATTGGTCCAAAAATCAACCAGTCAACCACTCCTTCAATCGAAACTTGACACTTGTCAACGAACGATTCGCTCACAGCGAATATTTTGTGGAATCTTTTTTTTTAATATTTGCCAAAATCAAAAGTCAACCCTGGTCAAACTGATTTTTGAAGGAAATTGTAATTTTCAAACCTGCATAACTTTCACATACAATGTCGGATTTGAGTGTCGTTCACAGTGCCAAGATCATATTGACGAGGCCTATCCGGTCGTTATAGTTTCAACCAATTCCGAGCAATTCCAATTTTGAGCATTTTTTCAACTTAGGACATGATCACATGATCACACCTCCCCATTGGGAAGCGTTTCGACCCCAAAAGCCTTCAATTACTTGTTAAGAAGATGAGGGTACAGGTCCCTCACCTTTTCCACCTCAATCCACTTTTCCTTAGCTTGTTGCCTTTAAGACCAACCCGAACATAATCAACATTTCCCCTCCTTGAAGTGTGTGTCCTTCTATCAAGGATAGCATCCTCTTTCAGCTCATCCAAAAATTCTGGTGAGAAATCCTCTATGGATGGCAGTTGAATGTCACTTTCATAATCAATAATTAAAGGAGGTTCATACAAACGTAAATTTTCCACATTCACAACATAATACATTTGCATATATGAAGGCAAATCTAATTGAAAAGCATTATTTCTAACTTGTTTAAGGATCTTGAATGGACCATAACGAACAAGCTTCAACTTTTTACCTTCTTCTTGCATTCTTTCCTTACTAATATGCAGCCATACCTCATCCCCTTCTTGAAACTTATGATCAACTCTATGCTTATCATGCCTCTCCTTGTACTTGCCTTGACTTTTTTCAAGTTGTTCTTCAACCTGTTGATGTATGAGCTGAATTCTTTCAATGAACATGCGAGCTTTGTCAATGTCACTATGCCCATCAATGGCCACGTCCTTCTCAATAATGAAATCTAAAGGTGACTTAGGAAAATACCCAAAATAAGCTTCAAAAGGTGAAGTATTTGTAGAAGAGTGCTTGGCCCGGTTGTAAGCATGTTGAATGTAATGCAAGTGCTCATCCCAAAGCTTGGGATGCTTGCTTCAATAAGCTCTCAAAAGATGTACAATGGTTCTGTTCACTACCTCTATTTGGCCATCTGTTTGTGGATGGAAAGCAATACTCTTCTTCGACTTGGTGTCCATCATCTTCCATAAATTGGACCAAAAATTCACAGCAAATCTGGAATCTCTGTTACTAACAATAGAAGTAGGCAAGCCATAATGAACCCATACATGTTGAAAATATAATTCAGCAGTTTGTTCAGTAGTTATAGATTTCTTACATGGCATAAGAATACACATCTTGCTGAAACAATCAACTACTACATAAAGCTAATCATGCTGCTTTCTAGATAATGGTAGCCCTCCAACAAAATCCATAGAAACACTTTCCCATGGTCTAGAAGGTACTGGTAATGGCGTATATAAACCAAGCTTCCTATTGCTAGGCTTGTTTGTAGCACATAATGAACAACCTCTATTGAAACATGAAACACTATCTACCATGCGAGGCCAATAACAATACCTCTGTAAATGTGCCACCGTTTTGCTTACCCTGAAATGTCCAGCTATAAGAGAAGAGTGAGCTTCTCTCATGATTATTAGTCTCTCCCCCTGTGATATACATAACTTGCCCATATGAAACAACAAATTATTATGCAAATGATAATCATTATCCTCAACATGATTCCCTTTACTCAAGTTAGCATACACATCCTTAAAATCAACATCTGATGCATATTGTTCTATGTAGCTCTCATGTACAATAGAATCGTTCTTAAGTAAAGTACTAGCACTAATAATAGGCCTTGAAAGCATATCAACAACCTTATTGTAAATACCTTTCTTGTACCTTATTACCAAGTGAAATTTTTGTAGGAAACCCATCCATCTGAAATGTCGTGACTCCTGCAATTTACTTTGCGACTGCAAGTACTGTAAAGGCTGATGGTCGGTATGAACAATTGTTTCTTTGCCCATCAAATAGTGTTTCCATTTTTTGACACTTTATACCAACGCATACAACTCTTTATCATATGTAGGATAATTCACAACA
>ML801681.1:192113-202706 GCA_009831015.1 Picea engelmannii
ATCAAGGATACACTCTTACGTTTGACTCCCGAAAATGTAAAATCAGAGAAAATAACTCAGGAAGATTGGTTGCAACTGCAACAAGAAGACTGAACAACATATACATCCTAGACATGAAGAAGAGAGAGAAGACAAAAGCCACATAAAAGGATTCCAAGGAAGAAAAAGTCCCAAAGACCAAAAGTAAGGATGAAGTATTATTGAGTGGCGCATGTTTAGGGGGAGCAGTCCCAAAGAAGAAGGTTACCTTTTTCCATTAAACTCAGGGGGAGAAGCCATACCCTTTGCCATTAATGTCAAAGGAGGAGAGAAATTGAGATCATGATGATAGGGGGAGCATGAGTGTTGCCATCAATGACAAAGGGGGAGATTGTTGGAATATTGATTGTTGTCATTGATGTCAACCCTGGTCATGGGTTTTGGACCGCAAGATTGATGAAGGTATTTGGACATGAAGAAAAATGCACATGCAGATACAACACCCATGGATGGCTAGTATACATCATGTTGTTTTCGGTGCTATGCGACACGTCACGTGGATCCTCATGGTTGAGTCTTTTGAGTCTTTTAAGGGATTCTGGTCACTTTCAGGTGCCATACCAGTTCTCCATGCCCTACAAGACTGTCTGTTTCTTTATTTTTTTAAATAATTACAGAGGTGTACGTGCCCTTCTTTGAGCCAGCCCGTGTACATACGCTCCATGCTTAGTAAACAATCTGCGTACATACACAAGCTCCTGACGCAACAATATCATCTTTGGTTCATGAATTTTTTTGAAAAAGAGGCAGCCAACCTCTTTTCTGATTGAGGTTTATACTTCTTAGGGTTTCTTGTTGTAGTTCAAAGTCTATGTTTTTACAGTCATAGCTTCGGTTAGAACTTAGTTTACTTGTCTTTTTTAACTTTCTTGTGTTTACTTCTGAAAGGGTTTTAAGCAAGTCTTTTGAATTATTGATCTGCTTGTTTAGTTTCTTTAGTGATTCCTTGTGATCCAAAATGGGCCAAAGATCTGTTTCAGTCTTGTCTTGGTGTTCTTTTTACCCCTTTCATTTGCTTTGAAAAAAGAGAAAAAAAATTATTTCAGTTTTTTCTGTTTGAAGTAATTTAAAAAAAATAAAAAGATTTTTCATTTTCAGTTTGGTAAAGTAGTTAGAGTTAGTTATTTTACTAGAAAGGAAAAATAGTTCATTTTTTAAGTTCTTTACCGACTTCTTGAAACTTAAGTAGCTCGTAGTCAAGCGAAATTTCATTTTAGGTCTTCTTTTTAAAGATCTTGAAAAAAATTAGTTAAAGAAAAGTTGGTTACAAAGAGTTAGTTGTAAATCTTTACTTTTGACAAGAAGTGTTTTTTCTTTCAAGTTTTGTCTTTTTCTCCCTTTCGTCTCTTATAACATCACTGGTTTCACCGCCATATCCCTGTAGTAAATCAAGCCATTAAAATGAATGCTAAATCTAAAATTAATTAGACTCTTTATGTTTGTAGGGTCAACCAACTAGTTTAGGGTTAGGGCCTTGAATTAGGTTAGAGAGGAAACTCTTCAAGGTCGTTAAACAAACATTAGAGTTAGAGCTAGGGAGTGTTAAAGTCTAGTGATGTCAAATTTATCAGGGACCCCCCTCTAACACAAGGGCTAAACATGAGGTCGTGTGAGGAAAGGCAGCGTAGATAACCCCTCCAAAGTTGGACTAAACATAGTGGGGAACGCATATTGAGGATATGTCGTGGGAATTCTATCGACTGCATTCACCTATGGAGCTTCGTGGACTTCGAATCCATTCGAGATCCTCTGTTGTCTTCCAGACCACTTTCTTTCGATACCCTCGATAGATTTCAGACTTGTTATCTTGCTCATTGTGATCCACCCAACTATTGACTGTACCTGCCTGGTGACTGCTTGCGAGCTGGCAACTTAGTTGCCCATATTCTTGGGACTTACACCGGTGACTGTGGGGGTATACCAAGGTACCTAGGGTAGACGTTGAGTCACACTTTGCAGAGTATATCTGGAGGGTGCTTCCATGTTTGAGTTGCACTTGCACCGGTAAGTTGCTCTAGTATTGGCTGGTGTAATTGTTCTTCCTACTAAATAGTTGTTTGCTTGATTTATCTTATAGGATTTTTTCTATTGTGTGCTTGGTTTTAAATTCTAGTTAAGCCTTATTGTGTCATTGATATTTTCACAAAGTGGAAGATCAAGAGCTCCGCCAGTCGTGAAGGCTTCAGGGCTTGTCGTCAGTTGCATTAGATCCACCACCACCACCATTACGACGAAGACTTGACCAACAATGGTCATTCAAAGCGATCGGACCGCAGGAAACTGTGCCCGAGCTTGCTCCTAGAGGAGATTATTCGACTCCGGAGGAACCTACTGTTTCTGAACTTGAAGCAGAAGCTCTTGGGCCAACCAACCCTCTGATCACCGACTTGTCAGCGCCAATCTTAGTATAAGTTGTCCCTCCTAAGGTGACACCTGTCGAGCGCCAAATAGTCTTACAAGAAGCCATGGAAGCAAATGTTGCTACTTCATCCAGGAGTCCTCATACTCTAGTTTCGACTATTACTACAAGGGGTATCTTGCCTCCTAACCCACCTTTTCTCGTCTGGATCACAGTGGTCTCGACTCCCTCTACCTCGAGAAGTGGTCTGATACCATCATCGACAACGACCACTGCTCCATTTACGTAGAGTGCGATGGGCCCTCCATTTTTATATGGGATGCCCGACTTCGATTCAAACTCAGTCCTTACCTACTCCACCCTTCAGACCATGGGTCTAGGGGTAGGGAGCTCAAACGCTTCCGTGCAAGGGTCTATCGGGAGCACTTCAGTCCCCTTCAATGATATCCCTTACGGTGGGGGTCATATATGTCCTTCGTCCCCCTTGCTTGATGGTGCTTTCCAGCAACCCATCGGGCTTATTGCTAACTACAAGTTGTTTGGAGCAGGAAGTTTAGGACCTTCGTCTTACACTACGCCGGTGGGATCCATGTCGTTCTTTGTGTTTAGCGCATTCGGGAATAAGGCTTTTTCTTCGCATTGGCCTCCCATGCCAACTAAGTTGCCCTCCTATATTCCAAAATTCAAAGGCAAGCCTGGCGAAGACCTAGGTGATCATGTGACGACCTTCCACTTATGGTGCTCGTGCAACTTGCTACGAGACGACTCTGTATAGTTGTGCCTGTTTTAACACACTCTTATCGGGGGTGCCACGAAATGGTATATTGAGCTCGACCGCTCGAGCTATTCTTACTTTAACAAGTTGGTGATGGTCTTCCTAAACCATTTCCAACCACCCGTGAGATATGATGTCAGCATTGAATTGGTGGCCAACTTCGAGTAGAGTAAGGCCGACCATATCTTCGATCAAATACGAGAATGGCAGTGTCGAAAGAGCTTGATTAAGGTACATGACCCACCAACTTTCTTGCTAGAGTGGTTCTTGAAGTCTTTGGTACTAGTTGTATCCAAGGATGTTGCAACTTTGTGAGTGTTTTCAGAGGAGGAGGCGATAATGAGGGTGCAACAGCTCGAACTGATTTACTCTCAGACTGGCTTGCTTTATGAGATCTTGCCAGATGCGCCAAGGTCCATCCTCGACAAGGCCAAACAAAAATTTGGACCCCATGCCAATGGTATTATGGGCTCATCACAAGGAAAGTCCACCGATTTGTTGTCAAATCAATTGCAACAATTTTCGATACAACAGATGACGACCAGTCAAACATCCGATTAGGCTGTCCCCCCTACCCAAACGTCAGACGTACATAGTGTGCAATCGATGAACCCGAAGGCAAACCAACAGCCTGGAGGAAAGAAAAAACAACAGAACAAGAAGGGTAAAGGAGACAAAAAGGCTAATAACAATGTTAGTGGGGGAAAAATAGAGAAGAGAAAATCGAAGTACCCATGTAAACTTGGCACGGAGGACGATTCGACTCACCTGTGCCATCGACTTGTGGAGGCTCATAAGTTATTGGCGTAGCATCAGCCTGTTGCGCTGACGAACACATTTCCACATGGGAAAAACATGGCTCAAGCCTCAACATCCTTGAGTGCGGAAGGGGGCAGTCAGGGACCCCCCGCGTCTTTTGGTAATACCTTGACCGTGAATGTTTACACGTTGAAAGGTGATGCTCATATAGCAACTAGGGCATGAGATTACAGAATGTTGGAATCTGCCAAAAAGGGTAAAGAAGCCACTAACCCACTAGTTCCTCTCCAGATTGAGAAGACGATGGGCAAAATAATGACACACATCCCTAAAGGTGCATTCAAGAAAGCTTCGCATAATTCGAACGTGAGGGCTGCCAAGAACTATTCCATTGTGGAAGATTTGGCACAAACCCCTTGTGCAATGTTGGCTTTGGAAGTCCTCCAGAGATTCCCTTCAAAGAGAAAGGATATGTTATCTGCCTTGGGATCTGCAGAGAGTTGTAACTCAGGATCGATCATTCTCGATCCAACAAAATTCCTTACCACGTTGTGTTTCAGATAGTAGTGGCTTACACCACTGACGAGGGTGCCTCGACTTGTGTGATGTCGTTGGCATGTTGGACGACCATTGGCCAACCTGTTTTGTCTCCGTCGCCTACATTTCTTATGACATTCGACGATCGTTCGTTCAGACCACATGGAATCATTCATTCTTTTCCCGTGCAATTAGGAGGGAAGACCGTGTGCATCGAAGTTGAAGTGGTCGATGCGCTTCTCGACTATAACCTTTTGTTAGGAAGGAGTTGGACCTATGCATGCAGTGGTTGCTACAGTCTTTCGGCTCTTGTTGTTTCCACACGAGGGTTGCATTGTGACCATTGACCAATTGTCCTTCTCTCATCCCGACGCTTCATCGGGGGCATCCACAGTACCAATGATTGATAACCCTTAGCCTGACACCATCAATGTAGGGATTGGTTTGTGTCCATCGTTGATTGGTACTTTCGATTACCCTCCTCCTTCTCGCGATTTCAATCTCATATCAGCTTCCCCCGACCATCCTAGGGCTGAAATTTTCCAAATGTCATCCTTTCGAATGACTTACTTTCATGATCCATGGACTCTTCCTTCCCCATCGACCTCGACGAAAGGGACAGGGCATTCCAGCAAGGCCATGCCCTTGTCCACGACAGAAGTTGCATACAGTATTTTCCAACAAGCTTCGACTGACCTCGATCCGACTCCCACATAGGAGTTAGATCCAATTCTCGAGCCTATTTGGGCTCAAGGTTCTCTTGCCACTACATATTCTTTAGACCTGGTCTTTCCCTCAAATGAGGCGATTATTGAGGCATTGACTAGTCCAGACATACCCTGGGATGATCTCCATCCTAGATCATACTTCCTCCCAGAGTTAAGGAGAATAGAGGTAAGTGAATTTGTGTTGAATATGACTAGAGATACGTCTTGTCCTATTAATCCTCTGCCTACGCATGCAGTTTACGCCAAGGGTAACGTGACAAGTATCACTGAAACGATTCCCATAGATATCTCCAAAACCCCTGGTGTCATGGATAATGTTTTCGTCGTAGCGGACTACTCCCCCGAAGAGATTCAAACTTATACAGAGTTATTTAAGGAATTTTGTGACATTTTTGCCTGGTATTACGAGGAAATGCCAGGTATAGACCCAAAAATCCCCAAACATGAAATAACGACTTTTCTTGACGCCAAGCTAGTCCGACAGAAGCTTTGTCCGATGAATCCTCGGAAAGCAACAACGATTAAGGTTGAAGTAGGGAAACTATTTAAAGTCGGTTTTATCTACCTTGTACAGTTGACGGAATGGGTGTCAAACCCCATTCCGGTTAACAAAAAGCAAAGTATGATTTGCGTGTGCATGGACTTCCGTAACTTGAACAAGGTTTGTCCGAAAGATAATTTTCCAACCCCATTCATCGATCAGATTGTTGAGGAATGCTCAGGTTGCGAGGTATTTTCATTCATGGATGGTTTTTCGGGATATAACCAGATTCATATCAAACCTGAAGACCAACATAAAATGACCTTTATATGTCCTTGGGGCACGCTCGCTTATCGTAAGATGCCTTTTTGCCTGAAGAATGATGGAGGCACTTTTCAACGGTCCATGTCTTTTGCTTTCCACGACCTTAGAAATATAGTGGAGGCATATCTTGATGATCTAGCATCACGCTCTCGCAAGAGATCTGATCATCCCGCACACCTCTTACTAATCTTTGAATGATGTCGCTACTATCGGATTCGCTTGAATCCTAACAAGTGCAGTTTTTGTGTGACGTCGGGTCGTCTCCTAGTTTTCATTGTTTCGACAACAGGGATCATGGTCGGTCCTCTTAAGGTTGAGGCGATAGTTCAATTGCCTCCCCCATGCACAATACCCCAGCTTCAGAGCTTACAGGGGAAAGCAAACTTTCTTCAGTGTTTTGTCGTAAATTATGTCGAGATCACTAAAGGGTTCATGCATCTATTGAAGAAGGGAGTCCCATTTTGTTCGGACGAATCCGCTAAATGCTCTTTTGAAGCATTGAAACGTGCCCTTACGTCTGTCCCTCTGCTCCGACCTCCCGATTATAACAAAGATTTCTTGTTGTACTTGGTCGCTGCAGAGTTGACCATCGGCATGGTCTTGGTTCAAGAGGACGATCTGCTCGAGGAGCATGTCATTTATTACCTGCGTCGAGGCCTGGTTGGGCTGGAACTCAACTATTTCCATGTTGAGAAGCTTGCTTTGGCAGCAGTGCATGTTATCCAATGGTTTCGTCATTACATTCTTCTTCGCAATACCACCATCATTGTTGTTATGAACCCCTTTCAATATGTGTTGACACGACGAGTCATTGGCGAAAAAATCAGTAGATGGATTGTAATCCTCTAGAAATTTGACTTGGATTTTGTCTCCGCGAAATCCAAATAGTCGCTGGTCTTTGCGGAACTTATTTAGAACTTTCAGTTGAATTTAGTGATGACACGGTCGAAGAATCGCCCAGCAAAGGTGATCTTTTTATGATCACATCTTTGGACCCCTGGTATGGAGATATACTAATCTATCTCTAGACTTTGAAGTGCCATGCTTCTGCTTCCTACGACAAGCGTCAACGAATTCTCCATCTGGCATGAAACTGTCTCATACTTGATGACAGTTTGTATCGTCGAGGTGTAGATTGCATTCTCCGTCGATGCCTTATACACGAGGAAGCATAGCTCATTATCAACGACTGCCACACAGGAGCATGTGGTGGTCATTTGTCTGAGTTGGCAACAACCCAAAATATTCTATGTGTCGATTACTTTTGGCCTACGTTAATCAAGGATTGCGTTGAGTCGGTCAAGATGTGCCACTCGTGTCAGATCTTCTCTCCGAAGATGCGGGCGCATCCTGCTCCCATGTTTCCCATTATTACTGTTGGTCCTTTCACTAAGTGGGGGATTGATTTTACGACATGTCACCTGGCTTCAACCAAGGGCCATCGTTACATCATCGTAGTGGTAGACTACTTCACAAAGTGGGTCGAGGCTATGCCAACATTTAACAATGATGGAGAAACATTGAATCTTTTCATTTTTAAACAGATAGTAGCAAGATTCGACATCCTGAAGGAGATTCTAATTGACCATGGCAGTCACTTCCAAAACAAAATGATGACTGAGTTAACATCAAATCTTGGGTTTAAACAAGAACATTCATCACCCTACTACCCACAAGCGAATGGTCAGGTTGAAGCTAGGAATAAGTCTCTCAAGATTATTCTTCAGTGAACGATTAATTCTTCCAAGCCAAATTGGCATTTTTTTACTTGACGTTATGGACCTACTGAACGTCTGTAACAACTGCCACAAATTTCTCACCTTTTCAACTCGTATACGAGTTGGAAGCAGTCTTTCCTATTGAGTGCTAGATCCCGTCTTTAAATTTGGCAGTAGAGTTATTGCCAGACACTTCACCACTTGAGGGACTCCTATTATATCTCAAGAAAATCAATGAGAAACGTCGTGATGCAGCCTCGACCAATGAGGCTCATAAGCAATGAGTCAAGTGTCAATATGATTGGTCTGTTCATCCGCAGATTTTCTCCGAAGATGATCTTGTCTTGGTCTAGGATCAAGACAAGGATCCCCTGGGGGCAGGCAAGTTCAAACCCATATGGTTCAGACCTTTCATCGTGAAAGAGGTCTTAAAGAAGGGCGCTTACCGTCTGGTCGACTTTGAAGGAAATGCCTTGGCGGAGCCTAGAAATGGGCTCTACCTCAAGAAGTACTACTCTTAGGTTGGTCGCCTGGGTGACTTCTTGTACATATGTATAGCTCTTATACAGTTTTTATGGACGTGTAGTTATTGATGTCTTCCTTTTTATTGTGGCAAATGTCAAGTGAATCAGAGGTGTTCTTTGGGTTCACAGATGCTTCTAACCGACACACTCGGAGGCTTGCTTCTGCATCTTGGGCGATTTTCACACCCAGAGGCTAGTTGTTATCTTCTGTAGGTACCTATCTAGGTGATACCACAAACAATGTCGTCGAGTACAACGTAGTGATTGAGTTGCTTCATGACGCTTTGTCGCATGGAATTTCTCACCTCCGGGTCTACTTAGATGCTCATTTGGTTGTATCCCAGTTAAACAGAGTCTACCGTGTTTATGATCCTACTTTGCACTGACGTTTCCTTAAGGTATGTCTCTTATAACGTCACTTTGATTACATTATGTATATCCATGTTCCTAGGAGATTTAATCAAATGACTGATACTCTAGCTAACCAAGTATTAGATTGGCATGTTGCACACACATAAAAAGAAGCACAAACATACACATGTACATAAATTTGTAAAAAATATGATCCATAAGATGAATAAAGATGTATATATATATGTGTGTGTGTGTGTGTGTGTGTGTGTGTGTGTGTGTGTGTGTGTGTGTGTCAAAATGTCATGAGTACATAGGTGGGCGTGAACGCCTAAAAAATAAGGTTTGATATACATCATGGGGCTTATTCCCTCAAAAATATACAAAGGTGCCCTTGGCACATAATAGTCTGGCCTATCTAAGCTCGGGGCCTATTGGCCATGTCGTAGTGAACGACGATGTAGGCCAAACACCGGAAGAGATGGACCCAAGTTCGTGGCACCCCCACTACATGAGGTTGCATGGAAAGCAGGAGATCCTCGATCTTGGCCATAGGAACTGTACGAGTGAGCGCGATGAGGTTCTGATCTACCTGCCTAAAAACTCTCTTAGCCTCTCCGGCTAGAGGTCCCCCTGCAGCTATTGGCCCACCGACTATTGTTGGTCTTGCCTCTAGTCAAGGACGTCATCGAGTCCTCGTAACGTCCGCCAGGCGCACTGGTCCCACATCTGTACATAACAGATATGTAAAAGTCAATACTCTGATACATATAAAAATGATATATATAAACGCAATCAAAAATTAAATAACTTGAAAAAACATGTTACCTAGCTCTCCTCACTCCTCTCCGGGAGATACAGACATGTCTGGATCCCTAGAGAAGTTGATTCCAACATAGGGGTAGTCCTCTATCGCTAGAATCTGTCGTGCCCACCATTCAAATAATTTTTCATCAAAGGCCTCTATGGTCCTCCCTCCCCCCTATCGTGGCAACAATGCTACCCATCTGCATAATGATGGGAAGGAGGCCACATGTCCCCATACAGTTTCTCTTAGACTCAGACTGGGCACTCTCTAAGAAGAAGAATGAGCAAAGGATAATTCCAAACCCAAAGTTCTTGTTGTTGCACTCTTGGCACTCTGTCAACTGCCTCTTCATGCATGTGATCATGGTCATACTCCAATCATATATATGTGCCTCTTGGCACTGAATAGCACAATGCATGTGCACCCAGGAATCTTGGTGAAGGGTCGCAGAACCAATAAGTAGTAAGATGACTCTCAGTGACAAACTAGTGATCTTGTGAATAAGCACTTGAGAACCTACCTTCTCAGTGCCAGCCTCACAATACATCTTGATGTAGTCCTCAATGTTGAAGGGTCCCGGGGGAAAGGTTTGCAGATTGTTTGGTTCCCCTCTCCTCGAGACGCCAGTCAATAAGTAAATATCCTCAGTCATTGGAGTCAATGACTTCCCCTCTATCATGAATGCCTTTGCATCTGAATGCCAGTAGTCAACCAGGGTATTCAACAGTCTGGGTTGTGCCTTCATAAATGGACATCGAAAGAACTTCCACAACCCACATTGTTTCAATGCGACAATGGCAGCAAGGTCCTCATCGACCAGTATATCAATGTCCTTGTGTTCCCTCTCCCTCCAATGGACATATATTTTGTTCCATGGCAGATAAAAAGGGAGTTAGCTTTTTCATTTTAATTTTTTCAAGCCTTTTGAGGGTGTACGCTGGCTATTTTGGCCACAGTCGCGTATGTACGTTGGCAGACTATTTTCTGCCTATGTACATACACGGGTTGTCCTTGGACATACCACATACATGCAAAGCTGCTCTTTTTGGGAGAGTGTGCCCCCTCAAAAACAAAAACAAATGCATAAAGAAGGAATTGAAATGCAGAAGGGATACATTTGTACTTACTTGGTCCAAGTGGAAGTTCGTTTCGTCCTCTGAAGCTCCCAAAAACGAATTCTTTAGCAAAGG
>ML801681.1:203999-264046 GCA_009831015.1 Picea engelmannii
TTTTTTCCAACTTTTTGCATATAAGTTAGGTTCTCACCTCCACATTCTGCATCTTGTTATCTTTTCCACTTTGCCATAGGATCGATCCCACCGAAGTGTGATATGGAACCTTCATTGTTGCTCTATAAGTGTCGTGATTAGGTGGTAGAGCCTACCTTTACATGGATTCCCTATATAGATCCTTGTTGCATTTTGGCGTCCATGTTGTTTGTAATGACTATAGGCTTGGGAGTCCTTGTTAGTCCTGTCATGATTACAAAATTCAGCCTCTTTCGTCTGATGCACCATCATTCTTGGCCTCACCCTCGAGACTCCCAAAAAATGAGCATGCTTTGTTGTGTTTCAAGCTCGCTTTGAAATCCGAAAACAACATCCGACGAGACTGCATTTATGCTTTTTGATCTTGTTTGGATTAACTAACAAAAGTAACCTTATGGAGTCTTCTTTAAGCCCTTTTGAGACTCTCTAAACATGAAAATATTGTTTAGTGATCTTGTTGCCCTTCACGCTCGCCAAACTCAAATTTGAAAGCATGTATGTTTGGCAGTATTTTACCTCTTTTTCGGTCTGGATGGTCAATTGTACGAATACAGGTATACTCTAGGAACCTCGGTTCGCTAGAAGAGTATTCTCAGGTATAAGTTTAACCCTTTCTCAAGCCCGAGGGACTAAATTTATGAAAAATGAACATTCTCCTTGGTTTTGGTTTATCACCTTTTTCAGGCCTTCGAGATTACTTACAAAAAAGGAATCCCAGGGAGTCCATAGTTAAGCTCTTTTTAGACTGCATAAAATTGAAAAGATCGCCAAGTGACCTTGTTCCTTCACACTCATTAAATTGGTCTAGAAGAACATCTATTGGCATGAGTTTATCCCTTTTTTGAGCCCGTAGATTATGGAGGAAAAAGGTATGCCTCGAGAGATTCGTCTCGCCAGGAGAGTTCAATAACTTTTATACTTTTTTGGGCTAAGGAGACTAAATTCAGAAAAAGGCAATGAGTCCATAGTTAAGTTCTTTTCAGAATCCTTAAAATTGAAAAGATTGTCGAGTGATGTTGTCTTTGTCACACTCGTTCAAATGGTTTTGAATAGATGTCTTTTCGGTGCTAGTTTACCCCTTTTTTGCACCGACTAGACTATCTTCGAAAAAGGTACTCCTTGGAGTCTTCTTTTACGTTTTTTCAGACTCTCTAAGAGTGAAAAAACTACCGAGCTTACCTTCTCCAGGCTCGTTAAAAATACATTGAAAGGGGTTCCATCGTGTCTTGCTAATCACATTTGTATCTCTGCGTCTATGGCCTAATGTTGACTCCATGTTACTCTCAACTAAACCTTTGAAGAATGCCTTATGCGCAAGCCTTATATCACTTTGTCTCTGCGACCTGACACCTTGACCCATGGAGGAATTTTCCCCGAGTGTCCTTTTCTTGCACATGTCTCCTTACTCTGAGAATTAGTGTGTTCCTTGCGCCATGGACTAGTATGCTTGTTTGCGACACTCGTTCCTCATTTGCAACGTAGCATTCTTTTATTCTTTTTCAAGCTCTTTAAAGAATTGAAAAAGACAAAAAAATAATAAAACCCAAAAAGAAGGGAAGAGAAATATATATTCTTTTTTTGGCAGCACAATGAGTCACCCTGGGTCAAAGCACATCCTTTCGTTTGCTCGTCAAGCATTGGGATCTAGTATGACCTTAGGAAGTTGTTCTTGCTACATAGAGTTGTGTCCTCCTTTGTTTGGTTACTCTTCCAAACACATGGAAAGTTTGCATTGCCTCATGCATCGTGAACTTATGTCAATGTCATGTTGCTTAAGTCTGATCATATTTCGTGCTTTTGTCCAATGGAAGTTTCATCCGACCTGAGTCATCCTTTCTGCAGTTTGTCTTTTGACCTCATGAGTCAGCCATCTCAAAAGTCCAGTCAAGTCTTGATTCAAAATCGACGAAGTTCTCCGCCTGATCATCGAGATCCTCTTGTATTTTCCCAATGAGCCATGGAATACCTCAAGGTAGTGAGTTATGCACTTCCATTATACTCCTACTTGAGTTTTGAAGATCTTTCTCAAGTTATGAAGACCTCATCTCTGACCATCAGGCGTTATTGACTTCTTGAAGATGGATACTATATTTGTATATCTTTGATTTTGAGATGTATATCTATTGTGTATTGATCGCGGCTACACTTTATATAGTTATATGACATGGATATGCAGTGTATTTAATTGGAAACCATGATTTATTCCATCCCAAGCATGGGTATGCCCACCTCAGAGAGACAATTGTTATTTTGTAAATGGAACCTCCCGAACTCTGGTCCCAGGCTCACTCAACTTCGTACATTGGTGAAGATTTTGTAATGTATTTCAGCCATCAAATGCTCTTCTAACCTCACACATTAGGGGGAATATATTATAACCCTAAATTTATCTACACATGCATGCATGGCCTTGGCCCTCTTACTTGCATTTTTTGCCAAAGCATTGTTGAGTTGTTCTTCTTAAAAAACCAATTTTTAGAAGATATGCGCACCCTACACCATTATTTCCCATGTACATATGCTTGATGCACCACTACAACTCGCGTACATATGCATGTTGCACCATTACAACCCACGTATACTTGCAAAAGTTGCAAGGAATTCGTTGAAATTGATGGGCTATTGGAGGTTTCACAACTAATCCACCGACTATAGCCCATCACCCAACTGAATAACCATCCTTTTGGCATATAAAAGGAGGTGTTGGGGTCCCATTTCACATCTAGACATAAGAACAATGAAAATCTGTCCTATTTCATATCCCCTCCTTGCCCAAGTTATTGAAACCCTTTTGTGAGAATTGCCTCAACATTCCCTCATTTGCCCCTTCTTCCTCCATCAGAACCCGTTCACTTCTCAAGAAGAGATTATAAGTTTGAGAGGAGAAACTAATACAAAGGTGCACTTGGAGCTTGGTGAAGAGGAGCCCAGACCAGGTTCGCAGATGACAACCGACTTTGATTGTAAAGGTATAATCATTGTGTTATTATTAAAAGAATTACTTTTCTTGTCCCAAATGATGGTGTCTTAAATGCTTTTATTGATTTGTGTTTTGACATTCTAAAATCTAACCCTAACTTGTATATGGAATAGCATGTTTTTCGTTCTCTGTTTTTCAATATTTGGATGCAGGTCAGCCCTGGGAGGAGGTGTGCAGTCAACGAAACTTCCAAGCGCGAGGAGGTCATCACCAGATGTGGGATCCGAGGTATAGTTACCTGATCTCCTTTTTCTTGATTTCTTCGTATGAGTTTTGGTATGTCTGGGGTAATTAGAGAATTAATTGACTTTTAGACGGTTAATCGACCTGCCTACATTTTGAACCCTGCTGTAGTCATAGGGGGTTTTTCCCGCTAGTAGAACTAGCGACCACACTGGGGATGCCTCTAGGGTTTTTTAGGGGATTTTGGGTTGTCAGATTGGTTTTTCTACCTTTTGAGTTTTTATTGAGTGTTTTGAGTATTTTAAGGTATTCTTGTCACCTCCAGGTGCCATACCAGTTCTCCCTGCCTTATAAGACTGTTTGTTTCTTTCCTTTTTTAAAGAATTATAGCGGTGTACGTGCCCTGCTTTGAGACAGCCCACGTACATGCGCGCCCTACTCAGTAAACAGTCCGCGTACATACGCAGGTTGCTGAAGGAACATTAGCGTCTCTTGTTGAACACACCGCCCACACTAAGAGGTGGGGGGGGTGAATTAGTGTGTGGACTTTTCTAACTTTTCTTCTTCTTACAAGTTAGTCGTTAAAACACAATTGAACAGATTAAGAACAATTAAATCATAATAACAATGGACAAGAGATACCAGATGTTTGTGTAAGCTTTTGTATAATTGATATGTATATATATGTAAATATAGTAATATGAATTTTCCCAACACCAACTATTTTGTATCAGCACCAACTGAAGTAACGAGAACCAACTCCTCAGAGAGCACCAACCCTCAAGCAAGACCCAACTTTCCACAAGACCCAGCTTGCTGATAGAACGCAGTCTATCCAACTAGAGTTCATATAGTATTTTAACCAACTCTAGTAGCAGTGATCCATTATTGAATCAATTTTGTTTCATGATCAGAGGTATACCATCAACACTCATCACTGCACTTCATCTTCTCTATGAAATCCATGCCTTCTTCACTTCGTATTTCCTCTGATATTCATGCCTTCTTCACTTCGTCTTGTCTCTGATATTCACACGGACCTCAGGTTCGCATCCCCTTCATTTTTCTCCGCAGGCCGCTCTTCCTCAGCGAGCCTCTCTTTTCCACAAGGTCGTTGTCTTGCATAAGCACACCCATTCAGTGAACCAATCATGGTTGTATTTATAGTTTCTTATGCTCATGACTTGTTTAAGTTATTGGGCCAACTTGTGCAACAAGTTATAACGAACTTGTTCATTTACAACAACTTTTGGGACCACCAAAGATCATCATTTTGGGTCTTCAACTTTAAACCTGGCATCCCCTTTTCTTTCATAAATCAATCACAGGATGGATCGATTTCCTTCATCTCTGTGATAATAGAAATCGACGCTTCCTTCAAACCATGTTCATATGATCATTGGAGTAGAACCACAGGCTTATCAATTTAAGTGACACATTACATTCTTCTCTTTAAATCTCTTTACCATATGACCAATGGAGGTGACCTCACGTGAGGTGAGACGAGCACTTGAGCGCTTATCAATTCAATGGTCACGATTCGATCTCCTGATGAGATGGACAATTGTCGGGACTTCGGGACTTCACCCTTCAGGTCTTCAGGACTTCCAACCTTTCAAATCTCCCAAATACGATTTCCCCGAAAAGATTGGACGGTTCACATTTATATCACAGAACCAGATCAATGGTCATATACGATCCTTACATCTATCCTTTCATTGCTTAATCAGACGATCAAGACTTAGTCAAGCAATGAGATGGATGGCCACCAATTACTTCAGGACTTTGGCTATTATGCTTACGTTATCCTTCTACTGTTTCTTGATCAACGGTTGAGAGTACACCTGACATCAGATCGACGGTCGAGATCTCCTTTGGGTCTTCGGACTTCGGAGATATCAAATCTCAACCCCTTCTTTCCTCTGTACGTCAATCTCCCAGAGCTGTCAATCCACTGACACGTGTCCCTTTTGAATCAATGGTCGAGATCTCCTTCGGGTCTTCGGACTTTGGAGACTTCAAATCTCAACCCCTTCTTTCCTCCAGAGTGATCAACTGTTGAGTAAGTCATAAGTGGTGGAGACCACTTGCTGTCGGTTAATACTTACACTTACACTATCCTTCCACTGTAGCAGATCGATGGTCAAGAATGCTTCCAAAGTGATCTTCAGATCAGATGTCTCATGTCCACTTCGAGACTTCGACATTCAGGACTTCGAGACTTTGGGCAAGTGCAGGTGGTAAAAATCCTGAAGAAAAACTCCTGTAGTGACGTAACTTGCTTAGATCACTTGATGACGTGACATGAGCTAAGTAGATGTCACATGACACTCAGATTCATGATTTTCACGTACCTGAAATGCCAATTCAACTTGACACTTGTCATTCTCTGACTATGCCACGTGTCCTTGCTGATGTGGACTACTGACGTGGTCTGTCACAGTTTCTTGTTGATGTGGTCTGTTGACGTAGATCTCCCGATGTGATACATGTTCTTCTCTTGGATCTAACAGTTGTCCTAACTCCCGAAATGTATCTCAAATCGACGGTTGAGAGTGACTTCGGACCTTCATCCTTCAGGACTTCGGGACTTTTGACATTTCTTGGTGGTGAAACTCCCGTAACAATTCTCCGGGAGTGACGTAACTTGCTTACGTCACTTGTTGTCATGGCACGAGCCAATTTCCCTTTGACTCTTGTCATCATCTGATTATGCCATGTGTATTTGTTGACGTGGTCTGCCACATGTCTTTTGTTGTTGTGGTCTGCCACATGTCTTTTGTTGTCGTGGTCTGCTGACGTGGTCTACCACATGTCCTTGTAGATGTGGTCTGCCATGTGTCTTTGTTGACGTGGTCTGTTGACCAACAACCCTGATCCAATGGTCATCGTATATCCTTTAGATCCGATGGTCCTTATTCATTTAGGATTTTCGGTCTTCGGGTATTTCGAATCTCAAACTGAATTCTTGAAGTGAGATTTCTCTGGAGCGTAACCTCCTCGCAAATTTAGACCTGAACTAAACGTTGTTCGTCGATCATGTTCTTAGATCGATGGCTCAATCTTATCTACGATGTTGCTCTTATAGATTATCCTATCCTTCCACTTAGAATGATCCAACGGCTAATGAAAATTCGCATAAATGAGATCTCATATCTTACCTCGCTTATCCTATCCTTCCACTCGAGAATGATCGGATGGCTGAAGGGAATTCGGGTTTGATCCGACGGCTAATGGGTATTCGGATAATCGAGAACTCAACCTTTCTGCTTATCCTGTCCTTCCACTCAAAAGTGATCCAACGATCGATGTGGACTCTTCGAAGCAGATTAACGGTTGATGATGATTGCGGAACCACAACTTGCGATGGATTTAACTCGACACCCAAACTCCGCAATTTGAAGTTGTGCATTGTTGGTGAGCCAACCACAATTGTTGGTATTCGAAGCTATAAGATCGGATGATCCTAACTAATTGTGGGATTGGAACTAGTACAATATTTAATTCTCCTTTCGATCTCCGCAATATATCCCTGCCGTTGATCTGGCAATTGCACATCTAACTATCATGACTTAATATTACTTAAACTGATCGTTTGTTGGATCAACCACAGTCGTCGATATTCGAGTCTATGAGATCTGACGATCTAGGCCAATTGCAGTATTAAAACTAGCGAGTCGTTTAATTCTCCTTCCGATCTCCATAATATATCCATGCCGTTGATCTGGCGATTTCACATCCGACGGTCACAACTCAATCCAACTTAATTTGATTGCTTGTTGGATCAACCACATTGACTGATATCCAAGTCCATGAGATCTGACGATCTAGACCAATTGTGGGGTTAGAACTAGCGAGTTGTTTAATTCTTGTTTCACTCTCTACAATTCATCCCTGCCGTTGATCTGGCTTGCAGATTTGACGGTCATGATCCTCCAACGGTCCTTAAGCCCACAGTCACTCATATGACCGGCGTTCGTTATATGAGATGATCAACACTGTCAATTTCTTGATTGAACGACTGTTGAGGCTTCTCACTTTTTTTTGTGCATTGGTCGACTTCTCAATATTTCCATCGATCTCGACGACACTTTTGCAACGCGCTCTTCCTTCTGAGCTTTGATCTTCATTCGCTTCTATACATCGTTTTCCCTTCTGAGCTTTGATATTCATTCGCTTCTATACATTGTTTTCCCTTCTGATCTTTTATCATAGGAACACTGTTGATCCTATCGTGATCAACAATAATCACGAATTGCTTCAGTTTGCTCCTCCTCCTAAGCTTACGCTTTCAATCTTCTGCATATTGTTCACTCTTCCTCCCGAGCTTACGCTTTCAATCTCTACATATTGTTTGATATTTTATGCTAATTGATATACTTTTGACATCAATGACAATCTCATCTATAGTAATGATAATTCATCGTAATAACAAATCATTACATCGACTGTTGACATCAATGACAATATGTCCAACAATTTTTTTGGTGGTAGTACGACTGTCGTTAGACCAAAACCCGCGGGTGATTGGTAAACTCATCACCGCCAGACTTCAAGGATCCATGAGAGGCGGTTAGTCCCTTTTCACAATACATTGGGGAGCGCTGACTGCTTGCAATTTCGTGCAACAATCTCCCCCTCAACGCGAGCCGAGTGTGTATTGAACTCGTGATCTCTAGCTCTGATACCATTTTCGCAGTAGTACGGCTGTCATTAGACCAAAACCCGTGGGTGATTGGTAAACTCATCACCACCAGACTTCAAGGATCCACGAGAGGCGGTTAGTCCCTTTTCACGATACATCGGGGAGCACTGAATACTTGCAATTTCATGCAACATCTCTCGTTCATGATTTTTTTTGAAAAATAGGCAACTAACCTCTTTTTTTATTGAGGTTTATACTTCTCAGGGTTTCCTATTGTAGTTCAGAGTCTATGTTTTTACAATCATAGCTTGGGTTAGAACTTAGTTTACTTGTCTTTTTGAAGTTTCTTGTGTTTACTTCTGAAAGGGTTTAGGGTTGATCATGATTCATTATTTGACTCAACCAATGATCACCACTTTCATGACAAGTACATAAGACATTAACACCCAATATTGTTATAACCCTAAATTGCTCTACACATGCATACATGGCCTTGGCCCTCTTACTTGCATTTTTTGCCAAAGCACTGTAGAGTTTCTCCTCTTAAAAGACCATTTTTTAGAAGATGCACGAGCCCTGCACCTTTTCTACCCAGGTACATACGCTTGTTGCACCACTACAACTTGCGTACATATGCATGTTGCACCATTACAACTCGCGTATACTTGCAAAAGTTGCAAAAAATAAAACGTTGCAAGGAATTTGTTGAAATTGATGGGCTATTGGAGGTTTCCCAACTAATCCACTGGCTATAGCCTGTCATCCAATCGAATAACCATCCTTTTGGCATATAAAAGGAGGTGTTAGGGTCCCATTTCACATATAGACATAAGAACAATGAAACTCTGTCCGATTTCATATCCCCTCCTTGCCCAAGTTTTTGCAACCCTTTTGTGAGAATTGCCTCAACATTCCCTCATTTGCCCCTTCTTCCTCCATCAGAATCCATTCACTTCCAAAGAAGAGATCAGAAGGTTGAGAGGAGAAGCTTATACAAAGGTGCACTTGGAGCTTGGTGAAGAGGAGCCCAGAATAGGTTCGTGGACTGCAACCGACTTTGATTGTAAAGGTATAATCATTGTGTTATTAATAAAAGAATTACTTTTCTTGTCCCAAATGATGGTGTCTTATATGATTTTATTGATTTGTGTTTTGACATTCTAACATCTAACCCTAACTTGTATATGGAATAACATGTTTTTCGTTCTTTGTTTTTCAATCTTTGGATGTAGGTCAGCCCTGGGAGGAGGCGTGCAGTCAACGAAACTTCCAAGCGCGAGGAGGTCATCACCAGACGTGGGATTCGAGGTATAGTTACCCAATCTCCTTTTTCTTTCTTTTTTCATATGAGTTTTGGTATGTTTGGGGTAGTTAGAGAATTAATTGACTTTTAGACGGTTAATCGATCTTCCTACATTATGAACCCTGGTGTAGTCATAGGGGGGTTTTTCCCGCTAACAAATATGAAGGAATTAAATAATGTACCTCATGTATGCCAGGCACGATAATCATTAAATGTGAGTGAGTTGAGAAAAATGTGGGAAGCATCTCTAGTTAACTGTTTGCGAAGAACCATGAATCTCATTTGTGGAACTGTTATCTGTGATAAGAGTCACAAGAGAAAAATATCCTCTAGTTACCCCTAGATATCAAGGGGTAACACCTGTGATGAATAAATTTCACCGTAATACATTATATTTGCTCAAAAATTGTTTTCCATGAATATTGTGTGATAGAGAATGGCTTTGTAATCACATCTATATATTCTTGTTGATTCTTAGATCTATGGCCATTAGAAACTAGCTATTGGAATTAATTAGCATGGTTTCTAATTTTGTATATTAAGGTTGAGATAATTCATTATTGTTAAAGCATGCACAAATTGGTTGTCTTCTCCATTGCCATACATAGCCTAAGTCTATTTCCCTTGATTGTGCATTGTCCAAGTGTCTTCTAGGAAGTTGTCCGTGGGCCAGATAGGCCATACATAGTTTACCATGGCATTCTCATCTCCCCAGGGGTTGCATGAGTTGAAGGTTGGATGTGTGGGTCAAGAGTGGTTGTATTTAATTAGCCAATAGCAAAACTGCTACCTCCACTAACTCATGACTGCTTTGGGCTAGGTGTTTTGGCATTTACTTAGCCAATACATTCAATTAAAGTTCATTTAACTCATTCCCATGTATATATGAAGACACCTCACTTATAAATACATATTGCATGACTCATACAAACATTGTGTATGGAAACAATGCTTATGAGATTCCATTCATCTTAAGAAGACATTTTAGATTTCATCTAATTATTTGTTGTCTTGTACATGTTGATATAATGGTGTATGAGCATAATTGGAATATGGTTGTAAGCACGAGAAACGTGGAAGGATGGGAATTGAATGAAACATACCAATCCATTGTGAAGGCTCTATGAATCATACTCCCTTTACCCATGAAGCTTCATCCATAACACTCCTTTTACGTGAGAAGACAATGTATATGTATGTGTGTTTTGCATTGCATTAAAACTCTAAGTTGAAGCTTGTTCTTCCTCATTGTCGGAACAATATAGTGTGCTTACTGTTGGTTGGCTTTAAAGTTGAAGTAATTAACTACATTATCGTTGGATTGTTGATAATAAGTGGATTGTTGGAATAAACTTTGTGAATATGTAGTTTGGTAGGGTGTTGATACCTACAACTATAAAACCAAGCAATAAGGAGGTATCCATGTCCACACATTACACATGCAAGGAATTGGATTTGAACCCCTGCATAAACTTCTTGCACAAATGGATTCAAAGAGTGTGTCATGCAATTGGTTCTTGAGAACAAAGCATTGCAAACACAAAAGAACTCAATCCTTGAAGAAAAGAATCATAGTCAATCCTCATGTGCCTACCTGGTGACAACAACATATAAGTTCACACTCATAATCCTATTTATTATTGAGATTATAATCCAGTTGTTGTGTGTAGGCTACACTAAAAACAAAGGCCTTGTAGTCATTCAGAGGACAAATATATCTACATAAGATATAAAAATAGAGGTTATAATTTTATTTTGTAAAGGATTTGTGTTGGTGAAGCGATTAGGCTATAAGTCCCTCATTTAAAGATTATTAGATAACAAAGTAGTTGAATCCTTAACTATTAAATAGCTACCAAAACTTTGAAGAGAATGCAAACTCAACATGGGTAAAGTGAAGAGAGAAAGGTTGGAAGACTTGCAAGCTATCGATCTGTAACTTCAAGAAGAGAATAAGCACTTGAAGGAGACGGTCTAGATGTTTGACCATAGGATGGTAGAGTTGGAAAATAAACTTGAGCCCTCTGTCAAATTGATGCATCTAAAGAATCAATTTTATGAAAGATAAGACTCCATCATAATTGTCATGGAAAATTGGGATAAGACCAGAGTGCAAATTGTGCAATTGCGAGAGAATATCATCCAAATGGATAGAAGGCAAGAGCATAGCTCACTCATATGATGGATTAGCTACAACAAAAGTTGGTAGAGAAGGAAGAAGCATTGGAAAAGATATAAGCAGTTGTCTAAGAGACCAAGGAAGTAAAGCCACATTCCATTGCCACTATCGAGGCCAACACCATGACCAAGACAACTCTGGCAAGCTCACCTTCCTTAGAAATTTCTCAAAATCATTTTGTTGAATTTTAAAATCACGCTAGGGGCATTGGTTCAAAATTGTCAAGGTATATGGGATACGATGGACAAGGGCCAGTCAAGAGAAGGCAAGGAATTCTAAGCCCCATTTTATCTACATAGAGGGTTAAGCACGAAGGCCTATGTTTTGCTGGCATAGGGGGAAATCCCATGGCCATGACGACCACTTTTTTGAAGGCGAAAGACATGGCAGAGTTGGCTTGTTCATTAGAATAAATAACAACAGTGAAGGAAGAGAGAAGCACACTCCCACTCCATCCATATTATGGAAAATTGCAGAAGGGAAGCGATGAGGAAAGTGTAAAGACTCATTCTGCACCATCACTTAGAAGAAGTGACAATAAGATTAGCCAAAACAACAAGACAAAGTGTAAGAAGTCTACATAAAAAAATACATCCCTTGTTTGTCATCGTTACAAGAGGAAAGGCCATAACATTGTCAATTGTTGGTACATAGAGGCGTGCTCATTTTGTGGGAAGAAAGGCCATCTTGAGGTATATTGCCAGGAAAATCAAGTGACATGCCACAAACTAGATTGCTTTTAGAGGAGGAATGGCAAGAAGACTTCCCTAAACCAACAAAAAATTCAGAAGTAAATCAAGAAAGGGAATATGTCAAGCAATCCATACAATATTACTAAGAAAATCTTCCACCACTACAAGTTGAGTGGCCATGCGAATCTTCAGCCTATAAACCACACAACCAATAGAAGAGTGTGGAGAGTGAAGAGTTCCATGCATCTCCAACCCAAGGAGCATAATTTGTTCAAGTCATTGCAGTAACACAAAAGGTCAACCTTGTGAAGAAAGCAAGCAATTGTTCAATGGAATTAGGAGAGAACAAAGAAGGATCTCAAGCACGAGTTGATGTTTCTTTCATTGCAATATAGTTGAATAATGAATCACCATCTAGTGATCTAGCTTACCACTGCTCAAATTCTCCTACAACCGGCATGTAGGGGCATTTAAAATTACATTCAATGCATTTGATTCTTTTCCCATGGTGATAGAAAGTGCAACAGTGAAGCAACCACACATTGCATGCATGGAATTGTACATGACTCTTGTTGAGTAGAGGAATGGAGGAATTCATTTGATGCAAAGAATTGTTTCTATGTTGGGAAACAATTGATCATAGTAGAAGAGGGCAGCCCACACTTCTTCATGTGGAATGTTGTTTGGTGGCATAGTTGCTAGGATCTCATTCGATAAAAACAGACCATAATTGTTGAATGGCCTTAGAGCCATGAACTGCATTGTAACTAGAGATTGTTGAAGTGAAAACTAAACAACCATTGGATGTTGGTTTTTTTTTCCTTCAATTTTCCCTAGGTGAAATTCGATATATTTGTGTGATGGAATTTCACTATAGTCATGTTTATACCGTGCTTGAGTTATTGGTGTTTCTCTGTCCTTAAAATGCTTCCAGTAATTGGATTGATGTTTGTGATGAAAAAATTTCACGGTAATACATTATATTTACTGGAAAAAAACATTTTCCATGAACACTTTGTTATAGACAACAACTTTATAATCACATCAGACTATTCTTGTTGAATTATGAGATTTATGGCCATTAGAAACTAGCTATTGGAATTAATTAGCTTAGTTTCTAATTCTATGTATGATGGTTGAGAAAAATCCAGTATTGTTAAAGCATACACAACAATGGTGTCTTCTCCATTGCGATACACAACCCAAGGCTCTTTGCCTTGACCATACATTGTCTAGGTGTCTTCTAAGAGGTTGTACATAGGCCATACCTAGTCTAGCATGGCGTTCTAATCTCCATGGGGGTCACACGAGTTGGAGGCTAGAAGTGTGGGTTGAGAATGGATGTATTTAATTAACCAATAGCATAGGATGTTACCTTCACTAACTCATGGCTAATTTGGTCTATATGTGTTTTTTCATTTACTTAGTCAATACATTAAAGCAAAGTTTGATGATCTCATTCCCATGTATATATGAAGGCACCTCACTTATAAATACATATTCTATTACTTGTAAAAGGATTGTGTATGGAAACAATGCTTATGACATTCCATTGATCTTAAGAATCCATTTTGGAAGTCGTCTAATTATTTGTCGTCTCATACAAGTTGAATTAATGGTGTATAAGTTGAATCAAAATATGGTTGTAAGCACAAAAAACATGGAAGCATGGGCATTGAATGAGACATATCAATCCATTATGAAGGCTTTGTGAACCATATTCCCTTTACCTGTGAAGATCCATCCCTAGCACTCGTTTTACTTGAGAAGACAATGCATATGTATATGAGTTTTGCACTGTATTAGAAGTATGAGTTGAAGCTCATTCTTCCTCATTGTCAGAATGATACATTGTGCCTACTGTTGGTTTAGCTTCAAGGCTAAAGTAATTGACTACTTTCTTGTTGGATTGTTCATAATAAGTGAATTGTTGGAGTTAACTATGTACATAAGCAGTTTGGTGGGGTGATAACACCTATAGCTATAAGACCTAGCAATAAGGAGGTATCCATGTCCACACATTACACATGCATGCAATTGAATTTGAACCCTTGAAAGAATTTCTTGTACAAATGGATTCAAAGGGTATGCCATTCAATTGGTTCTCGAGAACAGAGCATTGCAAGCATGGAAGAACTCAAGCCTTGAAGCAAAGTAACACAACCAATCCTTGCATGCCTACCTAACGATAACAACATAGAAKTTTGCACTCATAATTTTATTTATTACTAGCATTGTTAGTTGGTTGATGTGTTTAGGATACATTGAGAACAAAGGYCTTGTAYTGAATCAAGGGATAGAGATTTTTGCATAAKACAAAAAAAATAGAGATTAGAAGTTAATTCTGTAGAGGATCCATGTTGGTGAAGTGAATGGGCTATAAGTCCCTTATTTATGTATCACTCTGATTGGAATATGACTATATTTCTTTCCACCCATGATGGCCACAAAATTATTTYTTGGGGAGAGGGGTGCTCAACAACCTCCTTGCCTTATATCCACTTTTCCAAATCTTCTTCTACATTTGTCCCTACCCAAATGCCTTTTCTTCCTATCAAAGTCTTGGTTGAGTCCAATACTACTTTGGTGAAGTGGCATTCTAAGAACAAGTGATTTACAATCAACCCTCTTTCTTTGCATAAAAAATGAATCTTAAGTCCCATCCAAGACCATTTCTACAAATTATTGTATGATAGGACCTTATTCGCTAGTATAAGCCATAAAAAGCACTTGGTTTTTGGTGGAGTCTTTTATTTCCACACTTTGGTCCACTACAATTTCCTAATTTGGTTGTGTAGTAACCTTTAGTAGGGTTTTTTGTCCATAGCAGATTCTGTCCTTCCTCATTAGCTAAAGCTTGTCTATATCTGCTCCATTCTTCCACCTATATCCCTTATAGCCCAATTTTTGTTGCCACCTTCCATCCCGAGGCCCATAGATTCTCCTTTGTGGGTTCATAAACATCTACTAAGGTAAAACATCATCCTTTGTCTATACACATTATCAATTGATATAATATTTTGTAGACCTCCTATCCTCCTATCCAGGGGTACATAACAAGCCTCACTTTCTCACTATTCCATATTTTCCAACCTAGGAATCTCCCAACCAAAGGGTAGGCTAACACTAAATCCTTTCAAAAGGTTGAACCATTTGCACATTTCTTGGTTGGGTTCCTAATCCACGATTCAATGGTTCGAGGAAGGACATTCTTCTCCACCATCACTTGCTACCATCCTTCAAAGGAGATTAATATCCATAAACTCTTTGTAGCAATACTTTTCCAAAGAAGTAAGGATTCTTAAAACCCCATCCCACAATAATGATTTGCCAATATTTTCCACTAAATTAGTAAGATTCCTTTCTCTTTTCTCCCAGCTCATAGCAATCGGAAGCATTTATTCCCAATTTTTTTTATGAGAGACTTGGAGATGAAAGTCACAGAGATCCAGTAAACTAGGATCACCTCAAGGACCACCTTGACCAATGTTATTATTCCTCCCACATATAGATAATGGTTGCACCAAGTCTAAACTCACTTTTTAATATTTTGATAGTTCCACATCCAATATCCATATGCATTCAATTTTTTAACTCAAACCCCGTATATTTTGAGACTTTGTCCAATGGGATTGTTTTATATGGAATAATTGATCTAATCACTTGTTCTTGCTATGGGATAACCTGATTGGGAGAGATCATGGATATGTGAATAATGATTACCATCCATGTTGTTATTACAAAAACTCTTAAATATTGTTCTTAAGCTATTGTATCTCTAAGTGTTCCATATCCATAAAGGATAATGACATTCATAAACAAGAGATGTGTCAAGCGCACACTCCTAGAGATTTGTATACCTTTTAAAAACCTTATGTTCCTTAGATGAGCCATGTATCTAGTTTGTCCCTCTACAACCTATAGGAACAATAAAGGAAACAAAGGGAAGTCATGTCTCAATCATGTTATAAAGTCGAAGAACCTAAAGATTGAGTCATTGACAAGAACAACAAAGGATAGAGAGCCAATACATGCCTTTATCCAATTTATAAACAAAAGTTTAAATCCAACATGTATAAGGAGAAGTTTGAGGAAAAATCTACTTACTTGATCATACCCTTTCGAAAGATCCAACTTGATGACAAAAGTAGAGATGTTTTTTGTCTTTATAGTATGCATAGCCTCACGTGATATTCCAATAGCATCATGGATTTGCCTCCCACTCAAGACCCCAAACTTCTCTCTTTCAATAACTTTAAATGGAATAGATTTTAGATGAAGAGTAATCAATTTATGAATGATTTTGTAGGTTGAGTTGTATTAGGAGATGGGACTAAAGTCTTCAAAAGTAAAAGGATTATCTTTCTTGGGAAATATAATATATGAGAAGGTGGATTTGAAGGTCCCCAAGTGATCCCACTTTTCATGGATTCTTTTATTACCCTTAACAAATATGCTTCAATCAACTAACACAAACCGATGTAGAAGTTAATTTGCCATCCATCTAGACCTGGGATTTTGTCGATTTGAAACGAGTGCACTACTTGTTTTAATTCCTCCTCGTTGACTTCCTCCACAATATTTTCATTTTGCTGCCAACCATTATTACGTTATCCCTATGGGACTCCTTGAATAACCCTTTAAAATATTTCACTCTGTCATTTTCTATCTCCTTAAAGGAAGAGGCTTTCTCCCCATTGTCCTTTTGAATTTCCCAAATGATACTATGGTTTCTTCTCATGTTAGAATAGTTATGAAAGAACCTAACATTTTCATCACCTTATTGTAATTACACCACCTTACTCTTCTGCCTCCACCCGTCTTCTTCCCACTTCAACAATTTCCTTCTTTATTCTTCAAGATTTTTCACCTCATCTAACTCTACATCAGAAAACACCCCCAATTTGTGTACTTGTAGAAATTTTCTATCTTCCTTTGAGTCTCCAATAATGCCTCCTTAGCTTCATTGAACTTTTATTTTTCCAATTTATAGCCATATTTTTAATGTTCACTAGATTGTCCTTCAACTACTTCATAGTTGTTTCCTTGTCTTGTTTAAAATGCCTCCATTCTCTATCGACCATTACCCCAAAAATTCATGAGTAAGCCAATAGGGATTGAATTTGTATGGGGTTGGAGGCTTATTTTGTACTTTGTCAATTTGCATAAATATAGGCCAATGATTAGATGATACACCAATCATTGTCTAATTTGCAATCCTATCTTGTCCCTCCAACAAATCCTTTGAAACCAAGAATTTGTTCAACCTCTTTGCCAACCCTCCCTTTCCTCTCTTGTTGTTGCGCCATGTGGTTATTGGTTCTAAGGGATCCACATCACATCAACCTTTTTCTTACAAATTGTGTGAGAAGAAATAAACTATTGAGTGAGCTCCACCAACTTCCCCTCATACGTCTCGATTTGTCATAACAAATTTCAAACCTCCTCCACATACCATACCTATTTCCAAAAAGATATAATTGTCAAAAACGTATTCCCAATACTCTTTTCTCTACACATATGGCCCATAAATGATACATATGGAACAAAAAACATTTGGCTTGTATTTATCAGCTACCCTCGTAACAAATGTTTTTTTCTGGGAAGATCCAAATCCACATATATTTAGGGATAGAATTATCATCCCTTGCCTTCCAATGAGGCTTTCCTCTCTCTAAGGGCAACAATGGTATTGTTTTTCTTTTCTTCCTATATTTCTTTATCTTCCTTTTGTTGACATGGAGTCAAATATGACCTTTTACCTTGAACTAAGTGTGTTGTGGATTGAGATTGGCTAGAGTCCAGTCCTCCTTCCAAAATTGCATCCCCTCCTTCAAAATAAAATTGCAAGTCTTCCTTCTTAAATTCCATGCCTTCCTTCCTAAATCCCATGCCCTCCTTAAAAAAAAAATTGCATGTCCTCCTTCCAGTACTCCCTGAATAACCCTTTAAAATATTTCACTTCGTCATTTTCTATCTCCTTAAAGAAAGAGGCTTTCTCTCCATTGTCCTTTTGAATTTCCCAAATAGTTCTATCTTCCTTTCAGTCTCCAATAATGCATCCTTAGCTTCATTGAACTTTTATTTTTCCAATTTATAGCCATCTTTTTAATGTTCACTACATTGTCCTTAAACTACTTCATAGTTGTTTCCTTGTTGTCTTGTTTAAAATGCCTCCATTCTCTATTGACCATTACCCTAGAATCTTCATAAGTAAGCCAACATGGATTGAATTTGTATGGGGTTGAGGTTTATTTTGTATTTTGTCAACTTGCAGAAATATAGGCCAACGATTCTATGATCCTCCAACCATTGTCTAATTTGTAGTCCCATCTCCTCCCTCCAACAAATCCTTTGAAACCAAGAATTTGTCCAACCTCCTTGCCAACCCTCCCTCTCCTCTCTTGTTGTTGCTCCATGTGGTTATTGGCTCTAAGGGATCCACATCACATAAACCTTTTTCTTACAAATTGCGTGAGAATAAATAAACTATTGAATCAGCTCCACCAACTTCCCCTCATACTTCTCCATTTGTCATAACAAATTTCAAACCTCCACCACATACCATACCTCTTTGCAAAAAGATAGAATTGTTAAAAATGTCTTCCCATTACTCTTTTCTCCACACACATGGACCTTACATGGCACGTATGGAACAAAAAATATTTGTCTTGTATTTATCAACTACCCTCCTAACAAATTATTTTTTGTGGGAAGATCCAAATCCACATATATTTAGGGATAGAATTATCATGTCTCACCTTCCAATGAGGCTTTCTCCTCTCTATGGGCCACAATGATATTATTTTTCTTTTATTTCTATATTTCTTTCTCTTCCTTTTGTTGATATAGAGTCAAATATGACTTTTTACCTTGACCCAAGTGTGTTGTGGATTGAGATTGGCTAGAGTCCAGTCCTCCTTCGAAAATTGCATGCCCTCCTTCACCTGGTCTAAGAATTGACCTTAAATGGTACTTCTTCTTCATGTTAAGGATGTAGTATCCATTTGAGTTTGTTGGCCCAATATATGTGTGTGTGTGTGTGTGGCCAACCCTTTTAAGAAGACTGCAAATGAGTGCAAGACTAAATCCTAACCATTACTTTATTTTGCTAAGGTCCGCGAGGGGTCCCACTAGGAAGATTACATAAATAATTCCAAGGGGTATCATTTCATTTTGTGACAGGAATTGTTATAACTAATGTCTATGGAATAAATTGTGAGGTAATATGGAATGGTTATGGTTTTAAATTTGGCGTAAAAATCAACATATGCATTATATTGTTTAGGAGATATATGTATTGATGATATTACAAATTTTAAACAATGGATGGTCGATTGCCCACCCTATCACTTTGATATAGTTGATATATTTTCCATATGTGGCATGGCTGCTCACATTAATGGTTATTGGTATTGTCAACAACTTTGAGCGACGCAATAATTAATGCATGAGAAATGTATTCTTCGGAGTTAAGGTGATGGAACAATATTATGCTAGCTCTTTAGTTTGAAGATCATTAGTGTTCAAAGATCATATGTTTACTGAGCTAGTTTAATATTGCAATCCTAAAAATTCTCCTCCTCACACAACAATGAACTCAAACCGACTTAATCATGGCATAAAAATTTGTTGTTGTAGCACAAATCTAACAACAATTGGGGGCTCCACAAAAAAGGTATGTAGTCAATTTGATTGTGTAACTTAAGAGCATAGTTCTATAGCATTTGTTCATTGATAAATCACTTTACAATAGTTATGTTTGAGCTTATTTTTCCTCAAGTTCATTCTACCTCTATACTTCAATTCCCATCCGAGTACAAAATTTTATTCCATGTCAAATTTAAAAAGTGTTTTGCCTCCAAGAAAATTCATACGTGCTTAAAAATTGCATTGGCCATTTATAAAACCTTTGCAAGTATAGCCTTTACAATAAAATCAAAGTCATTGTTGTGCATTCACGCCCTCATTTACAATTTTTTCTTTCATCCTATGTCATAAGTTTATGGTTTCATATTCTAAATTGTTCCCACAAGAAAAGATTTTAAAAAAAGGGGTCCTTTGTTCACAATTTTTGCACTGATTAATGAGCACCTTGTTGAGGAAAAGATATGAAATGATCTTACTCAATTATTTTCAGATCTTACTTGGCTAAAGAAAGATAGACGGGAATATCACCCTATGTTTAAAGCCATCAAAAAATGTTTCCTAATCCACAAGTATTGATTACAAGTGCTTAGGCTGATTTTTTTATAAATGAAAGATTGCTGAAAAATTCAATATTTATGTAATTTTCTGAATATAACAGATGCATAAATAAATATAGAGACATAAGTAAAAACACCAAGTCAATAATCAACACAGATGAGACATAAAGCAAACATTTATTCCATTCCAAATTATCAAAAGACTTGTTCTCTTTACAAAATTCCATGAGGAAGTTTGGACCAAAGTCAAACTTAGATGTCCCCGATGAAAACCATACAAAAGGACTTCTGACAGAAGTAAAAAATTGAACTTTAAAATTTGGATCAACTTGCCATAGATTGCTGCCCACTCGACTCTGCACAATAGCCTTTATCAGTTATGAAATTTAATTCACAAACAAACAAGTCTACACATACTATCAAAGATAGATCAACACCTGTGAAAAACAAGTGTCTGAATGATGTAATTAAGTCGTGAATCTTGTTGTCTACAATAGGACCCTGCTATCATAAAAGAGAATTAGGCTTTCAATGAATTAAAGAATGAATGAAAATTGAATTATCTCAATAAAACTCAAAGAGAAGACCTTATTATGCTTTCTCCTTCTATTCTCCTCTTGTTCCTCCTTTTCCTTTTGCCTTTAAGCAATCCGAATTAGTTGAAGTAGTTAAACTACCTCTTTAGTTAAGTTGACTAAAACTCAACCAACATTTTAGTTAAGGGGGAAAAGTAATAAAATCATAATAAGGGTTTTAATAAATATTAACTAGTAGGTGGGACCCCTTGTGACTCCCTTTAGTTCTTTAACAAGCATAATACAACTAGTTAATCAATCAAACACATCCCTCCTTGTGGCTCCCATCACCACTCTCATAATTTGACAATTTATATCAATGATAATTGAAATTATATCCAAAAATATATTATCCATATATCCAAAAAATAGTGTGTTGTCCAAAATTTCAGAAGTCAATTGTTCTCAACAATCAATAAATAAAAAAACTTAAAACCCATATTTTCCACTTTGGGAGGCAATCTTCCCCTTGTTTCTGCTATCACCCTTTGATTTCTCTAAATTTACCTTAGGCGGTGTGGAGCCTTTAGGCCTAATCTTACTGATAACATGAGAGCAATCATCTCTCAAATGTATGCAGGATGACATGGATTTGGAAGAGTCATTTGAGGGAGAGGAGGGGCTAGCAACGACTTTTCCTTTGTCAAGAGCATGGTGAGCCTTGGTTTTTAACATTTTTCTTTCATGGGAAGACTATATTGGTGAGTGGGCAGGGGCAGCTTGGACAATTTGATTAATGAGTGGAGGAGCAGGTAGAGACAAGTTAGGCCAACCATGATGTTGGGAGACTGTCGGGTGGACAATCTCTTGCCATCCGTCGTTTTCAGGGACTTCAGGTTGTAATGAGACATGAGGGGGTACTGGGATACTAGGGACATGTGGGGCTTGGAAGGGAGGCCTTTTTGGCCTAGGTTGGACCACTCCTTGTCCAGTCCAGTTAAAAAATCCAGCTTGAAATAGATGGCTCAACTCTTGCGAGTCTACATCAAAATATATAGAAAACCTTTGCCTTCTAGGGCCCCTATTCCAATTTCCTCTTCCTCTGTTACCCCGACCATGGCTATCTCTGTTGAAAAATCTCATTCATGTATGCATTATTGATTAGCAACTAGTTTCTTCAACAACCACACATGACATCTCTTTAAATGTGAAACAAATTTTGGCTCAACAATACATCAGACTCATGCAATCCAATCCATACGAATCGCTTAATACTTGTCTAGGAGCAGGGGGTGAATAAGGGTTCTGGGATATGTGAGGGTTTATATTGAGCGAAAAAGTGTTAAAATGAAGGGGGTTAGATCATGATGATTGCTCAATAAATCATCAAACAATCAATTGTATCGTAAATCAAAAGAATATATCATTGTACTCATCATTTAACTGTTATAATACAGGGTTTAACTTAACTATAATTCAATTTTAAGAACATGGAGTGGATAGTGAATATGGGAAGGCGAGGGGACTTGTAATGTGTGAAAAAGTGAGAGAATGGTAGGAAAAAAATGAATATTGTTCATAAAACAAATCAAGTAATCTGTAAAACAATTATCTATCTAATACAAAAGATACCAATACCAATTAAACAAGTATTGTGTGTCAAAATTGTTCACTGTCCCACATTTAATTTATTCAAACTTCTCAATTAACACAGTTTGTAATCATACTCATAATCACTATGACTTTCAACAGTCTTGTTAAGAGAATACTTGGTCTCTTCATTTCCTTTCCTTTCATTTAAAACAAAATCAAAAGAAACACACAACCACATTGCTCCATCTCTATCCATCATATATCACTATAAAATATCAAACGTTGTCCATAATTCACAATCCCCCAAATAAAACATACACATAGGTCCCTTTTCCAAATTGAACAGACTTTTAAAATTTGCCTGATTTCATGCCCTTTTCCATTATATTAACCAATAAAACTTGCAATGAAACCATAATACAAAACCTCAAGCTTCATCATTCATGTTCCAATTAAATAAAACATGCACAATGCCTCCATAATAGATACACAGTGAGACAATGAAAACACAGTCATCAATTTCCACAATTTTCCATGATCCTGATAGGGACTAGTGAAACACACAACAATTACCAACTTGCAATTGACACCATGTTGTAAGAACACAACGATCCAAAGCATAATGAAAAAGAGGTAGCCCTCTAACTGTACATTATCACTAATTCCCAATAAACCAATTTAATCAAATAAAAATGAGCTAGGTTTTCGACGCAATCGTCATAACGAAAAAAGAGGCAGCCCCGTGACTGTATATCATTTCTCATCCCCAATAACGACTTTTCAATCAACTCAATCAAACAAAGATAAGATGGTACTCAACAAAACTATCATGACCATTCAACCAATCTATGATAATCACAAGATGCTCGTCAAGAGTAAGAACAGTTAGGGATGATTAAAATCGGGCTCTGTAAACACAAATACAAATAAGCCATCAAGAATTTGCTTGGTCATTAATAGCATAGAGGGATTGGAGGTCCTAAAAACATACAAACCTATAGGCAGAGACCCTTCGATACAAGTACGACAGAACCACAGGGTTCCTTATAACTCCTGGTCTGTGCAACGACGCAACAATTCGATGATAGGTAGGGTAGGACGACGATGCAGAGGAGAAATGAATATCCACTGGTCAGTGATAGGTACCCCAGAGCACACATAGGTATAACCTTCGTGCATTTCTCATGAGACGAATCAATTTATAAAAATGCTAATGGGAATGCAAACCCGAGGCATAATTTATATCACCAACAACCATAAATCATACATCTTGGCATAATGGCCACCCTATAACCGAGTTCTGAGATATATTGATGCCAATACCACAAAAATAAACCCATGACCATGACTCTCGAAAAGACCCAACGACCAAAAGGCAGTCCGAAAACATACACAACAATCCCATAACAACCCGAATACAACTAGACATGGTTACCCTCAAAACTGCGAGGAAGCGACCAACAAGGGTAAACAGAGTGAAACCCTCCAAAAAAACACAGAGCGATAATACCCATATCCACTTAAAAACTATAGAGAGCCATCATGATTTTCACCACACAAAACAATCAGCGAATGAACAACTCAACCAACCAATTCTTTTACTTGCAAAATGAATAACCACACAGTCATTCCAATGAGAAGACCCACGAATTTACACAATTTCACACACATAGCGAAATTCATGGATAGGTGAAAAGAACCATACATGTAACCAATAACTTTAAAAGGAGCGAGTTGATCGAGCACTTCCTTCCCAGGCTTGGATCTCGGAGCTTAACCACCAGCAAAACGAAATGCAACAATAACTATAGTAGGGTGACGACCCGATGGGGGGAGTATGGAGTGACGTGCATTTACTGCACATCGCTTCCATCTTCTTCTTCATTCAATTTTGAAGTACACGACAACCAACAATCACTAATACCATTATCTGTGTCATTAATTCCAAACCATTGAAATATGCGACCACATTGCTTGCCAAATGTGCCACCCAAAATTCATATTTGCCAAACTTCCATACCATACCATATATCAAATGCGCCCAATACAACTCAAATTCAAATCACATAACCACTAACCATTACTAGTTAGGATAAACACTAACTTATTTTCATTTAATTGCACATAACTTCTAATATAACATAGTATATGCCTTTTCTTTTGGATTTCTTTGTAAGTTTCTTTCCTTTTCCTTTTGTTTATGTTGTTACTAACATATGTCTTGTGCAGGTGTAGCCAGATAATAAATCATGGTGACATGATCGAACATAGCACTGTAAATATATGCCAATCATAACATAAAATTAAAGCTTCGAATAATAGAACATCCCATAAAATGCATCATCCATCTGTCATTATGTCAAAACGAAACCGAGACTGCATCATCAACCATATAAGACCCTGTAAGCAGTATCAAAACAACAACATAAAATGTATGATGTGGCTATCTCCGAGCCTCCAGTCTACAAGGGGGTCCCACCTACTAGTATTATATCTTATTAGCATAGTTCAAATAATAGGCTTTAGCAATACTTTGCGGGCAAAATTCGTCATTGCGATTTTTATCGTCAACACACCTTATGTTTATTGGGAATTTTGCATAAAGTCTTTATTCGAGTAAACGATTTTCCCTCTAAACTATAGTCTACATTTCATTTCGCATGGAAAATATTGTTGGTTTTATGAGTCAGCTCCACCTACTTTCCCTCATACTTCACCATTTGTCATAACAAATTTCAAACCTCCTTCACATACCATACCTCTTTACAAAAATATAGAATTGTTAAAAACGTCTTCCCAATACTCTTTTCTCTCTATATATGACCCATAAATTGCATGCATGGAACAAAAACATTTGGCTTGTATTTATCAACTACCCTCCTAATAGATATTTTTTTGTGGGAAGATCCAAATCCACATATATTTAGGGATAGAATTATCATCTCTCGCCTTCCCACGAGGCTTTCCCCTCTCCAAGGGCCACAATGATATTCTTTTTATTTTCTTCCTGTATTTCTTTATCTTCCTTTTGTTGACATAGAGTCAAATATAACCTTTTACCTTGACCTGAGTGTGTTGTGGATTGAGATTGGCTAGACTCGAGTCCTCCTTCCAAAATTGCATGCCCTCCTTCACTTAGTCTAATAATTGACCTTAAATGGTACTTCTTCTTCATGTTAAGGATGTAGTATCCATTTGAGTTTGTTGACCCTATATATATAGGATATCATTTCATTTTGTGACAAGAATGGTTATAACTCATGTCCATGGAATAAATTATGTTGTAATATGGAATGGTTATGGTTAATACTATAAATTTGGCGTAAAAATTAACGTATGCATTATAATGTTTAGGAGATATATGTATTGATAATATAACAAATTTTAAACAATGGATGGTTGATTGCCCAACCGATCACTTTGATATAGTTGATATATGTTTAATATGTGGCATGGTTGCTCACATTAATGGTTATTGGTATTGTCAACAACTTCGAGCGACTAGATAATTATTGTATGAGAAATGTATTCTCTGGAGTTAAACTGATGGAACAATAGTATGCTAGCTCATTCTTTTGTTTGAAGTTCATTATGGTTTGAAGCTCACGTGTTTACTAAGCTAGTTTACCATTGTAATCCTTAAAAATCCTCATCCTCACACAACAATGAACTCAAACCAACTCAGTCATGGCATAGCATAATCGTGGGCGTATAAAGTTGTTATTGTAGCACAAATTTGAGAGCAATTGGTGGCTCCATAGAAAAGGTATGTAGTTGATTTGTTGGTGTAACTTAAGAGCGTATTTTTGTAACATTTGTTCAATGATAAATCGCTTTACAATAGCTATGTTTGAGATTATTTTTCCTCTAGTTCACTATACCTCTATCCTTCAATTCTTATTCGAGTACAACAATTTATTCCATGTCAATTTTGAAAAGTGTTTTGCTTCCAAGAAAATCCATACATGTTTAAAAATTGCATTGGCCATTTATAAAACCTTTGCAAGTCTAGTCTTTGCAATAAACTCAAAGTCGTTGTTGTAGATTCACACTCTAATTTACAATTCTTTCTTTCATACTCTGTCATGCTTTGATGGCTTCATATTCTGAATTGTTCCCACAAGAAAATGTTTTAAACAAAGGGGTCCTATGTTCGCAAACTTTTCGCTGACTAATGAGCACCTTATCTTTACAAAGAATTTTGCATAAAGTCTTTGTTAGAGTAAACCATTTGCACTCTGAACTATGGTCTACATTTCATTTCGTAGGGAAAATATTGTTGGTTTTATGAGTCGGCTCCACCAGCTTCCCCTCGTACTTCTCCATTTGTCATAACAAATTTCAAACCTCATCCATATACCATACCTCTTTCCAAAAAGACAGAATTGTTAAAAATGTCTTTCCAATACTCTTTTCTCTACACATATTTCCCATAAATGGCACGTATGGATAAAAAACATTGGCTTATATTTATCAACTACCCTCCTAACATGTTTTTTTTATGGGAAGATCCAAATCCACATATATTTAGGGATATAATTATCATATCTTGCCTTCTAATGAGGCTTTCCCCTTTCTAAGGGCCACAATGATATTCTTTTTCTTTTCTTCCTATATTTCTCTCTTCCTATTGTTGACATAGAGTCAAATATGACCTTTTACCTTGACCTGAGTGTGTTGTGGATTGAGATTTGCTAGAGTCCAGTCCTCCTTCCAAAATTGCATGCCCTCCTTCACTAGGTCTAACAAATGATCTTAAATGGTACTTCTTTTTCATGTTAAGGATGTAGTATCAATTATGTTGTAATATGTAATGGTTATGGTTTATACTATAATTTTGGTATTAAAAACATATGCATTATTGTAATGTTTGGGAGATATATGTATTGATAATATTATAATTTTTAAACAATGGATGGTTGATCACCCACCTTATCACTTTTATATAGTTGATATATGTTCCATATGTGGCATTGTCGTTCACATTAATGGTTATTGGTATCATCAACAACTTCGAGCGACTTGATAATTAATGCATGAGAAATGTATTCTTCGGAGTTAAGGTGATGGAACAATAGTATGCTAGCTCATTCTTTTGTTTGAAGATCATTAGGGTTTGAAGCTCACATGTTAACTGAGCTAGTTTACCATTGCAATCCTAAAAAATCCTCCTTCTCACACAATAGTGTAAAACCGACTCAGTCATGGAATAAGAAAATCATGGGCGTATAAACTTGTTGTTGTAGCACAAATCTAACAACAATTGGGGCCTCCACAAGAAAGGTACGTAGTCGATTTGTTGGTGTAACTTAAGAGCATAGTCCTATGATATTTGTTCATTGATAAATCACTTTAAAGTTGCTATGTTTGAGCTTATTTTTCCTCCAGTTCACTCTACCTCTATCCTTCAATTCCTATTTGAGTACAACAATTTATTCCATGTCAATTTTGAAAGTTGTTTTGCTTCCAAGAAAATTCATATGTGTTTAAAAATTGCATCGGGTATTTATAAAACCTTTGCAAGTCTAGCCTTTGCAATAAACTCAAAGTCGTTATTATACATTTGCACCCTCATTTAAAATTCTTTCTTTCATACTATGTCATAAGTTTATGGGTTCATATTTTGAATTGTTCCCACAAGAAAAGGTTTAAAAAAAAGGGGTCCTCTCTTCGCAAACTTTTCACTAATTAATGACCACCTTATCTTTGTAGAGAATTTTGCATAAATTCTTTATTCGAGTAAACCATTTTCCCACTGAACTATAGTCTACATTTCATTTTGCATGGAAAATATTGTTGGTTTTATGAGTTTTCTTAAGCTAGATTCAAATTTAAAGCATTCATTTCAATTCAAAGCATATCAACAAGCTTACCTTGGACATATTGGGTCATTGTATTTCAAAGAAAAAAAAGAGGAAAAAGGTTAAAGGCAGTTGCCCAAGATATATCCATTATGCAATGGATATTATTAAAAGTAAATCCCATTCTTGTTTCAAACCTGGAAATTGTACCAACTGTAAATACTTGTCTCAAATTGTATTTTCTAGCTAAGCCATACACGACCATTTTACTATGTTGTTCTTTAAAACAGAGTAAGAACTCATGCCCTAAAATTCAACATTTAAATTTTTTCTCACCCAATCCTTATATCATTCAACAACTTCCATTATTTTAAGCCTTTCACTCTTAGGACAGAGTTATTATGATTCTTATTCAATGAACATCTTGTAAAAATTTATATTTGTCTTTTATTTTAGATACAATTTACAATCGTTACATATTAGATGACTATTGAATAAATAATGACTTGTTTTGTGATTCTAGACGATTTTTTCCAGTCATGGATCAAGGGGATCCAAGAGGGGAGAAGGATAAAATTTAAATGCTTTTGGGCAAGAAGGAAGGAATAAAAGAATAAGGTTCTTTGTCGACTTTGATGCCAATTCTGACGAGTTCAATCATTTGGCACGTAATGGGCACCTTTTCTTCGGTGGAAAACAATCCTTGGTTGAGCCTTTGAGACCTGTGAATGTACCTATGCAACCTCATTTGTGTATTGTTGACATCCCTCTACATCCACAATCTAACCCAACTAATGATGGGTGGGAAACAAACCAAAACAAACCTGTTTAAGGGAATGCAAAATGGCCCAACATGAATGAAAATCACCCTCAACTTGAATTTGTTGTTGCTACTATTGCTCCTTCTACTAATTCTTTCGCTAAGAATCAACATTACATTGAAGTTAAATTCTCTTCTTTAAAGCTACTTGTAGATGAAAAGGGAAAGAAGCCTATGAAAGAATATTCAAGCTCTGAAATCTCAAAACTCGCTTATGTCCACTCCAAGGCAAGTACAGAGGAGTTACAAGGAGAGTATAAAAGGGAAATTTGTCACTTGGACATGTTTCTTGAGATATCTTAGTACTGATATTGTATGCCGATGACACTTACAATGATATGGATAAGACTTTAACTTGGTTTGACATTTTCAAATTTTGGCTACTAAAAATATTTTGTTTTATATCAATAACTTTTGTGGTGCATGATACCTTATTTCAAAAGGTTTATTTGGAATGGTTAAATGATATAATTTGTCTTCCATTATAAGAGTCTAGTGGGACCCTTGCCTACCTTTTATAAATATTATACATAATAGCATTCCCTCTTATTAACTACTTCATTGACTCACAATGAGTCTTTTACTCTCATAAAAGAAAAATTAATTTATAATAGACAGTTGAACTGAATAAGTGTTCAAGGAAGATACAAAAGGAAAGGAGGAGATCAATGAAATGACATTATTACATCACATGAGAGGTATGCTAAATATTTGAGAGCTTTTACCAGTGATCATCTTTCACCATTTCTAAGTTTTCTCTAAGTTAAACTGCTTTATTGAATGTAGGGATTTACTTGAAAAGTGACAAAGAAAAGGTTGATAATTTGATTGTCATTGATGTCGACCCTTGAAGAAGCCCTGACGGTGTGGTTTTGGTACCCGGAATTGAATGAGGAACATGGACATGAAGGACAAAGTAAATGCAAGGAATACACTCATAGATGGATAGTACTTGTTGTGTCATTTCCAATGATATGTTGAACACCACGTAGTTCCTCACAATTAGGGAGATATGACTTCGTGAATTTGTAATCCCTAGAGAAGTGGTCAAGAAGCCCCTAGTTGGTCACAAGTATTGAATGAAAAGGTAAATTTGTTGTAACAAGAAAAATCTAAAAGCCCTAAATTAAGGAGAGGAGTTACCTAGCACAAGTATAAATGCACCTCAAGGAGTCATTCACAAGTACACTTACACACTCATTCATTTATTATCTATCTTATGAACTAGTGATCTTTTTGCTAAGGTTGTGACGACATTTTTTTTAGGTAGCAAAGGAAGGTCGAAGGCGAAAGTTTTAGAGTTGTAACAAACCCTAGTTTATAAGGTATACGCGGGTTGTAGGTCAGAAAGGGAGCATATGTACATGAGCTACAATGGAGAAAAGCACATATATACATGGGCAGTAGAAGAGCAAGTCACATATCAATAAAAATGCTCATGAATGTTTGAGTAAATGTTGGTACCAGGTCCTTGAAGTCTGAAGGAAGTTTATAGGTCAACATCTCAGAGTTTCATGTTAGCTACAAAGGTATTGGTATGGTTGTATATTTGTTTAGATGATTACTTCTTATCATGATATGGTGTATGCTTGAGGCATACTTGGTATGGTTGGTTTGGTATTTGTATATGGTATATCTTGGTTGCTTGGCTTAGTGAGGAGCACTCTTATATATGGTTCAATATATGTCATGGTTGTTATAGTTCATAGCTTTGAGTTCATATTGTATGGAGGCATATGCATGAGGGACATGCATTGGTTCTTTGAGATACTTCATTAATGATATATTACATGTCTGTACATGATTTATGCTATGGTATATGGTACATGTTGTATTCATGGTTGATGTTATGGTTGATGATTGATTCATGTTATAGTTCACATGTTGGTACACAGTTGATGCATAGTATGGTACATGCACACAAGTTGGATAGAGCAACAGGTTGACAGGTTACAGGTTCATGTGACAGTGGTAGCAATTGTGGCAGTGACAGTTGGTGTACACTTATATTTCAGGGCGACAGGACGGGGCAAGGATAGATGGTTGTATCCACCTTCCGATTGGATCCAGAGAAGTCAGGGGGTTGTAGCCTCCTTTTGGTTGTAGACAGAGAATTTAGGGAGTTTTATCTTCGTTCAGGTTGGAGCCTCCTTCCAGTTGTAGTTGGAGAACCAGGAAGTTGGTGCTTCCAATGAATGTATTCTTTTGATATATAAGAAAAGCATTTTGTCGTTTTCTCCCATTTGAGTTTCCACGTAAATTTTGTTGTATTGTGTATCTATTGTGATGTGATGTTGTTTATGATTATATTGTTGATGATATATTGAATGCTAATAATAAACTAGTGAATATTGTTGAAGAATAAATTGTGGTTCAAAGTATTATAATTTCTCATTACTAATTCACCCCCCCTCTTAGTGATCCAATAGAAAGGCGGGTGATACTGATCCCGTGGTCTTCCCCTCAAGGTTATTTTTTTTTTCTGCATTTGTTTGGACATATTAGAAGTTCTAAAACATGTTCAATGTTAATTAGTGACACATTTTGTAGAATTTTAATTGTGCTTCACATAACTTGAGGTGGTCCAAGTTTAACTGTAGGATTTCGTTTTCCTTCTATGGCACTTAGTTGCCTTTGTATGAATATTTTTTTTTATGTTTGAGGCTTCTAAGGATTTCTCTGGTCCAAGTCTTCGCAAATATTTGTAAAAGCATTTAGCTTAATCTATCGTTTGGTTATTTATAAAGGATCACTGCATTTTCCCTCATTGTTGGCTCTTATTTCTAAAACATTTAATTTTTAGATGCTTGTATCTTCAAATGACTCTTCTTAAGTTCAAATCGGGGCACTTGTCACATCCCTTTATGACCAAACACCATTTTCAACTCTTGTTCTAGGTTTAATCTTTATGTGTTTTTTGATAATGGTCTCTTTTATTTGGCTTTTGCAAACTCCTTGAGGATATGTTTATCGATGTCTTGGGGTGAGATCCCATTTACACCTTTCTAAAATTCTTTGTTGTCTCGTGAAGCTTATGCCTCTCATCCCTTTCTCATATAGTCATCTTTTGCTCCATCTTTGGAGCCTCTTTTGCCCCTTCTACCTCTTCAACATCTACTTCATTATTTTTTGGCTAAGTTCATTTTAGATGTCCATAGTATTTGTAGATAGAACACCTAAATAGGATCTACATACAATCTAATTGTTGTCAGTAAGACCACCTCCCTGCTTCAATATCCATGGCATTCAAGAGTCCATCTCCCAAGTTCATTCTACACATTTTTTACCCATTGAGGTTACCTCCTTCATGAGGGTTCTCTCATCAATGTCATGAAAATTTCCCATTTTGTCACTTTAAGGGGGTCAAATAGGGGTGCCATTGTTTTAGAGAGAGGATTCCACTATCCTAGTGTCACTTTCATTTCCCAGTTAGTTCCATGTCCCTTCCATTCTTAAGGATAAACGTACAATCTAATTTTTGTCGGTAAGACCACCTCCCTGCTTCATTATCCATGGCATTCGAGAGTCCATCTCCCAAGTTCATTCTACACATTTTTTCCCATTGAGGTTACCTCCTTCATGAGGATTATCTCATCAATGTCATGAAACTTTCCCATTTTGTCACTTTAAGGGGGTCAAATAGGGGTGCCATTGTTTTAGAGAGAGGATGCCACTATCCTAGTGTCACTTTCATTTCCCAGTTATCCATTCTCCAACAAGTATATGGAAAATAGGTGAGAGTAGCCTAGTTACCGTTTCCATGCCTTTACTTATCCACTTTGATATAATTTTGTCTTATATTTTTCTTCCATGGAATTTCCCTATATGGGCAATCTTCTGGTAGAAGGATACCTTGTTCAAAACTACATCTTCCCCGAGCATGAGTCTCATCTTTTTCTTTAGAAGTCTGACAAGGGAAAATTTCCTTCTCCTCCTATAGATCCTCCTCCTTCCACCTTGGTTCATTTTCTTTCTTTTTCTCCTTCACCCCTTCCAACTAACTCCTCTAAAGAAAGGTTTTGGAAGGTAGATTATAAAATGAAGGAGTTTATGTAGGGATCCTTAACTTTTTATTCTCCAAATATTTCTTTTGGGCCTTTGAATATTAGCCTCCAAACATCTCCTCCTAGATTTCACTTGTCCCACTATCATACCTCGACTCATCTTTTTCTCTACTTAATTGTCTACTCCTTAAGGTTTCTTTCTCTAATTGTTGAGGTCATGATGAAGGGTTCTAGTAGTTCGGGTAAGAATCACATCGATTTGAGCTTCCACTTAGCCTCATCATGATTCCTTGGTTCCAACACTTGTTATGGTTTTAGATCTTACTATCTATGAGTTTTCCTCTTATTCTCACTATGATTAACATCCTCGTCTAATGATGAAAACATGGTACTAGGTTGAAATCCTCCATGGACTAAATCTTTTGATATGTCCTATATTCCCTTCATATTTGTGTGTTTCCAACCATCAAGATCCCATTATGAAATTAAGTTGGTTCTTCTAAACTTAGGGTAAAAGGAAATTTAGGGTCTTCAATAATATTTTGGCCTCGTGCCTTTTCACCACCTAACACTTATTCAAAAACTACTCGTGACTTGGAACCAAGCTTTGGGATAGGTTTCTCCTTCTTCGATTCCTTTCTCTCTTCAACTTGTTTTAACTCCCATACATTCATAATTTATTCTTGTGATGGGAAAATGTGGTTCCCACGTAAAGCTTCTAGTTGATCCAGAGTTAGATCCACTATTTCTTCTGCCTCCACATCTCTTTTTACAAATATACCTAACTCAAATGAAATACGTATATATGTGAACAAAAATACTGATTAATATACTAATAAAGTAGGCATGAAATTTTAGTATTGGTGAGTTCTTACAAATATTCAAATAATTTACATAATTTATGCAACTACCTAATATTAATACTAATATGAGATCCTAGGGTTGGCAGGATCAGAAGAGATCATTATCGATCTCGAAGGAAAAGATGAAAACTCCTTTTTGTGCGAATTGGAAAAGGAAAATAACAATCAAGCCGAAGTTCTTGTCTTATTTCAAGGTTTGAGGATTACATATGATATGTAGCATAAGAGATTCATTGTCATCAAATATTTGGAACTGATAATCAAGTCTATGCACCAAGGTTTTGGCCAAAATCATAGTGTGTTATCAAGAATATTTCACACTATAAATGAAGAAATGGAAAGGTTTGAGGAGGTTGAGTTTTTTTATGTGCTAAGATCATTTAACTAGCAAGCAAAAAAATTAACCAATGAAGCGAGTAGGCATGAATATGGTTCCTTTAGCGACAAATCTGGATAGGCATGGTTCCCCACCCCCTAACTTCATGATTAAGTGCATAATTAAAAACAAAAAATGGGGCGTTGGGTTATTTCCCACCCTTAACCACATAGGAATTTATTTATTGGAAGTGATACTTGTGTTAATCATACGACATGTCAAATCAATGTTATCAACAAACAAGCTCCATTGGTGGGGGAGTGCATTGATGCCATTTCACACAAACTACATTGAATGGGGAGGTTTAATCAACCACCTCTCCTCATAATCTCCAACATAGGTGGGATCATGGTTGGGATTTACAATGAATTGAAGTTTATCATGATCCATGAGTTAGTTCTTCAACTACAATTCAAAGATTCTCCTTGCTTGGAACTTCCTCGTATACTTCTGAATATTTCAGGGATTCGGTTAATTAAGTTTGTGAGTTTGGGATTCAGTGTGGGTAGTGTTCATCTGGTTGGTTTCATTATTATGAGACTTCATCTTGTAAAGTGAGCCTATTTGGCCATCATAGACATATGAGATAGTAGCCAAGTAGTATTTCTCCTCAATAGGTGGGTTTAAATACTAATAGGTGCTTAGTCTATGGATGTGTTGTCTTTGGATATGTGAACAAACCTTCATTTTAAGTTTCAATGCAATTCGTAATAATCTGATAAGATGGGAAGTTGTCAAAGGTCAGTTAGTTCAACTACAAGGCTTGAGATTGGAATTGTTAATGGCCCACAAGCATGCAAGTCGTTACCCACTTGTGAGCTGGTTGACATAAAGCAAGTTCTCATAATCTAGGAAGTCATTATTTCGAGGAACAAAGCGACCATATTTGTTGTAACAGCTCAAGTGTAGACCAAAGAGGCTAACAAGGATGGTGAAACAACCTTATTGATGGAAATAATGCATCAACAAAAATAACAAATTATTGAACTGCAAGCTGAGTATGCCACTTTTAAGCACATTGTATTCTATATGATCCACTTTCACAATATGGCATTCTTAATGGCTCATTTGTTTGTAGGTTCTTCAAGAAACAAGGAGGGGGGAACAATACAATAGCAACCAACTTATATGGAGGTGGAGCCAGTGGAGCAAAACCTAGTCAATACATAGTTGAAGTTGTATTGGATTTCACACTTTCTTTAGCTATGTTTTATGTTTCTCAAAATTTATTTTTATTAGGTGACTATGTTAAGGTATATCCATATAGGATAAGTTGGGAACATCTTTTTGAAACATGATATGTTCTCATAGACTACTAGACACAAATTTTGAACCTATTTGATTTTATTTCAAAGAATACATATTAGCATGTTGAACAATGCGACTGTAACATTTTTGATAATACTGATACATACTTCAACAAATTGACAGAGCAGTTGGGGCTAGGGTCTACCCTATCCACCTCTTTGTTGTATTTCCAGGCTTCTTAGAAGCCATTTGTAGATTCCTCATTTTCCTTCAGGCTATTGGTGTCACTTATACCTCCTTTCTTGTAGGGTGTGGACATTGTTGTTGTTTTTAGAGGCACTTGGCGTCTGCCCCCTTTCATCTTTGAGGTTTGATATGACTCAGTGTAAGGTGTTTCAACTTGTGTTGTGTTGGGTCTCAATGTTTTGATCCATGTGGCGGTCTCTCTCCTTTTGGCCATTGGTTTTGGAGTAGGGCTTTGGTCAGAGGTTGAGGCTTGTGTCATGTGTGTTGCGTGTTACCCCTTAGGCTAGGGGTAACTAAGGAGATCATGTCTCGAGGCTCGTAGGCTGAAGACATGGAGTGTGAAGACCCATATGAGCAGATTGATCCCTTCCTCTTACCACACATCACCATTCATTGACAACAAGAACATTCACCACACCAACTTGGTCCACATAGGACAACATATCTTGCTTCATGAGGTAACAGGTCCGGTCTCGTCGTAAGTGTTACTTTAATAACCGAAGCATTTGAGCATGTTGCAAAGAGTCCTTTCTTGATTATGAAAACGTTTGCTTGGAAATTATACCTTTTGCCTCATTTCACCTTGGTTGTTGACATGGTTTCCTAGTAAGTGAGTCACCATCAGGAAGAGAGTTGCTACTATGGGGTCTCCTTGAATGTTTATTGTACCATTCTCGCACATACTTACCACTTTCCACACCTTTTCCTTTTTGTTTTCTCATTTTTTTGGTTTTTGGGCTCATTGACCCCAAGAAGGGATTATACCTCATTTCATGGAAAGAAGGGGCTAAAGGCTCAGAGGTGTTGTATCTGGAAAAAGTTAAAAGCCATAAAGTATCCCTCTAGATGCTCACCCTAAGGTCCCGAGAGCAATGAAATTCTTCTCCATAAAAATCTAAAGGACCTTTAAAAAAGAAAACACATAATTAATAAATGTCCCGCTTGTTGGGGGAATACATTTGCGGTGTCTTTCAATTTCCAATGCATATGGAACTCAATGTGTTTCTAACTTCAAGTGACATTGCGATGCTCTTTACTTTCCATTACACATAAAAATCCATGTTTTGGACTTGTTATGCCCATTTTGTGGGATAACTAAGGAGATGATGCCTCGAGGCCCTCAAGTTGCAGACATGGAGTGTAGAGAGACCACATTACTAGTAGTGTCCACTTGCACATATGGAAACTCTATCTATCACCACACATTGGTCCATCATCAAAGATTCCACCATGCCAACTAGCTTTTAGAAAGTGTTTGGGTCTTACTTCATGCAGTACAAGTCATGTATTGTGGCAGGTAATCACCCTAATATTCGAGGCATTTAAATATGTTCTATTAAAGTTGTATTTGATTATATAACGTCTACTTGGACATTATGCTTTTGACCCTGTTTCACCTTGGTGAGTGTCATTGATTTCCTAGTAAGTGACCAACTTTTGGGGAAGGGGTGTAACTGGGGGTCCCTTGAGGGGTCATCATACCATTCCTGACCATACTTATCACTTTCTTCTCATCACATTCCCATCACAATGCCCTCTTCTAGGCCCTTTGGCTCTAATTACCCAATAAGGGCATGTACCTCATTTCATGGAAAGAAAGGGCTGAAGGCCCAGAGGGATGTTGGTTGGCAAAAGATAAGAGCCTAAAATATAAACCTTCCATATGCTCTCCCAAAGATGTCTTAAGAGCAATGGAAATATTATCCTAAAAAACCAAAGACCTACAAAATCAAAATAACATTATATACATGCCCCCACTTGTTGAGGTGTGTACACTCATGCGGTGTCCCTTTCTTTCCTTGCATATAACACTCTGTGTATCTCTAGCTTCAAGTGGGCCTTGTGGTGTTTCCCCCCAAGCTAATCAATTTCACTCTAGGGAGTACCCAAGGTTTTGTACTATTAATTACTTAATGAAAATCAATGGGTTTGGAAAAAGGATGCATTGAAAACAAAGGTGCATGACACCCTCTACAAAGGCACTCATAGACGAGACAATATGATCCCTTGTATGTCATGAAACCCATTAAACTATGAAGTCTAAACCCCTGTCCACCTCATCATCCACTATATGACGTTGAAGGGGAACCCTTGGGAGAATCCCCTACTTGAGGGTTTTGGTCTACCTAATAGGACATTTATGACAACCCTCCAATACTTAAAACTGGTCAATTTCATAGGGTATTTGAGCATTAATTAAATTTGACGAGGTAGTTTTGATGCACATTTTTAGATGCCTTGTTTATTAGATGTGGTTTTCACTTGCCATGATATTTTGACTCAACATCTTTGGAGGGCATACCCATTTGCTTTGCAGGACCTTGTTTGGTGGATAGTTTTGGAGGAACAAGCCTAGATTGGGCTTCCAAGGGGCTTGAATCCCACAGGTTGGATGCGAAGGGCCCACATGCCAGATCATGATGAATTGCCTTTGGAGGCTTGAAAGACACCTTGGAGGACCTAGCCTAGCCCTCACATGCCAAACAAATTTCCTAGGAGGGGCAAAACATCACTCTTTGGGGCTTGACATCACCTAGGGATAGGGTTTCTAATGTGAAAAAGTGTAAATTAAATATTATTATTTGTGTAAAGGGGTAGGATAAGGGTTGCTGACCCCTTATATTATGTTTTACCCTATTTAAGTGGACAAACTATGTTTTAAACATTTTGTATAAATAGAGATCATATGCATCTCATTTCATAACATAACTCTCCCATTGTGAGAAGTATTTGGCTGAAATTTGTGCCCTCTTTGGGAAACCTCTTCTCTCTTGTGCTTTTTTCTTGGTTTCTTATTTCTAGTGGTGGAATAACTAGTGCACTACCTATCTTGGAGATTTTCTTTAGCATCTATGGTGGATTTATCTTAGTAAGAGGAGGTTTATCTTGTCATTTCTTGGACTAGGTAAGGATTTATCTTATTGATGCTTCATTTCCTTCATTACGAGTTTGATATTGTTATGAGGAAAATCTCTCTATGGCTAGGGTAAACTACAATAGACGGAACGACTACAGAAATCATCTCTATCCCAAAAACATGCTATATAAACCAATATTCAAGCAAGATAAGAAAGAAGCCTACCTCGTCCGATGAAGTCCATCGTTGGGCACTTTGACCCAAAGCTATATACCTGCAACAAGTTCTCAACAAACAAGCAAAGCAAGCATATGGTGGTAATGTAAAAGGTTAGCACATTAGATAGTATAATCCATCAATAAACATAACAAATACGCCCATGGATAATAACTCATATATTTGCAAGATATCAATTGGATGGGAAAGGAGTATTTCCGTTAATAAATGATCAGTAGAAGTGAAAATATTACAGAATTTCGTGTCAGCATGGTTCGGAACTGAGAAACTAAGTTCCTTCTAGCTTGGCCTCAACCACTTCAATCCTCCACCAAAGGCAAGCTCATAAGAGAGAAACAATGAGGTTCTCAATCAATAAGGGAAGAGTTTGGGGGTTGAACACTGTGTTCAGACTTAAAGGACAAAGGGATGTAGACTCAATATGAAGTAAATAATTTCTCCAGAGTAACTTTCATCTCAAAGTTGAATTCTTTCTCCTCTTTCCATAGCTCGGAATTGGCCCATTTATAGCCTTAAAAATGGAACTGAAGGGCCGAGTCGGGACGTTTACAATATATGGAAGGCCAAGGATCATAGATCTCTTGTCGTGACATGGAAACCCAACATTAATTTTCATTTTCTGGCACAAATCCCGATGTACGTAGGCTGTAGTGGAGCAGCCTGCGTATACGAATGTTGTATAGTGTGCAAGATGCGTACATGTGGAAAATTATTAATTTTTGTCTATGGATTTTATCAACAGGGAAGATAAGTCTGCATAGGGAAATGGAATAAGGCCCTCTATGCAAGATTCCATAGGGTGAGGCAAATCTTTCTATAATAGATATGCTAGATTTCTTGTGGAGTATAAGGATTTACAACCCCACCATTATCTATCATTTTTGTCTAGAAATTATTTGTTGCACAAGATTTTACTAGGAAAAGTAAAAGGGTTTACACCCTCCTAGTATCTCCTAGTTAGCATTTTCTTGCCTTAGGGAGTAAGAGGGTTTACACCCCCAATGAGATAGCATTGTTAGCTCTTCATTTACTTGGCTCCATAACCCAATAGCTAAGTCACTAGTATAATTGCATTGGAGAAATAAAATATTGCATTGGTTAATGTGAAATTTCGTGATTTGGAGGTTGTCTCAATTGGAATAAATTCTTTGCTCTAGATGCTTGGTTGAGCCACTAGAGCGTCACCTTTACCTAAGTACTTTTTTTTTCTCTTATAAATTTTCATCTACAACCATTAGGGCTGCAAAAACCCTAACACACTTTCATTTATAACTTACATTTCAACCGTGGAAAGTTGCTAAAAGTTTGCCATAGTAATCTCCTAAGTCGAACGCACTTTTTGGTTGGATTTTTGGCAAATTTTGGCGATTGATTTTATTTTTGTAAGAACTTGTTTTCTACATCCATAAGGCTGCAAAAATATCTCTAAAAACATCTTTTATTACAACCTCATTTCATTACTAAAGTCTCGTGCTTTCATTCTTGAGTATTACTAATGTTTATCTAAATTATCTCTTGCATCATGTGTTGGACTTTTAGCAATTGTTTAGCAACTTTAATACTTACTTTCTTGCTGATATACATTGTTGTTTATTGCTGCAACTAGGGACAAGAAGCCTAACTTTCTTTCCCACCTACCATTATACATATATACTCGACTTGTTCTTGTGTCTCGAGAAGGTACATCATTCTTTGCAGGTGTACTTATCTCTTGAAAACCTTTGACTACCACCAAGACTTTTTCCCAAGCCTTTCTGCATCTTCCATCTTGACCTATAGGGGGAATTTCCTTCATCTCTTCAGTTTCCATCTCATTTCCTCCAGCGTCACCGAGATTCCCCCCTTGAGGTGATTATATCATATCTAAAGTGACATGAATACCTGCCTAAGGTGACAGTGGGTAGGTGCTCTCTAAGTTGTCGCAATTTGGTGGTCAAGTCAGGCTTTGCCCAACTTATAACTTGTGCGATAATAGGACCATAATAAATTAACGACGATAAATGGGATTGGAAAAATGTTGCATTGCAAATGAAGGATGCAACACATCCTTCACAAAGACACCCATAGATGAGACAATATGATTCCTTGATATGTCAAAAACCCCATGCCGAAAAGTCATACCCTATCCACCTCATATTCATTACATGGCTTAGAGAGGGTCTTCTTGGGAAACACTCATTGGCTTGGGGATTGATCTACCCAATAGAGCATCATGACGACCCTCCCATACTTAAATTTCAGAAATTTTATAAGGTATTTGAGCATTTATTTAGTTTGAAAATGGGGGATTGGATGCACATGTTTGGGTGGTTCTTTTATTGAATGTGGCCTACTTGGCATGATACATGTGACTTGTGGACCCTTGGAGGGCGTAATTGTTTGTCTTTTCCAGACCTTTCCAGGTGAAAGATATCCATGGGGGAATTGTACCATTTTGACCTTCACGGGGGGTTGAAAACCCCAAGGATGGACACCATACCCCACGGGATGGGAAGATGACCCTTGAGTTCTTGTGCACATGAGATGATGAATGTTTCCTTTGGAAGCAATTTGACATCACTGGAGGATGACATCATAGCCCTTTAGACTTGGACGTTGGCCTTTATAGGTCTAGGACGACACCTCCTAAGCCCTTAACATCATGTGGAGGCTAGGGTTTTGGTGGGCTTAATGGTACGAGACGTGATGTGATGTGGTTTAAAGGAAGGAGAGGCATGGCATGACACTCTAGCACATGAAAGCTTGATACATGGCCTTTGGAGGCCCAACGGTTTGCATCTTGAGGCTTAATGTCTTACTTTGAGGCTCAATGTCACCCTTATAGGGAATGATGTCACCCTTTTGAGGGTTTTACTTCATGTAAATTTTATTTTTGCAAGTTGTAGAAGCAAATAAAGGGGGTCGACCCTCTTTTAATTTGTCGTTGACATTTTAATGTGGACAAATTGGTTTTGATTGCCTCGTATAAATAGAGGCCATCTCATTTTCATTTTAGGAACTCATCACTTGAGATTTACATAACTCTTGGATTGAAATTTCGACCCCTCTTGGGAAATTTTCTATCACTTGTCTCTAGTGAAAAATGGATGCTTTGTTTCTCTATTGGTGGAAGAAAGGCCATTGACTTCTCTTGGATGCTTGTTCTTGGCAATTTGGTGGAATATCTTTGATAAGTAAGGGTTTTGCATGATATCTCTTGGATTATGTTAGAAATTTATGCAATTTTGTGTGTTTCTTCTCAATTTCAAGGTTATTTGTGTCAAACTCTTAGAGGAGTATAAAGGCATACACCCTCCATCAAGGGATTTATTTCTATTGTTATTGAAAATGCTTAAGGATTGCTACAATGAGTAAAAATGCTTACACCCTTGTAGCAAGACCTTGCTAAGGTATTTTTACTCTACGGAGTAAAAATGCTTACACCTATAGAGGAGCAATGAACCCTAGCTCAACAAGAGACTCCATAACCCAATAGATAAGACACTATTTTGCATTGGAGATTGAATATTGTTGCATTGGTAAACGTGAATTTGAAGAAATTTAATTGTTTAAGGTTGGATCTAAATTGTACATGCTTAAAGCTTTCTTATGCCCTAAGGGCATCTTGATTTGCCAAGTGATTGAGCTTTTGTAATAAACATTAAGCTACAACCTATAGGGATGCAGAAAAGTCACTCTGTCTTACTCTTTTACAACTTTTCTACCGTTGAAATTTACTAACAAGCTGTCATAGTTGATATACTATTTGAGAACTATTGTTTGGGTGGCTTACTTGTTGATTTTAGTGGCTAGAACTTGTTGTTGTAGCAAAATTTTGCTACAACCATAAGGATGTTACAAAACCCTCCCGATAACAGTCATTAACAACCCTCTCTTGCTATCAAAGTCTTGGTTTAAACATTGGAAGATTTTCTATTGATTGCTAGCTTAATTTTCCAACATCATACGCTTTATTTTGATGGTTTGATTTGTAGCTGACATAGTTTCTTTAATGTAGATAGATATTTCCATACTCCTGCAATTTTGGGACAACAAGGTTTCTGGCTGATTCTCCATTGGTTTTGAGGCTTATATCATCATACATTGTCTTGTTTTGGTCGTCGAACATTGTTTGTAGGTACACAACCTTGGAAACCATTTACCATCTCAAGAGACTCTCTTCTCAAGCCTTTAAATCATCTTAGACTGTGACCTATAGGGGTGTTCTTCTAGCTCTTTGCTTCTCCCTTCACAACCCCCCTATGGTCACCCGTGAAGCCTCCCTTGTGTTGGATTTGTCCTTCACTAAAATGAGGGGAGTATCTATTGGGGTGACAATGATAGGTATTCCTGGTTGTCTCACACACTTGTGTCTTGGGTTGGGGTTTTCCCAAACTATAAATTGTGCAATAACACTGTGTTTCAGGGGTTTCATTTGAAGGGAGAAATTTCTTGAAAATAACTTGCACCTTGCAAATGATCGTTGAAGTAACATTGATATAACCCAAGAATTACAACGAGTTGCAAGTGAAGGTTCGATATGTTGAATCCCGCATCAAAACCCCAACCTCATGGGTGGTTGCGAATAGAGGACCTGGGTATGTTGGGTCCACCTACATTAGACCTGTAGCTTCACATGTGGCTAAAAGTAGGAGCCATGGTCTGCTTAATCCATTTTCTTTATATACTTGGAACCCGCCTATCTAGATAAAATGAGAATGTTGGTATACTAAGTCCTGTCTATCTAATGGAAAATCACTTTGTCTTGACTATTATGATATAGTGCAAGGAAGTTGCCAGTTATGAAATTTTCTATAATATGTTAGTCAGTGAGAGACTCATGATTTGGATTACTATCTAATGTGCTTGGCGCCTAAGGAATGTACTTTCAAAATTATTTGAAATAGAAGGTGCAATTTTTTTATGGCAAATATATATGTGTATTGTGTGTGTGTGTGTGTGTTTACACACACACATACATATGCATATGTATATGTATACATGTACATGTGTGTGCATACACACACACATATATTTCTAAAGAAAAAAATGTACATATATTTGAGATGAAAATAAATACAATCCTCGGGTGCAGAAGCACAAACAAAATTATTCCTATCAATAAATAAACATGAGACTGTAATTCAAAATGAGATCTCCAAACTCATCTATCATAGTTGAAATCTTCTATAAAACATAGTATTGTTCATACAATAAGGTATTGTGACATCATAAAGTTCGTAGTTCTAGACTGTCATGTTACATATCCAAGTTACTTTAAAGATCATTTATAAAATGTTCACAACTAGCCACTACTCATCCATCAATAATTTATTGTAACAAGTAATAATTCTCTGGTAATTGAAGGCCATCTTTAGAATGTTTGTTAGTTGTTTCATTTGGCTCTCTAAATACATGAGAGAAATAAATCCAAGTGAAGGGACCCAAGATATCCTGAAGCTATTCAAACAATGGCCTAAGTACAATGTTATGAAGCTAAACATATCTAGATAGACCATTAATAACAAGGTTGGAGTCGCTGAAGACCTGTAGAGAATCATTTCTAAGAGGATGTGCGAACTTTAGAAGTAGGAAGAGTGCCATAAACGCATTGAAATTATTTGTTCCCCTCACAACATTTGCCATAAAATGAAAGTAGTTATGGTCATATAGATGCAAGATAAAACCATAACCACTTAATGAATCATTGGAGGCACCATCGAAAAACCTCCATGGAAAGGACTTGTCAATCCTTGGTTTTCCCACTATCTTAGGAGGTTTATGAACTAAAGGAGTCCTGTAAAAAGAAAGTAATCCCGGACACTGCTCCATGATTTTCAAGGAAGTAACTTACTTATATTCAAATAAAATCGAATTTCGCTCCAACCAAATTCCCGAGAAAACCAAATAAGAAAGAACTCTCAACTGTTTCAATTCTTTGTTGATAAACCAACTTGCAAAACATTACTCTATAGAATCTTGAATCCATAAGTTCGAAAGACCTAATTGGCATTATAGTCAACTCCATACATGTTGTGAGAATGAATAGGTGTTAGGTACCAAATATCTGAATATAGAAACACCACAAATATTCAGAAACAATGTAGATAACTCCCACTTTATCATTATGAAAACCCTTGAGGTAGGGCAACACCATACGATGGATCATATTATGAAAGGGATCCTCTCTTGTTCACTTGCCTCTTCGAAGGGGAAACCTCCTAATGATATACCGCTCCAAATATAATACTTATTCTTCACATCCCATTCCATTACGTGAACCCCTTTATATATTTCTACCAACCACCTAAGAACATTCTAGAGGAGGAACCTTCTAGAAAGTCCTCTCACATTTATTGTGTTTATTCTAATATATCTAACTGTCATAGTGGGCCTTATTTAATAATATAGTGGACCTATTCCACCTTACAATGAATTGCCTCCACTATTATCACTATGGGCCCTCCGAGCCCCCCCCGCCACTATCTCTTTGACTACACTACATTCCATCCCCCTTATGAAGCATTGTCCTCAATGCTTGTTATGATGGTGTACAACCATATACCAGGGTCCCATGTATAAGCGTGGACCATAGTGTTGAAGTATACTGGAGAACCAAGGTCCCGTGTAGAAATGAAAGCCACCATGCTGAAGTAGTCGAAATGCCATTGTAAACCTAGGTCCTATGTCCAAGTGCTCATGTGAACTCCACGTGGAAGATATTGGAACTCAATAACTAACTGAAAATGATGCTCCAAAGATTGACATTGGTCATGTGGATCCAAATAAGCAGATCCATCCACATAGTGGGAAAGGGGTGAAGTTGAATCTAGAAGGAACAATACCACTGTAGAATATGCATGTTGGACACAGGTAGTCATAACCGGTTCTTGATTTGTCACATTGATGTTCTCTACATAAGGTGGAGTAGAGGCTTCATATAAAATATGAAAGTGGTTGTCATCCCATAAATGACAACTGTCCCTATACCAATAATCACATTCGTCCTCATAATCAACATAATCATATATTTATTCAGTGTATTTATCGTTGATGGCCTTTAGAATAGACCTCTTTTTCTCCGCATAGTGAAATATTGTCTCGATGTTTGTCTGGGACTCTGCCAACTTTCGTTGAAGTTTGTTGAAGAGTTGAATATCCATTGGAGAAACCACATATAATATACCAAAAGAAATCCCTTAAAATTCTCTATCTAGTGGGTATGATCTAGTATCAATATAAAAAACCTCTGAAAAGGTAGGAGCTCTGTAGTCCCACCGCCATAATGAAAAACCTGAAAAATGATTGATTTTAAATCAACGATATCTTACTTCCGGAGCTCTGATTTGTATGATTTTTTTTTTAAATTGGGTGAAATTGTGAGAGGAACTTAGATCTATAATTTGTTTGGGAAAATTCAACCCGAGCTGCTACATAAATCAGTAAAATCACATGGTCGTCCTTAGAAAAACCCTAAAAGAACAGATTATAAAATGTCGATAACAGAACAGGCACCCAATGCACCAGTGGCCTCAGGGACGATCTTCATTCTAACTCTCCAATTGTCACCAGTGGACGATGCGACAACATGCTCGACTTCGGCTCTCCATGCGCCTACTTTGGATACTGTGGCATGCAACACGTCGACTGCATGAGCTACGACATCTGCACAGGTGTCAGACTGCATGACATGTTGCTCGTTATGCTTATATTTTGCAACTTGTATTTTCGGTTAAATTTCATTTTGAGTGTCTTATGTCTGTCCTAGAGGGTCTAAAATCCTGGGAGAATCAGTTTCCCTACGAGGTGATTCCATTCCAGTTGGTCAATTTTGCTATCTAAACTGCTATCTGAATCCATGGTTTTGATTTGGAAGGTTGGCTGAATTGGTTTCCCTTAGGGGCAATTCAGTAACTACAATCCTTGGACAAACTTGGCAATACTGTAATTTTTGGCTTTGAAAGGATATATATATATATATATATATCCTTACTTACAAAAAAAAAATGTCAATAACTTTACTTCTCGAACTCTATTTCTACCAAAATGTCAGTAACTCATATCTACAACTAGTTTCTACAAATTCTGCATCGAAAACTACAAGAATCGTCTGGAGTTTCACGACCCTCTTTTTCTTCTTCAAAAAATATACAAAGAAAAAAGAAAAAAAAATTCCCCTTTTTTTGTTGCCGAAGAAAGTACTCTGATACCAATTGTTAAGTACCAAAGATATGAATACAAAAACACCATAAATATGAAGAGACAATGTAGATAAAATCCCACTTTATTATTATGAAACCGCTTGAGGTAGGGCAACACCATACAATAGATCCTATTATGGAAGGGATCCTCTTTTATTCACTTGTCTCTTCGAGGGGGAAACCTCCTAATGGTCTACCACTCGAAATGCAATACTTCTTCTTCACATCCCATTACATTGCTTGAACCCCTTTATATAGTGTTATCAATCACCTAAGAATATTATAGAGGAAGAACCTTCTAGAAGTAGAACCTTCTAGTAAGTCCTCTTACATTTATTATGTTTATACTAATATATCTAACTACCATAGTGGGACTTATTTAATAATATAGTGGACCTAGTTCACCTTACATTGAATGACCTCCACTATTATCATTATGGGCCCTCCAGGCCCCCCACTACCTCTTTAGCTACACTACAACAGGTGAGAAAGAGATGATGAGTGGTTTCTTCATTGTTCATGCGAAGTAGACATATACCAGGTCCAACTTTGTTCCTCTTGCTCATCATCTCCCGAGTTAGTACTTTGTTGTTTAGTGCAAGCCACATAAATAAAATAGTTTTTTTCGGAGCCGTTACCTTCCAAAGTTTTTGCCACCACCAAATTTAGTAGTATAATTACCTCCTACCATATTCTTGTTCCAAATGAGTTCATCTTCAAAAGGACTAATTCTAATGTGATTTCTCTGAACAAAATCTATAAAATTATTCCATTCTAAAGCCCACTCTCCAGCCAAATTTAGATCAACAACACTCAAATCCTTAAGACAATATGATTGTACAAGCTGACATTGTCACAAAGTTTAGAATTTCTTTACTAATCCAAAGAAAGTGTTGAATAATTCTTTTGAGAGAGAGACTCTTCTGTCACAACGCATGATTGCATCAACACCAACTCTGACTTGTAAACCATTACCAACTTTCCCTGCCAGGAAGTTTCCAATCACTATAAAATCCAAAGTCATTACTTTCCATTGATTAGACCCATTTTGAATGCATTTCCTTTATCTTAACCAGTCAAGTATAATGCTAAGGGCAATATATTTTTTAATTAGGAATGTGTGTGTGTGTGTGTGTGTGTGTGTGTGTGTGTGTGTGAGAGAGAGAGAGAGAGAGAGAGAGAGAGAGAGAGATCCTGAAAAAAGTTACTACTTTAATTTTAATAAGGAATTGAATGGCATATTTTATGAAGGATTCCATATCAATACTAGCATATCACCTAAATGGGTACATGGGGATGTTGAAGTGATTGGGAGAAGGAAACATAGGATGAAGCAAGAAAGAGTTTTTTCTATCTCCATTTTGAAGTCACTATATAAGAAGTCATTGGAGATTTTTTTGAGCAAATATCTTATGTTGACGATATAAACGAGCTTTCAACTTTTTTATAATTTGACCTTTTATATATCTCATTATTTGCTTATTGAATCCATTATTACATGCCTTTGTGCAAAGCATGTTCACGTTTCTACCACAACCTTTAAGATAAATTGTGAAACTATGAAAACAAATATAATTTCACCTCAAACTATAGGAATAGATGGATACAATGTTTGAATCTATCGAACTTAAGGAAGGAATTAAAGGAGAATAAGGCTACATGTGCAAGTATCTAATTATTTAACTAGCCAAATGTTAACTATTTGACTAATATGAATAATTATAAATATTCTTCTAATTATAATAGTTATGTATGATTATAATGAAGGTCATTTTTTTTGTAAGTTAGCATTTTATTCTATTGATATTGTACAAAACATTTACAGTAAGAGCCCACTGCAACCTGCCACAAGGGAAACCAAGATTGTAGTGGTTCAAAAAATATCCAATTTGTTTTTAATGCCAGCATGAGAATAATTGTTTATTATCAGAGTTTTGCTTAATTGAAATAAGTCTAAATTATAAATAAAACTCTAGATATTGTGAATCTGTTAGGGATTCTATAGTTGATTATCAATAGGGAAAATTTAAGAGAGAACTAAGAGCCCGGTGATAGAGCCTAGCCCTGATCTTTAATGTCTGAGCTAACATGGATGATTACCTAACTAGAGGTGAATTGTTTTTCTAGGTCTGGATTTTTGCTTTCCTGGTGCTAATCTTGTTTGAGAGACTCCATATTCCAAAGGAGTTTGAATAGGGATTTGTGTTTTTTGTCTAGGAATTCCAATATGTACATGAATTGTTGAACCCCTATATCCTTCATCAACTACTTTGATAAGTGTTCAATGTGCCTAGAACTTTAGTTCTCAAACATTTGAGTCACTGTCGATTTAGTTTGCTAGTAAAAGTTTATTTGCTGAAAATATTTTCCCAAAATATTTTGTATCTTGGCTTCTAGAAAATCATGTATCTACGACCAAGTTATAATTTCTATCTATTTGAAAGAGGTATCACCTCTTTTTTCTCTTACCCTCTATTTTATTTCTTCAACTTCAAGATTTGATATTGGCATGAGGTCCCTTATAGTAACACATGGTTGCCTCCCTAGCTTCCTTTTTTTCCTTTGTAAGTTTGCTAGGAGGTGGCCTACTTTGCCTGGGTCGACCCCTTCGAGTGTACCATAAGTCATGGGAGATTTCCCCTTGTGATGCATGTTGGGCATCGTGGAAAACAATGAAATGATGCTCAACCCAAAGCCTATTGCGACTCAAGGATGGGTAGGGAACTACCGATCATAATCTTTCTTGAGATAGAGTGAGATTTTAACTAAAGGCCACAAGCAAGTTCTCAACTAGGGTGACTCTAAGACTAACTGTGAATAAACGTTGGGGAAGATGGAGAGTGATACTTTGTTGATGGGAGATAAGAGGGTCAAATTGCCACCTAAGAGAGCCCTCAAAACATCAACAACAATAAAAAAAAGTAGAGCTAGGAATATTGTGACATACCTATAAATCCATGCGTTGAAGGGTTGGGGGCTGACACTACTTGCGAGCCAACTCATATCCATGATTTCTTGTCGAAGGGCCATCAAGGTTCCAATGAAAATCATGATTCTTCCCATCTGACCATTCGTACTAGGCATGACACTTGAAGCAAGCTGCCATAACTTGGTATCAATTCTCATCCCTTCACACCAGGGCCTTCTACATTACTCCTTTCTCGTTGAGATGGATAGTGTCTACATGCCTACCATTCTTCCTAAGGAATGGCCACTACCTATACTCTCGAATGATGGTTTCATCCTCATATTGCCTCCTTCTACACCCCATCCAGGGATAATTAAGGTTGTAGTAATATATATTATTAGTAATTTTTTTAAACCGAAACTGGGAGATATTATATGAAAAACAAAGTTGTAGATAGACAAGAAGAGTATAAACACTGCAGATTCATATGATGGACCAACTTACAAAACAAACCTTCTCCCATCAAGAGAAGGAAAGGGAGTGATACAACCATTGAAGGGACTACCAAAAGACATGAAGAATAAATTTACAAGAAGGTTGAGGAATCCCTAAACATTGATGAGGTAAAATGAAAAAAGGCAATCCAAAATTGAAGAAGGACGTCATAATTTGATAAATGGGGTCACATTTCAACTTCAAAAGGAGAAAGAAGACAAGATTCAAGAAGGTCACCCAAAGATACTTGAAGAAGTTGAACTCCATCTTGAGGATGTACATGTTAAATATGATGATATTATCTCTAAGGCTAGAGTAATCAAAGACCAAGCAAAAAGAATAGAGGTTGTCATTATATTTGAAAAGAAGATAGAGGAAATGGGTGTGCAAAGTGAAATAAAACCATCAAATGTGAAACCATATCGACACTCTCATTACCAATAAAGATTTCAAGGAAGACAAGAATATCAATATCAACATTATGAAGGAATAAGATGGAATACTCATCAATATTCATGGAATAGGGCGTCACAACACTATTATTCAATAGGATGTTATAAGAGACCAACAACTATTACAAAATGGAGAAGCTACAATAACAATACATGAAATCAAAGGAAATAAAATTATGTAACAACCAACCATCAAGGATTAAGACCGAAAAACATTGAGTTTGGATGAATGGATCATCATCAATGGAAAGAAGAAAGTGGGAAAATAAGAAAATCATATTACTTGGTTTCGTCGCATGTAAAGCCTTTAACTACAAAGCTTTGAGGACAAAGCTTTTGAAGGAGGGTACTATGGTGTCACCCCAAGGAGGGGATGTTATATTTTGGAGTGCACCCAGACTCATCGCACACACACCTTAGGTCTGGTTTAGGTTCTCAACAATATACACAAATATTACACAATTTGAACTGTGAAAATAAACACACTGAGATGCCTAACTACTTAGCATAGAGGAAATAAAAATACCAACAATTAGATCATGCTTAGTACACATGAATTTTAATAAAATCCTTCACCAAATCATTACATGAAATTTGGGCTCTCATACCAAGGAAAATGACCCCTTTTTTATACAAAATAAAATGCCAAAACACTTATAAAACCCTCCTCGGTTTTTGTACCCAAATTTGGTCAACTCAGTTGACTGTAACACCCCTTTCTCCCGTGACAAGGATGACTGTAACAGATTGTTCCATCCCTCCTTTGCTGCCCCAAAACTACCCCAATGCCTTACCTTGTTGTTGATTGTTTTAGGCTGTCATATCAGTCCCTAAACCTGTCCTCAAAAATTGTCCTTAAGTATGTGACTAAGGTACAGATTTGCAGTCCAATATACTTGTTGTTCCAGCCTCTTAGAGTTGTTGTACCAGCCCTAAAATTCAGCCAAAAAGTCATGTAGTTGACCTCTAAACCTCCAGAACAACCCCAACACTTAGATGCTATCCTAAGCCACTACGTTGAGCCTCAAAAACAAGGTCGCTCCCCTTAGAACCTAACCATATACTTGTGGCTAGGTTCTACATGCAAGCTAAGTCTCCTCCTCACATGAAACAACCCCTTTCTCTGTTCAAAAATCCTTGAAACCATAGGTTGATCCTTCTAGGATTGGCAGTTGCATGTCCTAGGCCTAAGTCAACCTCCTTTTCCTTGGTTGAGTCCTCGTCCATCCCTACACAAATCTGCGACTTGCCTCTCTCTTCCCGCTACCCTACTCATCCCTCTTCACCAAGGAAACCTTCCCAAGACAAACACAAAACGACATATCTGAGGCCTTTTAGCCTCCTCCATTTGTTGGTTACAGTCACTGCACTTCTCACCTTCAAGATCAATGTCACAATGACCTTATAATTCACTTCTCACATGAACTCCTTTATATGTAACTCTAAAGGGGTGTGGAAGAATCCCCTAAGATAACTCAATATTAAATTAGACTTGTTAATTCCTCTATGTGGGTGTGAAGCCCCAACACAAGCCCACAAATCACATAAACAAGACCATGAATCCCTACCTTCATTTGAATGGAATTTTCATTGAAACGAACCGAGTATTCTAGTGCCAACGAAGATTCCCACATACCTTATACCATGGCCTCCAGTGGGAATACCTCTCAAAGCTAAAAAAACATCAACACTCCCTTTTAGCGAGGGAAGTATTCCATCCTCCAACACCTGGATGTACCTTTATCTCCCACACTAGAAGTGGATTTGTCTCTTGCACTGGATTTGCTACCATAGTTGCACTCCAATTCTCCTGACTGGTTGGTCCCTCTATGATCGAATCAAATCCTACTCTCCAATCCTCATGATTGGTTGCTTCCTCTATCACAAAACAAGATGTGTTGAAAGGCATGGATCCTCCTGGGAAGACATGCAACTCCTAGAAGCCTCTCGCTTTTGAATCCCATGCCTGGCCTCCTTGACCCATGACACCTTCCTATGAGTCTTGAAAGATGTCTCTCTCCCACCTGAAACTGAGGGTGAAATCCTTCTGAATGGACAACTCTCCTCCGATCCCAATGATTCTCTTTGAGATTGAGCTCCCTCTGAGTCTGCATACTCCCTTTGAAGTCTGAATTCCTCTTAAAAATCTTGGGAGGGTGATCCTCCCTACCCCACACCATACTCCGCCCTCTTCACCAAGGAAACCTGCCCAAGAAAAACATAAAACAATAGATCTGAGGCCTTTTAGCCTCCTCCATTTGTTGGCTACAGTCACCACATTTCTTACCTTCAAGATCAATGCCGCGATCACCTTATAATTCACCTCTCATGTGAAATCCTTTATATACAACTCTTAAGGGGTGTGGAAGAAGCCCCTAAGTTAACTCAATATTAAATTAGACTTGTTAATTCCTATATGTGGGTGTGAAGCCCCAACACAAGCCCACAAAGCACATCAACAAGACCATAAATCCCTAGCTTATCCCAAGGTCGTTTTCACTGAAACAAAAGAGTAATATGGTGCCAACAAAGATTCTCACATGCCTGACACCATGGCCTCTAGTGGGAATACCTCTTGAAGCTTATTGTGGGCTTGAAAACAATTGTAAATCAACTGATCTTTGGAGTTGGGATAAGAAGAATCTCCTCTTTGAGACTCTTGTTACACTTGTTATTCTTTATGGATGTGAAGTTTGGGGCTGCAGTATCTCTCGTGAATCCTGGAGAAATATAGAGAAAATACAAAAGAATTTGATAACCTATAATCTCAAAATTAAAGGAAATATACCCTATCCCATCCTCCGCTTAGAAACAATCCTCTCTCCTATTGAGAGCATGGCTATGACTAGATACCTAATGTATAAGAACAAGTTAAACAACATGGAAAAAAAGAGGCTTCCTAAAATTGCTTCAAAATCGAGTCATAACCACCATCGACTCAAGAGAGGATGGCATAAAGATGCCCAGTCTTGGCTAAACTATTGGGGAATCATGGAAGACACCATTTTGCAGAATAAAGATACTATTAAAAAAACGTCGAATCAAAATTTAAGGAGAAAATGTGGTGTGATAAAGAGTTAGAGGAAAAAATAAAATTAAGGTATTATAAGGATGTAATCAATCCTAATCTAGAAGATCAAAATTATCTATTTGTTTTGCCAAGTGTAAAGAAAAAAAATAGCATTGATAAGATAAGAAAAAATTCTCATGAACTCCATAGTGAAATTGGGCGTTGATCAATTCCTAAAATGTCATGGGATGAAAGAGTGTGTCACCTTTGCGACACTAAGAAGGTTGAAGATGAAAAACACTTTCTCTTAGATTGTCCAGCCTATACCCATATTAGATCTCATTTTCAAAATATTTGTCACACTACCAACCTTCCTAACCTCTTCGCTCAACAAAAGTATGGTGATCTTGGAAAGCTTCTCTTAATGATTTTCGAGCATAAAAACAAAATTCTAAAGAATCGCAAGTAACTACTTACCCTCTTAAGGTCTGATAGACCAATTCGGTCTCTGTGGACGTTAATCAATATCATCATCATCATATCATATGACCCCATGGGGCGCATATACAGGGTTAAATGTATATGTTATGACCCTATAGGGGGCATATATGGGGTTAGATGTACATGTAATGGGTAAATGTATATGTAATAGTGGTCGGCCTAATAACAAATGGGCCACATGTGCAATGTGTGAAAAGGTATATATAGAGACCATGTAGTCATTATTGAGGACATGGATTTGGGATGTATGAATGTATTTGGGTATTTGGAGGAGGTTCTCCTATTATATAAGGAGTTGTTGTGTAACTCATCTCTCTTATCTATCTTGGAGTTGTGCTTCATGCTCACATTGATGTACATGGTGTGTACTTATGGTTTGGTATAATATTTTAAGGTTTTAGTTCATAACATTTTCTCTACCTTTTCCTCTTCCACTTCCTCTTGATCTTCAAGAACTTCAAATCTGTTGCTGGAGGGGATGGTCCTAATTGAGGTTTTTTTGGCTATGATCCCTTGGGATAATTCTTCTTGCACCTTCTAAATACTTGTTTGAATGGTTTGTGCTTATTATGTTTTGGGAGGTTGGAGCATGATTTGAAAGGGTATGTGATTCTTGAATGCTTGGGTAGCTCTTTGTGAAGTGTCCATACCCATTGAAAGAGTTGCACTTGAAAAAATCATGCTCATAGCCTAAGGCTTGAAGATGACTACAACCCTCCATATTGCGTTGAATTTCTTCCAGAAGGCCTCTTTCTATATCCATTTCCACACAGATTATGGCACGGGTGTAATTATTCTCTTTTGGCTTAGCTTGATAAATGTAATGACCCAACTTGTCTCCAATAGTTTTGAGAGAAGTGTGATCATAGAGCATGATGGGGAGGTACTTGATCCATACAGGGACAATCAAGATCTCCATATCCGGATCAAAATCAAGGGTCTAGTGGGAAAGAAACATGCCCATGTAACACATGAAGTAGAGACTTGATCTAAAATTCAAGTCCCTCTCCTCTTTACTGTCAAATAAGAATAGATAATGACCTTTACCACAATAAATACACTAGCGCAAAACATTCCAATGCTTTATGTCCATACTTGAATTGCTTGAGGGTTGGCCTGTGTACTTTTTGATTAAGGTTTTTTCATGCAACAAAATGGATTTCCTTTTTTCCCATGGATTCAAAATTTCCAGCCTGGGAATGTCTTCTGACCTTTTAAAAAATATAGTCTTCACTAGGTGAATCTCACCGAGAGGTTTCAAGGATCTGATCATTGAGACAAAAGCCTCCTCCTTATGACCGGTGGGCACGCCCAAGATAATGATTGCGCCACAAGATGTGGATTCTGTTTGTATGGCGACAAAACCCTAACTATACCTCTCCCAGGGTGGTTGCTTCCATCTTGACGACTTTCTCGCTTTAGCATACAGAGTATCAATGTCTTCATAGAGCAACGATGGTGGTGGCTAGGATAAACCATAGCTATAGAGGAAAAGGTATGCCTGCATGCTCTATGTTCTCGCAAATCTTTTCAAGTCTAATACTAGTTCATTAAAATTAATATATATAATAATAACAAATTGAGTGAGTGATTGAATACACACACACATGGAAACACACATCGAATTAAATCTTCTATCATATTAAAACAATATTGAAGATATCTATCATAATTTTACAACAATTCTCTCTACCTCCATAAAAAATTCTCTATCGAAGTGTTGTATAAAAATAAGAACATAATTGGCAAGCCTTGGTATGATAACGAGTGTAAACTTGCTAGAAAAGCTATTATGGATGCTTGTAATGGGTCTTTGAAATATGATAAGATTAATAGATACAAGGCCCTAATTAAAAGAAAAAAATCACACTACATAAATAAAAAGCAAGAGAATTTTTTGCACCTTTCTAAGCTAGATCCAAAGAAATTTTGGAAGCAAATTCTGACTCATAAAACTAAAGAAAATGCTACGATTCCCTTGATAGACTGCGATTCCTACCTTAAATTTTTTTACGAATCTCGTAATGTCTTGGACAATTTTCCAAAAGTGTCTACAAAAGATGATGTTTTTTTCTATAGAAGACATAAAGTTTGGGGTTAAGCTACTTGCAAACAGGAAAACTAAGGACATCAAGGGCGACCAAGATAAAATTTTAAAAATTGGAGGGCCTATTTTGATCCCTCACATACACAAGCTCTTATTCTGTAGAATGATGTCAAGTCTTGGATAAATCATTGGGGAATAAAAGAAGAAGTTATTATGCATAATATCTATGATATTAAAAATATTGTACAAGCTAAATTTAAGGAGAATCTATGGTGCGATAAAGAATTAGAGGATAAAAGAAAATTAATATATTATAAGCAGGTGCTCAACCCTAACCTTGAAGATCAAAAGTATCTCTATGTTTTGACTAGCGTAAAGAAAAGAATCAATGTTGCTAAAATAAGAGCTAATTCTCATGAGCTGAACAATGAAACTAGGTGTTGGACAATCCCCAAAACAACATGGCAAGAAAGAATCTATCACATTTGTGACACCAAGAGGGTTGAAGATGAAAAACACTTTCTCGTATAATGCCATGCATATACCCAAATTAGATCCCAATTTCCAAATATTTGTCACAATATCGACCTTCCTAACCTTCCAAGTCATCAAAACTTTAGTGATCTTGGAACACTTCTCTTAATGCTTTTCAAACATAGAAATAACATTTTAAAAAAATTCAAGTAATCTCTTGCTTTTCTTAAGATCTGATAAACCAATTTTAATCTCAGTGGACGTTAACCATCATCATCATATATATAATATTAATTAAAACTATTTATCATATTATATAAATAAAAATATATACCAACACATCCCCTCTTTATATATATAACAATAATTATTAATAAAATATTGATAAAAAAATAATAATCCAAATTTATTATTAATTACTTAATTAATATAATATCATAACTAATTAGTATATACCAAATACTAATATCTATTAATAATAGGTAATACTATATATATAATTATTAATGAACTTTATTTATTTATTTTTGTGTCATTATTAACATTTAAAATTCTTTTATGCTTATTGTGTGAAACGTTCTCTAGTATAAATTGATCGTTTCATAATCAATATTTACTTTGAAAATAGCATAAATTCTTTTTTAATTGAGCATGTCCATTTTGTGTGTCCATCCCAACACAAACTCCTTCCCCACCACAGTGTTCATCCCCACCATATCTATTGAAAAAGTTCCATGCTCCACCCTCTCAATGTTCACTACTCCTTACCTCACTCATTTTTCCTTGGAAATATAAGCTTGAAAGTGCTTACATTTTAATCACGATATCATTAACATTAATTAGTTATTAAATTTTGGAATTTAAAAGTTTTATAGTTGGTTATTTAGGAATTTTTATTTTTGAGTGGGTTTAATGATTAAGAATATTTGTTTCTTCTTTGGATGTTATATGTTCAAATTGAGAGAGAGTAGAGTATGTATACCTCCGTAGACTTTAGTAAGTAAATCATATAGAGAGAATCCCTTGTCCCACAAATAAAGGAGTCTCATACACCAATTTGATGTCTCGCTTGATAATGACCTTAAAAAAGCTTATTATTTTTATTATTTAATTAAAACCCTTATATTCTAGATAATTGTCACAATAAGAACAAATTTAATACTATGTCATTTAACATAATCAACTTTATAAAAATTTATTAATTATTAATGGTAATTCATATATAAGATCTGTCTTGGTTTTCATAAATGTGTACATCAAAAGTAGATTCAAATTTTCAAAGGAGAATTTAATTTGGAGTATTTTTTTATTGGGCAATTATTTAGTGATAATTCTAATAACAAATATAATATTATAATAAAAATTGAAATCAAATTTAAAGAATTCATTTTGAAATTTGTTTTATTTTATGGAACAATTTAAAAAATAAAAATAAAATGTTTTTAATGGAAAAAGCAAAATGAATTCCCACACCATAAATATAGCTATACCAAGTGATAATTTTAATAACAAATATTATATTATAATAAAAATGGAAATCAAATTTAAAGAATTCATTTGGAAATTTGTTATATTTTATGGGATAATTTTTAATTTTTTTTAAATGAAAAAAACAAAATGAGTTCCCAAACGTGAAATACTGCTATATCAAATAATAATTTCATTGAAACCTAAGAATTGCCTTTAGATTTAAAAAGAAAAATGAAAACATATTGTCATGGTTGGTTGGTTAAGGTTTGATAATTAATCAAAACTAAGCTTTTCCAACCAACCTATCTACGTGTTTGGTAAACTTTTGACACAAGTTATTTTGAAGAAAATCCAACTTGCACATTAAATTATGAGTAGATACATAATTAATTAATTAATTGTGTTGTGAGTAATTAGTAAATTCATATGGCAAGAGGAGAGAGATGGGTAAACATTTCGTAAGTGGTGTTTGTGGGTGGTTTTAGTTCGCACAGAGTATCATCTTTTCCCTAGATGGAAACAACGTTCAACAAGGGAAATTTAATAACTTCACCTCTACATCAAGATTGCCATTAATGATATAAACATTAGATAAAGTGAACCACTTGCAGTGTTAGGGACGTGGTCACATGATAGATGACGTGTTTTGTCATTTTTTTCTTTTTTCTTTAAAAAAAAAGGAATTGAAGATCTATATTATATATAAAGGGTTGCTCCATAGGTAAAACAACAGACAAAAATTACAAGAGCTGGCTCATTGCTATATGAGTCCATTTTTGTTAATCTACTTTTAAAAAGTGTAATTAGATGTCTATACTATCGAGCAGTTCAACTACCAAATTTTTTTACAAATTGTCTTAGGAACAATATACATTTAAAAAACATTCAAAGTTCATTCTCATGATTATGTATTTCCTAAAACTCAGTTTGATCCGAGATGATGTCTTCTCCATAGGTTCTGCTTGAACTTCGCCAGAATTTTCAATTTGTGAATTTGTTGGAGTTTGATTATTGGAACCCAAGTTTGAATTATGTGGAATTGCTATTGCTTGAAATTGATTACCATCTTCCTCAAGGGAATCCAGACGTCGAAGAAGGCTTGCAAGTGTTATTTCTAAAGCCTTGACTCTTTTATTCTCTTCTTCTTTTGTCTTGATCCCATTGTTTTCCTATTCTAGGGAGTCAAGTCGTTGGGTAAGCATAGCTACCATATACTCAAGAGCAGAGGTTCTATGGCTCTCATTTTCAAAAGAATCAATTCACTGAAAGAGGACTTTGATCATTTGGTCGACATTTGTGAAATTGGTTGTATATTCCTTGTGCTGCATCCGAGAGCCTCAAATAAGTCTTTGTGTCTTCTTAATATTCTTTTTATTTCACTCCACAAAGGGTCCATGGCTTGGTGTCCTTTGCTTCTCCTTTTCTTGTAATTGCTTGGGTTACCCCAAATGGAAAAATTGTAATTGGAATTTTGTAAATCCCACTTGTGACCGAAATTTTTTCCCTCTGCCCCCTAGCAGGTGCAATTGAGAAGGAGGTTAATATTGAAGTGGATACCAAAGACGAACTGAGTTCTAACAGGATTTAAGTTGTCGTGTTTCAGAAATTGGCAATACTGGATTTTCTCCCTCTTTCCTTCACACCCAAGTTCGAAGACATTAATAGCAAAAAGAGGCTTGGAAATGGGGTACCCCTAGTGTGTAATACTTTTTAGATGGGGCC
>ML801681.1:266156-283996 GCA_009831015.1 Picea engelmannii
AATAGACAAGTATTAACCATATCATTCAAGAGAGAGAAATGAAGTTTTCTCAATAGGGGCAAAAATTTGAGCCAAGTAGCTCTTATCACATGAGAGAGTTATGTTAAAATGAAATGAATTTGGTCTTTATTTATACAAGACCTCAATAATGAGTATGTCCACATAATATTAAGGTAAACCACAAAATAGGGAGAGCGACCTCCCTTATTTTTCCCCTTTACAAAATTAATTTGATTTTTACACAAAATAATCCCTAAAAACACGATGTCATGCCTCTAGAGGGTGACGTTTTGGCATCTTTAGCAAGTCGTTGGGTTTTTGAGGAAGAAGTTGGGCCCCCAAAGGCCATGTGTCATCATGCTAGGTGTCCTCCTCTCCATCAATCATGCTAAGCCATTATTGAACTTCACCACCATCATCAAAACCCTAGCCCCAAGGTGACGTCAAGCCCAAAAGTGTGATGTATGGCGTCCAAAGGCAAATCGTTGGGCGGGGTGAGGGCTAGGTATCTTCCTTCGAGATATATTCTCTTGCCTCCAATGGCAACGTCCATCATCTGTAAACTCTAGTGTGTGGGCCATGGCATCCAACCTATGGGCTTCCTTCCCTAATGAAGGCCCAAGCTGGGCTTGCTCCTCCAAATTTTCCATCAAACAAGGTCCTGCAAAGATAAATGAATGCACCCTCAAAGGGTCTCAAGTCAAATGTATCATAGCAAGTAAAATCAAATTTAATACAAGAGCCACCTAAACATGTGCATCCGAACTACCTTATCAAATTAAACAAGTGCTCAAATGCCCTGTGCAATTTGCCAAGTTTAGGTATGGTAGGGTTGTCAATGCGACCTATTGGGTGAGTCATTCCTCGGGTCAAGGGGTGTTTCCTAGGTGGACCCTCTCTTAGCCATGTAAGGAAGATGGAATGGAATGGGGGTGAGACTTTTGAGCATGGGGTTCATGACATACAAGGGTTCATAGTGTCTCATTTATGGGTGCCTTTGTAGAGGGTGAGTTGCACCTTCATTTTCAATGCAACCTTTTTCCAAGCCCATTATTTGTCATTAATTAATTACAGTCCAAAACATTTGGGTACTCCAATTGGGTAACATAAGATTTGAAGGAGTATCAAAATGTCACTTTAAGCTAGAGGTACACAGAGTGCCATATGGGTAAACCAAAGAGTGTACCGCACTTGTGTAGATCCCTCAACAAGTGGGACATTTATATATGTGAAATTCGTTTTTCTAGGTCTTCAATTCTTTTAAGAGAAACGTTTCATTGTTCTCAAGACCTCTTTGGATGAGCATCTAGAAGGTTATAATTTTGTCTTTTATCTTTTTCCAGCTACATTCCCTCTAGGCCTTCAACCCCTTCTTCCCATGAAATGAGTTACAATCCCTTCTTGGGTCAGTACACCCGAAAATCCCAAAAGATAAGGAGACGAAAAGGATGAAGTGTGAAAAATGATAAGTATGATTGGGAATGGTATGATGACTCATCAAGGAGACCTCCTAGTAGCAAACCTTTCCCCAAGGGTGACCACTTACTAGGTCACAATGTCAACCACCAAGGTGAAATAGGACAAAGAGCATAATTTCCAAGTAGAAGTTCTATAATCAAAAGTAGAGTTAAATGCAACATACTAAAATGCCTCAAGTATTAAAGTGAGACTTACCACAATACCTGACTTGTACCTTGTGGAGAAAGACCCATTATCTATCGGAAAAAAGACCTATGTGGTGGATGCCATCATGATGAACTGAATAAGATGGTGGAGAAGAGGATCTCCATATGTGTAAATGGACATCATGGGTCAATCTATCCCTTGACACTCCATGTCTTCAACCTGAGGGCCTCGAGACATCATCTCCTTAGTTATCCCTAGAAATGCGGAATAACACTAAGAACACTTATCTTAAAGATATGCATGCCACTGCAAAGGACGAGCATTCCTCCCAACCATAGTATTTTTGTTCCAAATATCAACAACAATTAGCCCCTGGTCTGGGGCTATGAATCCACAAGAGACGGTGGTCCCTAAGGCTGTTTAAAGTCCCCCTCTCAATAGTCAAAACTCACAGCTAATTCCAGTCCACCGACTCTCTTCCCCTCAACCTGCACAACCCAAGGGATGTAATCCACCTTCACTTCTCACAATCCCTCGGGCCTTTAAACTCCCCTCTAGGGCTTCCAACATAGGTTGGAAGGGAATTCTACTTGTTGGGACTTCAGGAATCCCACAGTTGCATACACAAATTCTCCCAACAATAAAATGCATGCTTCCTTGGTGGAATTCGAAAAGCTCATTACTCCCAGGCACATAGCCTCTTTCTCCACGAAAATATAGTTCCAAACAACATTCAAACATGTCCACAATAGCTACCTTCTAGCTTCAGCACTCAAAACTCCATTGGTGACCAGAAAACTCCATGTAAAAACTGTTCTCCATGCAAAAACATGAATGCATAGTTCCAATCCCCTCCCCATATGAATTTCCTCTCTTTCTTTTGCTTGTTTGACTTGCACTCTTCCCCAAGATGATTGTACTCAGCCCCCATGCTCCCAATAACTATGGTATGTGACTCTCACACCCACCCTCTTACATGAATTCAATGATTGGGCTATAGAACACTCAACAACTAATGGAAGGTTCATGGTAAGGATAATTTTGAAGGAAATAAGAAATGGGTTTTGGTTTAATAGATATGGGTAAACTCTCCCCCTTGGATCCCTTCCCTCTCTTGTGGATATTTAACCCCCAAATCTTCGTCCATGTCCATCTGCAACTGGCGATACATTTTATTCCTAATATTGAATTTATATCATTTACATATTACATCGCTTTGGCTCTCGGCCATATACTATATTTACAATATACATTACTTGGCTCTCGGCCACATACTATATATACAATATACATCGCTAGTCTGGGATTTGAAAATGGGGATGTTACATTCCCCTCCCCCCACAAACTGCATTGTTCTCAGTGCACATAACCATACAATTTACACATCGACATACATACATACATACATACATACATACATACATATACATATACATATACATATACATATAAACATGACATCAATTGCTTGATAATTTTTTTGCAACTTAAGGACTCGCACAACAATCCCAACCAACAACTCCCCTTTCCCATCAACCCACACATCGGTTGTACATGAAATCTCAGAGTTGTGGCTCCAGGAACTTCAACTGCCAAAATAGAGTCTTCATTCACTTATGTACAAATGTACATTCAATTTTCTTCAAAATTTTCAAAAATTTACGGGTATGTTTCCCGCATGGCTTCCTCGTTCTCCCATGTCGTGTCTTCAAGACCGTAATAGGTCCATTAAACCTTTACCAATTTGATGGCTTTGTTCCTCAGCACTTTGGTTTTTCGGTCCAGGATGCACACGGGTTCCACCCGAAAATCCCCTTCGTCCTCCACCTGGATCACATTCCAATCAATCACATGATTAGGATCATATACATACATTTTTAATATAGACGCATGGAACACGTTATGAATTCTCATGGATGTGGGTAATGCTAGCATATATGCAACTGGTCCTATCTTTTGTAAGACGTCAAAAATCCCATGATATCTCACTACCAACTTTGGGCAACTTCCCAATTTCAGTGAGGTTCTCTTGGCTTTAACTTTTAAAAACACATGCTCTCTCACTTTGAATTCTCTATTTGTTCTCTTTTCATCAACATAGGTCTTCTATCGATCTTATGCAACTTTCAAATTATGCTTGATCTTTACCATTTGTTCTTTTGTTTCCTTTAATAATTCTGGCCCAATCATGGCTCTGTATGCTGGGTTATCCCAACATACTCGTGTGTTGCATTTCCTACCATACAGTGCTTCAAATGAGCTCATATTCAATGATTCCCGATACCCATTATTATAAGCAAATTCAACTAAGTGGATATAGTCTTCCCACCTAGAAGGCTTGTCCATTACATACATTCTCAACATAGCTTCAATTATTCGATTACTCCTTTATGTCTGCCCATCCAACTCTGGGTGATATGTCATACTAAAATTCAAATTTGTCCCAAATCCCTTAAACAACCCCTTCAAAAAATTAGAAGTGAACTTGGGGTCTCAATCCGATACTATTGCCTTAGGCACACCATGTAGCCTAACGATTTCTCTCATATAAATTTCTCCAATGCTGGTTTCCTTATGAGTTACTTTTACAGAATGAAATGCGCAGCCTTTGTAAGCTTGTCCAACACTACCATTATGGAATCATGTTGCCTTGTTTTCCTAGGAAATTTGGTAACTAAATCAATAGTAACAAGTTCCCATTTCCATTTAGGAATGGGCAATGGTTGTAGCAATCCTGTTGGATGCATGTGCTCAGCTGGTGCAGACCCCCTCTCTCTCCTCGGGGCTACTCGACCTCTCGGTATAGGATCGTTCAAGTCTCTGAGCTGAATTAGCTCCTCGGAACCCTGCTAGCCCCCAAATTGATTTAACACAGACCCCTTATCTCCTTAGGCGCAGGTCCTTATGTAACCCGTAGTCCCTTTTCCTGGCGCTCTTGGAAATTTTAAACTAGCGGGCATTAGCTCCTTCCACTAGGCCCCTCCTTCATTTATATGACCTCGGGTTGTGACCCCGGGCTTAACCCAAAAGGCGCTTCCAACTTATGGATTTAGTTGTTTTCACAATGACAAAATCCTTTTCCCCTGAACTCTGAACCACAAACACAACTTGTGTGAGGATCAATGGTCCCCGCCACTTCTTTAGATCAACGACCCTCAATGACTTCGGGCTTCAAGAGTTTTGGCTTAACCAACTCTGCTTTCCTCCGAAGTACACAGATCTCCACCACATACCCCTTCCAGATCCAATGGTCTGGATTTCTTCACCTTCGTGACTTCAGAGATTTTGCTTCTGCTCCACGCAGATCTCTCCGAGCTCTTTCTTATAAACTCTCTGATCTTTCTCCACCTGTCTCTCTGGACGATGAATGGTTTTGATTCACTTCGGAACTTCAGGACTTTGGTGAGTCCTCACTCCTTGCACATAAAAATGGCTAAAGTCTCATGCACTTACCTGGATCCAATGATTGTTGGTCCTTCATGCCCATGTCCGATGAAAAGGATCTATTCTCCTCCTCTGTGCGCTCTTTTGAGTGTCCGGACGTAGAATTCGACGGTCCAGATATCCTCCTATAGTTGATCCGACGGATGTTGTCGCTCCTCCTCCTGAGCTTCTTCGTTCTTCAGAATTGGAAGAATTTGTAAATATTCAAAGGCTGTGAACTTTGAACCTCCTTCGAGCCCGCTACTTTGGGTCTCGTCTGTGCTTCTTGCAACGTTATCCCTCCTTAAGCTTCATCAACATAATTTGACCTTGTCTATGGTGCCTCCTTGCGATCTTCTTATAAACTTTCACTTTCACTTATGAGCTTGTGAACTTGCTCAAGAATTCAAAGGGGTCTCGGCTATCTACTTTCCTCAAAGGGTTTCTTGCGCTCTTCAGGCACTTAACACTCATCCTCCTGAGATGTTCTATGGCTTAAACCTCAAAGGGTCTTAGCCTTCTGTTTTTCTCTGCTGAGATTTGGTGCGCAAAGGCACTATCCCTCCTGATCTTTTTAAAGTTGAAATACTTTACCTCCAACACTCTCCTTGTGCTTTCCCGAGCCTTCAGATGAAATCTTTCAACACTTTGTCTAAGTGTTGGCCTGGTGCACTCCTTACACAGGTCTTCCTCCAGACTCCTGATCTCTCTCAAGTTCACTAGTGCACTCCTTGCATTCGCTCAATGCACACTTACAGAGCTTCTCCCTACAGTCTAAGAAGTTGACTGTCTCCTAGCGCACACTTGCGCTTGCTCAATGCACTCCTTGTAGTGCTTCACCCCCAGAGTGTTCAATAACTATGTTTTCTTCAACTTCTCCAACACTTCAGAATGTGTTGGTCTTGTGCACTCTTTTCACCTGCTCAAAGCACTCCTTACTGAGCTTACAAAGTGTTCAAAAACTCTATAGTGTCTTCCTCTGACACTTCTCTCAAAGAGCTAGAGAAGAGTTCTCTTATGCACTCCTTGCACTCTCTCAATGCCCACCTAGCAGAGTCTTTCAGAGTATTCAACAACCTTGTCTTTTGTGCCTTCTTTGCACAGTTTCTCACAAGAGCACCAGAGCGAAGTAGGAACAATAGAGACCTAAGGAAGTGATATAAAGGTATGTCACTCATTCCTTCTTGGTAGTAGATTCAATGACTGCAACTTAGAGAAAGAGTCATGTCCTGTCCTGTTTTGTTCTAGATCCAAGTGGATCTAGGGAGATCTGTTAGTTTCTGCATATACCAATTTATCCTGTAACAAAATTGGCGACTCCACTGGGGATACAACTCATTTTTGTTGTCTTTTGTAGGCCACTTTCTCTTGGTCTACCTATTTCATTGCCAACCAGTCTCTGAGTCTGTAGGAGACCCTTATAGACTCTCTGGACCTAGAAGTTCACTCAAATTTTTTGTCCCTTTTCCAAATTTTCATAATTTACAAACCTTCTTTCATTGTACCTCTCTATAGCATGAGAGAAACTTTCATTTTCGCACCCCACTGTTCAGTCCAGTGTGACATCCTCGCACCCTGCCAGTGTCCAGACTGCAAGAATGCCTCATTCTCGCACTGTACTCCACTACTAGGCTGCAAACCCATTTATAAAAGTTTTGGATCAGGTCTTCTTGTCTTTTTTGATGCCCAGATTTGTTTGTTCATCTGGGAAGAACTTCTTTTACTAGTGTTTGATTGTTTCTTGACTTCAAATCTTGCGGTCGATTAGTTTTCAGAGATAAAAAACTCTTCTTAATCTTTTTCCCAGTTTTTACTTCTCAACCTTTTACGAACGAGGGTATAATCTCGGATTCTGAGATCTAAGTGCTTTTTTGGTCAAAAGTCTTTGATCGGTTTAAAAGTTGGGATTATTATTTCTTTAGATTGCTTGCTTCTTGGAAAAGTTCTTTGTCTGTATACATTTCAAGAAACTTTTCCTTGTCGATTTTTATTTTTATCTCCATTGAAAGATTTGATTTGGGCGTTTATTGAGTATTGTTTTTTCTTTGGTTGCTTACCTTTTCTTAGCTCCATCCCTATTTTTGGCTTCTAAAAAAAAATAATTTTTAAGTCTTGTTCTTTTAAGCAATCATTCATAAAATATTGGCATTAAAAGAGAATGAATAGTGAATTTACGTTATCCATGATTGTTTGGTACTACATTTGAAAAGAGAATTGTACATCGTAGTTTGCATTGTTCCAGAAAAACTCCTTTCTCCCTGTTGTAGATAGAATTCATTGAACGAAAGTTTGTATCATTCATTTCTATTTACACAAAGTTGGGTCTAAGTCTTACAGAACACCGGTTTCATCTCTGCCTCCCTCTTGAGTAACAACATTGTTTAATAATATTGCGCAGTTTTTAAAATTCAACTAGTAACTTTTTCTAGGGCTCTTTTGCACCAACATTAGCTAAGCTAGAGCTTTGGAATAGACAGTGAGACACACTCTCCAAAGCACAAAATGCATAATAGTATCTTGTGATAAGGAGTTTCAAATTCCATTTGCAACATTTTGTCCTGGGAAGCCCTTCTCACACAAGGGTCAAACCTAAGGTCGCATTGAGATTGACAGAGTTACTCACCTTGATTTGTTGATCTCGGTGTAGAGATTGCACGTATTACAACGGTCACTTGAAGGTATACCCACAATGATGAGTGGAAGCCTCTTAAGTTGATTTCATGATAGATACCATGCCCTTGCGTGTGGATCAGACTGTCGACTATTTCCCTAGGAATCATTGTTGTTTGTGGTAACCTTAGTAGCCTATCTTCTTACGGTCTTACACAAAGTGACTGTGGAGGGGTAAGTCTTCACGGTACCTGGAATCGACGTTGGCCAGACTCACTCGGGCTCCTTGGAGGGTATACCCACGATTATGTGTGGGAGCTTGCACCAGGGTGTAAGTCCGTTAAGTAGGTTTTCAATGTAACTTTTCCACCCTAGCCCATCCCCTTCTTGTCTCATCGTTGCGACATTGGATTTCATCACCAACTAGTGACTTTAGAATTGGAAGGTCTTGTTTGCTTGGTTTTGATTCCTAGATTTTACTAGCGCATGTTGTTTGTTTACCTAAGTTGACCATAGAATTTCTTTCATAAGATTTTAAATCGATCAAAATTGACGCTCCACGTCATTTACATAGAATGCAAGGCCTACTCCCAGAAGATTTGGAAGGTTCTCAACCCTTGCCTACCAACTTACCAGAGGGCTCTCCTCAACAGAGTGAATTCCAAGACGTTGCCACTCCACAAGTGGAAAGAACTAACTCTTTAGAACGGTTCTGAATTACCAATTCTCGAGAGGACTTTTGTCTTCCTCCCAACTCTGTGAGACGTATTGTTCAAGTGAATTCTTCTAGAGAAATAGTTGTTGAGTCTTCTGGATTACCAACCGGACCTTTCACAGGACATGAGGGTCAAGATCCGTTTTGGACTACTGGCATTTTTAGATAGGATCTCTTTGGCTCAGGAGCAGGTGTTGATATCACTGTCACACCTGAGCTGCTCGAAACATCAGATCCAGACGCAATACCTTTTACTACTGCCTATTATTTTCCTGGTTCAGACACTCCACCAGCCGACCACATCTTGACTATCTCCCTACAAATGGTCCATTACATAATGGTCCCAGATACTACGCGTCCTCACATCGGGATTACGGTGGCTAGCCAAGCTCCCATTGGCACGCTGCTTTCACCTATATTCACCCCAACACTTCCCCTCGTATATCATGCGTTGAATGCTTCTATTCCCGCTCCTACACAAATCCCATCCGAGACTCCTGGCATTTGCACTCCTTCTGGGCACCATCTCATTCCTGGTTTCATTCCAACACTTCCTCGACCCCCTTTCAGAGGACCTCTTCCATCCCCTATCGGAGGCACTGACCCTGGTGGCACCATCCCATCTTTCACACCTAATTACCAGATTCCTATCGGTGGACAATTTCACCGAGGCCAAACCTAATCCCCTTTTGCAGGACAAATCCCAATTGGGACGCAACCCTCGATTAGAGGGCAACCCCCACCTACCCCACCCTATGGACAAAACATACCTCCATCCTTGGCCCAGTATTGGAACTATCTTATCCAAAACAATCCTCACTTGACTGGGGGGCAACAACCTAAAGCCAGCTCCTTCATACCCCCTACTACAGGCCAACCATATCCAGGTACGTCTAATCCTATTTGGGGCTCGAACACTCAACCCCATGCCCCTTTTCAAGAGAACAACCCCAACCAATACAACCCTATAAATTACCTGCCTCCACACCAACAACCGAATCTTCCCGGATCTTTGCATTATATGCAAACTGCTTATGGTCCTACTGCTATACCTACAGGGCTCCCTCCTCAAAGTCACCAGTACCCACACGTGAATAGATAGTTACCCTTCTTAGCCACCCTGGACCTCCCTGATCTGTCGAGAATTTTAAATGATTTGATCCGTCACTCTCCTCAATGACCCACGATACCAGCCAAACTACCATCCGACATCCCTAAATTCGATGGTAAACCATGAGAGGACCCGAACAATCATGTAATGACTTTTCACCTTTAGTGTTCATCCAACTCTTTGATGGATGAGTCTATTCATTTACGCCTTTTTCAACGAACTCTCACAGGTTCCGCCGCAAAGTGGTATATAGAATTACCACGATTCTTCTTCACCAACTTCAACACCCTCGCTATGGATTTCCTCACCCACTACCAGTTTTTCATCCGTTACGAAACAAGAACCGAAATTTTGAGTTCTTTCAAACAAACCAAAGCCACTCATATCTCTGATCACATTCATGAGTGGTGGCGAAGACGACATCTCATCAAACTCAAACTTCCCGATCAGTTGTTGGTAGAGTGGTTCATGAAATCATTCGTGAATGACATCACTTGTGACATCGCCATGGGTGGAGTTGTCACAGAAGAACAGGCGATCAGTCGTGCTCAATACCTCGACCTCGTTTACTCAAAAATGGGTACTCTTTACGACTTACTCCCTGATGCACCTCGTCCTTCTACTTCTGCTACTTCAACTACTCCTGCTGCTTCTCATGCAGCTGACGGTGTGATTGGCACTTTCCATGCCCAACCCCATTCCATCCAAGCCTCTAGCAACAACCCCAAATCCGTTGCTTCTAATGTTCAAAATGCTTTGTCTCCTACCCCTCCCACCTGCAAGACTTCTGAGGTGAACTCTGTTCAATCTACCCCCGCCGAAAAAAATAAATCCAAAAAAGGGAAGGGTAAGAACAAGAAGGATAAAAATAATCCATAATTTGAGAAGACCAAAACACAACCTGTTGACGATAAGGATAAGCGCAAACCCCAATACCCTTGTCTTATTTGTGGTGATGATCACTACACTAAGGATTGTCCAAGACGAGTCGAGGTTACTAAGTTCTTTCAAGTGACCCCGAAACTACCTACTCCAACTATGTTGTTACAACCCTTCCCTTCTCAACAACAGGCCCAATTGGTCATTCATGACCAACTTTCCCCCTCCACTACATCCTATGTCTTAATGTGTACAGGTGATTCAAAGAAGAATGACATTACACTTGCCACTCGAGCCAAAGATTATTCTTTCTCCAAAGAAAAGGTTGATGAAATACCTCCTTCGTTGGTCCAACCATCTCCCACGAATCCACCTACCAACGGTCCTCTTCATCTCAAACGACTGAGCCTAGATACAATTCTTTGCCCTTCCCCAAAGGGTGTTGTTTGAAAATCTGCTTTCTATCCTCATGCACGTGCTGCCCAGAACTACAATATTATTGAAGATCTAGCCCAAGCACCATCCGCGATGTCAGCCCTTGAAGTCCTTCAGAGTTGTCCTATACAATGAAAGGCATTGTTGAAAGCTATTGGTGGAATCGACCCTACCGATACAAATTTAATAATTTTTGACTTGGAAGATCACATTCCAAGGTTACCCCATCAACTCGCATTCCAAATACAAGTTATTGTCTCTAACAAGAACATTTTTAGAATAGTTATTGATGAGGGTGCCTCGACGTGTGTCATGCCTATTACCTGTTGGAAAGCCATTGACTCTCCTCCTTTAACCGAATCCCACAACACGCTCAAAGTCTTCAATGGCTCTGGTTTTAAGCCTTACGGTGTCCTCCCTTCGTTGCCTATTATGTTAGAAGGAAAAACGAGCAACGTTGAAGTGGAGGTCTTTGATGCTCCTCTCGATTACAACCTTCTACTTGGCCGTAGCTGGATAGATTCCATGCATGCAATTGTGTCCACTCTTTTCCATGTCGTACGTTTCCCACATCAAGGAAAATTAATTACGGTGGACCAATTGGCCTTCTTTCACTCCGATGCACATACTGGAAACGTACCTTTCATTGCAAAAACACCCCTTGGATATGAGAATGTCGGTGTCGGTCTTCTTAAAGATTCCTTTTTGATGGGTACTTTTCCCATTCCACCACCCGATGTTCCACATCCATTCGTCATCTCGATCAAAATGATTTCCACCTCTGTTTAAGAAACCCCTGCGTCTTATGAACCGTGGATAGTACCCAACCCCGATGATCATCTTCATTATGGCAACCAAATGCCTTTGAGTCCGATCGAATCCACTTATCAAGCCATTCAATCGGCAACCCCTTCTACCCCTCTCTTGGTTATTTATCTCCGGATCCATTCCATGTCATTTTTCCTATGGACGAGATGATTATGTCTGTTATGTCCATGGAAGATACCCCTTGGGATGATGGACATCATCATTCCATCCTCTTCCTGGAACAACACACCATTGAGAGTTACCAATGGATCTCAATCCCGTCGACTGTTATCGTCATTTCTACCATTCCCGAGTCTACACACGATATGTTCTACGAAGGGAACTTAAGTAATATCTCACCCATCATCCCCCTCGACATATCCATCAAACCTGGAGTTGTCGAAAATGTGCATATCAGAGCTTCGCATTCTCATGATGAAGTTGTCACCTACAAGTCTCTTTTCCAAGAATTTTGTGACGTCTTTGCATGGAGCTATGAAGAAATGTCGGGTATTGACCCCGACATTGTTGTACACGAGATTAAGACATACCCGGGCGCTAAACCCGTCTGGCAACAACTTCGTCCGGTCCACCCACGTAAAGCAACCGCCATCAAGCTTGAAGTTGAGAAAATTCTCAAAGCTGGCTTTAGTTACCATGTGGCTCTAACCGGCTGGGTTTCCAATCTTGTTCCAGTTAACAAGAAACAAGGTACAATCCACGTGTGCGTTGATTATAGAGACATTAATAAAGCTTGTCCTAAAGACAACTTTCCTACCCCCTTCGTTGACCATATCATCGACGATTATGCCGGAAGTGAAATATTCTCTCTGATGGATGGTTTCTCCGAATATAATCAAATCAATATCGTACCCGCAGACCAACACAATACCACTTTTATTTGTCCTTGGGTCACTTTCCCTACCCGAAACTTCCCTTCGGCTTAAAGAATGCCAGCGCAACTTTTCAACGTGCTATGTCTTATGCCTTTCATGATATAAAGCACATTGTGCAGACATATCTTTGACTTACCAACTCATTCCATACGCTGTGTAGATCATTCAACACACCTCCGCGCCATTTTCCTTCGCTGTCGGTTTTACCATATACGCTTGAATCCCCACAAATGTGTTTTTTGTGTAGAATCCAGTCGACATCTAGGCTTTATTGTTTCACGTCAAGGGATCATGGTAGATCCTTTGAAGGTCAAGGCAATTCTCAATCTCTCGCCTCCTTCCTCACTTCGCCAGCTACAAATTTTGCAAGGGAAGGCAAACTTTCTACGTCGTTTCATCCCAAACTATGTTGAGTTAACTCTTGGTTTTACTCGACTACTCAAGAAAGGTTCCGAATTTGTATGGGATACCACTGCCAACAAAGCTTTCAACACTTTAAAACCGACCTTAACCTGTACCCCACTACTTTTCCCACCTGATTACAGTCGAGATTATTTCCTGTATCTCTCAGCCTCAGACTCTACCATTGTTATGGTTCTAGTCCAGGAGGATGATTCTCATGACAAACATGTCATTTATTATTTGAGTCAGAGTCTCACGACTACTGAAACCAAGTATTTACATGTTGAAAAACTGGCCTTGGCCGCCGTCCAAGTTGTTCAACGTTTCCGGCACTATATCCTTTTATGCAAGACTACTGTGATTTCCAACTGCAACCCTATGCAACACATTCTTACATGCCAATTACTAGGGGGAAAATACTCCAAATGGATCGTAATACTCCAGGAGTTTGACTTAGAATTCGAACGCGCTAAGTCCAAGAAATCCTTGGTGTTTTCCGAATTGATATGCGACCTTCCCTGTTCTAAGACAAAAAATGTAGCAGAGGATTCATTACTTGATGAATCCCTTTTTCTAATCAGTTATGATGACCTTTGGTATGGGGATATCATCATATATCTCCAGACCCAGAATTTCTAGCCCAATTTGTCTAGCACTGATCGTTGTCGCATACGCTACCAATCCTATCAGTATATTATCCTCGGTGATACTCTTTATCGTCGTGGGATTGAATTGTTTTTAGACACTGCCTCACATTTGACAAAGTCGAGAAAGCCCTGAATGAATTCCATTCTGGAGCATGTGATGGTCACATGTTTGGGTATGCTACTGCCTGGAAGATCTTACGAGCTGGGTATCTTTGGCCTTATTCATTCAATGATTGTATTATTGTTGTCCAAAAATGTCATGCTTGCCAAACCTACAACAATAAAATACAATCACGCCCTGCTCCTCTACACCCTGTAGTCTCCGTTGGACCTTTTGCGAAATGGGGTATCGATTTCATGACATGTCACCCTCACTCGGCCAGGGGGCATGGATACATTATTGTAGCCATAGATTCTTTTACGAAATGGGTCGAGGCGATGCCAACATTCGACAATATCGGAAAGACTGCAACACTATTCATATTCAATCACATCATTGCTCGGTTTGGTGTTCCTAAAGCTATCGTTACTGATCACGGTAGCCACTTTAGAAACTTTATGATGTCCGAACTCACCAAAAAGTTGGGTCTTCGCCATGAAAACTCAGCACCCTATTACCCACAGGCCAATGGCCAGATTGAAGTAATGAACAAAGTCCTAATTACCATGCTTCGACGAATGATAGGGATTCACAAAACTAGTTGGCACACGATGTTGTTTTCGGCTTTGTGGGCTTACCGGACATCTGTCAAGTCTGCTACCGGGTTTTCAAATTTCCAGTTAGTTTATGGTATAGAATCCATCTTGCCGATTGAATGTGAGATACCATCTCTAAAGCTTGTCATTGAACTTCTCCCAAACACTTCCGCTGAAGAAGAATATATGTTGTATCTTATGCAACTAAACGAAACCCGTCGTGATGCCACCCTAATTATAGAAACCCAGAAGAAACGCATCAAAGCTCAATATGATAAACATGTCAAACCACACGTGTTCTCTGAAGGAGATATAGTTCTCCTTTATGAATAAGATCAGGATATTTTAGGAGCCGGAAAATTTGAGGCTATGTAGCGAGGTCCTTATATCGTCAGACGGGTGTTGGAGAAAGGAGCCTATGAGTTAGTGGACTATGATGGTATCCCTTTGAGTGAACCCAGAAATGCGATTTACTTAAAGAATTACTATGCTTAGATCATCTGTGCACGAGTGCTTGTATTTTATTTATCATACTTTTTGTGTGTTACTTTAGTGTGCTTTTTCGTTATTTGGTTTATGCCCTCGATCGCTTACCTTGCGTTGAACTTGGTTTCCAGATGTTAGAGTCTTTGCTACCCCACATTGGCTTCGTCGATGGTGCTAGTCATAGTACTCGGAACTTAGCTTCTGTTGCATGGGCAATTTACGCACCTACAAACAAACTCACCAGTCTACGAGGTGTTTGCCTCAGTCGTGCGACCAATAATATCACAAAATATGGCACCATTATCGAATTGTTGATTGATGTTACTTCGCTTGGTATCCTCCACCTGGTTATACGACTCGATTCACAGCTAGTAGTACTACAATTAAGTAATGTCTATGCTATCTGATGTCCTACTTTATTACGGGTATATTTACAAATTCGCCTCTTGGAACGTTATTTTGATTATATCGAATATCAACAAATTCCTAGATGTCTAAATACATTAACTGATGCTTTAGCTAATTATGTGTTAGACAGACATTTGGGACATTTATGAACCAATCACACATCATATGTATTATACAACACAAAATAAGCCAATAGAAGCCGTATATATGTATATAATGATCAAATTTTTTTACAAAAAGTTTCTATCCAAAGATCAAAATCTCAAAATATGAAGCCCATAGCTTCCACAAAATAGCATCACGGATGACGCTCACAATAACTTACAATTGCTCGGGCTACCCTACGGAGCAGTCGATTGAGAGACTCGGACACGCCCACAGTATGGTGCTGATAATGTCTCGAGATCTCTCCAATAGTGATGTCTGGGACATCTGCAGTCAGTCCCTCTAAGTTATGTTCAATCGTCTCGTAGTCCTCAACATCCCATCTTGCCACTGGAGCCACTTCTCCTCGCCTATGAATGGGAGATGTCCCTTGCTGTTGATACGGCCCCACATCTGTGTTGTCAAAAGAAATTTTTTATTAGTCCTTGGATCGAAAATATAAAAACATTTTATATTATAAAATTTGCAAAAACATTTAAAAAGAAAAAAATGTGTACTTCTCACCTAAGTCACCCCACTGAGCATCCTCAGGCAGGACCAAATTCGGATCTCCTCAGAAATCCAAACCGGCATATGTGTAGTCATCGATCATCAGCATCTGGGGCCTCAACCAATCAAAAAACGAATCATTGTATTTGATTATAGGCCTTGCTATGTGCCGAGACATGAGGTTACACCACCTCAGCATCCTTGGATCCTGTGGAGCCGGTAAACCCCAATCTACCTGTAGACGCAACAATGAGACCCTCTCAAGGAAGAGAGACACCAAAATTGACCCATACCTGAACTGCTTTAGGTCACCCCTTCTACACTTGGTCAGTTGCCTTTTCATGCTGCAGAGAACCGCATCCGACCAGTTAAAAACCCGAGGCTCTGTGCACTCTATTGCGTATTGGAAATAGTTGTGGAGAGCCATGTGCAGATCCGTGTTCCCAGCCATGCATGCAATGGTAAACAAGATAGTCCATAGGGTCAAATCTTGGACCCCCCAAATGGAAACCTTACCCTTGCTTCTCTTTGCCTCAGGAACACAATGTCGGCAAACATACTCGCTCATAGGAAGTCCACCACCCATACCTCTGGTCAAAGTCGCATGGGATCCACGTCGTGACAACCCCATCAGAAAATAGATATCCTTGATATCTAGCAAAAGCATGTGGACCCCTACATGAAATATCTGTTGGTCCACATCCCACATGTGGACCAAGTACTCTAACAACCTGAGTTGGGCTCTCATGCTCGGGATCCTAAATTTTTTTAAGACCCCACATTCCCGGAGAGAAGCGACTGTACGCGGATCATTTTCGGCAATGACATCATCCTCCTCGTGTTCCCTTTCCCTCCATTCCAACATCGTGATGATCAATCCCTGCAATGGAGTCATGAGAAGGAAGTCAACAACTCATTTTAACCTCTTGAACAATTTTTTATTGAGCAAAACCACACACAAAAATCTATTTTTCGGCCCTCCCAGGTGAATCTTTTGCACAGTACGAGATTCTCGCAGGTGCACTGAAGCCCACCTGTGAAAATATTAGATTCTCACAGGTCCCGAATGGCCCAGCTGCAAGAATGCTTGAGCGCACCTACCGACCCTAAAATGGACTCAAAACTCTAAAATTGCCAATAAAAATCAAAAGTAAACCATGGAAAAGTTGAAAAATCAAGAGATTACCTCGTTGGCTGAAACCGTTTGCTAAGTGATCACTTGTAGCTCCTGCGATTGACCAATGAAATTTGAGAAAAAAAGGAGGTGTGTTGGACAAGTTTTTGGCAAAGTAACAATGAAATGGTAAATATCCCCTTTTACCCATATTTATTCACCTTTTTACCATTTTTCGTTGATTTTTATATTATTTTTATTACTTTTGTCTAAAAACCTAATACCCTAATGGTTTTGTGAGTATGGTTTTTTGCAGATAGCTGACCTAGAAGCCCAAACGACGGTACACAGGCATTTTTTCTCTTTTTTATATTCATCACATGAACGAGTACCTTTTTAGGGTTTTGTAAGGAAAACCTCGAGCTCAGTCTTCGTTCGTTCTAGCACTCGAAAATACATGAGAACGTAACCGAGTATACTTTTGTCGTCTTTTCGTACTCGTTATGGTAACACGAAAACGACAAAAACAAGGGAGTATCCTTTAAGCTCTTTTCACGCTCCATAAAACGAAAATATTGCCAAACGATCTTGGTCTTTTCACGATCGTAAAAGTATTTGAAGAAAACGTTCGATGGGCGATAGTTTATCACTTTTTCGGTCTCGTCGAACTAATTTACGAAAAAGGAACTGGGAGAGTTTCTCTTTAAGTGTTTTTCAGACTGTCAAAACATGAAAAATGCTCGAGTTTTCTATCTTTGGACTCGTTAAACAAACATCGAAAGGCCCTTACCAGACCAAACCACTCCTTCTTAGGGTTCGTTAAACATACTCTTAGGGACTCGTCCAAAGGATGAGCTTACATCAACAAGCATATGTTATCCTCCTCAAGCTTGTGTAAAAATAAAGAGGTACTCGCCAGAAATGGTGGGGG